>OY759214.1:24102965-24609738 GCA_963662175.1 Aradus depressus
TTTTAGGAACGCTGGGCCCTACAGGTAGTAGGTGCCTTGCAACGGCAGACCCCACAGCTAGTACGTAATCAGGAACGCTGGGCATCACAGCTAGTAAATGTCTTGTAGGTGCCTTGCAACAGCGAACCCCACAGCCAGTACATAGTTAGGCACGGGGGGCTGAGCACTACAGCTAGTAAGTGCCTTGCAACAGCGGACCCCACAGCTAGTACGATATTAGGAACGCTGGGAATCACAGCTAGTAAATGTCTTGCAACAGTGAACCCCACAGCGAATACGTAGTTACTACTACTACATGTGAAATTCATGACAATCCGATTACCCTTCAATGATTCAGCATTATTTTTATGCTTAGCCCCCCCTCCCAAATTTTTAAAATGTCACATAGTGTATTTTTTTATTTGACCATCAAGAATACTACATGTGAAATTTCGTGACAATCCAATCATCCGTTAATGACCTATCACTATCTTCAAATTTAGGCCTACCCCCATAACCCCCCTCCCGTTCACAATTTTTTGACGTCACACACCCTATTTTTCTATTTGGCCTTTATGAATACTTCATGTGAAATTTGGTGACAATCCGATCATCCGTTAATGACTTATCACTATACTTATACTTAGGCCCCCATCAACCCACCCTCCCGTTCAAAATTTTGTGACATATTCACTCTATATTTCTATTTGGCTTTTAAGAATACTACATGTGAAATTCCATGACAATACGACCAACCGTTAATGACCTAGCACTATATTTATACTTAGGCCCCCCCGCCACAACCCCCCCTCCCGTAAACAATTTTGAGCCGTTACACCGCCTATTTCTTTATTTGGTCTTCAGGAATACTCCATGTGAAATTTCGTGACAATCCGACCAACCGTTAAAGAATTAGCTCTATATTTATACTTAGGCCCCCCCACAACCCCCCCTCCCGTTCAAAACTTTGGGACGCCACACACCTTTTTTTCCTATTTGGCTTTTAAAAATACTACGTGAAATTTCATGACGATTCGCCCATTAGTTAATGAGTTAGCTCTATATTTATACTTAGGCCCCCCCCCCACAACCCCCCCTCCCGTTCAAAACTTTGGGACGCCACACACCTTATTTTTCTATTTGGCTTTCAGGAATACTCCATGTGAAATTTCGTGACAATCCGACCAACCGTTAATGAATTAGCTCTATATTTATACTTAGGCCCCCCCACAACCCCCCCTCCCATTCAAAACTTTGGGACGCCACACACCTTTTTTTCCTATTTGGCTTTTAAAAATACTACGTGAAATTTCGTGACAATCCGACCAACCGTTAAAGAATTAGCTCTATATTTATACTTAGGCCCCCCCACAACCCCCCCTCCCGTTCAAAACTTTGGGACGCCACACACCTTTTTTTCCTATTTGGCTTTTAAAAATACTACGTGAAATTTCATGACGATTCGCCCATTAGTTAATGAGTTAGCTCTATATTTATACTTAGGCCCCCCCCCACAACCCCCCCTCCCGTTCAAAACTTTGGGACGCCACACACCTTATCTTTCTTTTTGGCCTTCAGGAATACTCCATGTGAAATTTCGTGACAATCCGACCAACCGTTAAAGAATTAGCTCTATATTTATACTTAGGCCCCCCCCACAACCCCCCCTCCCGTTCAAAACTTTGGGACGCCACACACCTTATCTTTCTTTTTGGCCTTCAGGAATACTCCATGTGAAATTTCGTGACAATCCGACCAACCGTTAAAGAATTAGCTCTATATTTATACTTAAGCCCCCCCACAACCCCCCCTCCCGTTCAAAACTTTGGGACGCCACACACCTTATCTTTCTTTTTGGCCTTCAGGAATACTCCATGTGAAATTTCGTGACAATCCGACCAACCGTTAAAGAATTAGCTCTATATTTATACTTAGGCCCTCCCACAACCCCCCCTCCCGTTCAAAACTTTGGGACGCCACACACCTTTTTTTCCTATTTGGCTTTTAAAAATACTACGTGAAATTTCATGACGATTCGCCCATTAGTTAATGAGTTAGCTCTATATTTATACTTAGGCCCCCCCACAACCCCCCCTCCCGTTCAAAACTTTGGGACGCCACACACCTTTTTTTCCTATTTGGCTTTTAAAAAGACTAGGTGTGAAATTTCATGACAATTTGACCATTAGTTAATGAGTTAGCACTATTTATATACTTAGGCCCCCCTTACAACCCCCCCTCCCGATCAAAATTTTGGGACGCCACATAGCCTATTATTCAATCGGGCTCAAAAGAATGCTACATGGGAAGTTTCATAAAAATCCGTCCAGCGGTTTGGGCGTGATGCTGGAACAAACATACATACATACAAACAAACAAACAGCAAGAGCGTACTGCTATCGTTAAAGTATATCTATAAACAATTGAATCCAGTGATTCGTGAAATAAGCGATATCCTAGCGGATCTCCGTAGAGCTGGTAAAGACATTTATCTGGTTTGGATACGAGGACATAGTGGCAACGTACACAACGACGAGGTGGATAGGTTGGCTAAGCAAGCAGTCCTCGGTGGAAACAGGGTTAACCTAATTCCTACCTCAGATTTAAAATCTCATTTTTTCAGAATTCAGATGAAGAATTGGCAAAAGGAATATGACAACAGCAAATTAGCCAAAGGAAAATTCTACAGTCTGATACAGCCTATAATCCCTAGCAAGCCTTGGTTCCATGCATTGAACAGACCCAGAAACATACTGACAACTCTGATCCGATTACGACTGAACCATAACTGTCTACCTGCACACCTGTACAAGATCAGGGTGGTGAACTCGGCTGAGTGCGACTGTGACCAGGCCACCCCCGCTGATGCTAACCATGTTCTCCTCGGATGTACTCTAACGGCCACCGGAAGGGACTCTTTCTACCAGTCAATAGTCCAACATGGTCTTCCTCTTCCCACTCATATCATTCCTCTCATCTCTTCTCCAAATAAAAAAATTACCTTAGTTGACCACCTATATAAATATTTGATGAATAATAACATAAAGATTTAAAATCACTTTCGATTATTATTACAACTAATTAGCCTCTTATCCTATTATATAATGGCGTGACCTGGTGGGGGGCACTTTGGGTGCCCGGGTGTGTGTGCCGGCCGGGCTGGGGGCTTGGGGCGGCTCAGATGGGCTCTTTGGACTGTAACAGTCCCGGGCTTGGAGGGTGTGGACGGTCGTACACACATGCACACCCTCAGCGACAAGCCTCGCTGAAGTAATATAAAGTTAATATAAAGCAGCACCAGTGTGCCCAGTACTCAGGGAGTAGCCCGGATGAGCGGTCCTCTGTCACCTGGTTTGGTGGTGCCGCATGCTGGGGGCCTGGGGGCCCTCTGCTTGGTCATAAAGTTATATAATTCCAAATACTGAAGCCCATTCATACATAATGACAGTGTAGTGATGGCTGATGTGCGCTGATCATAAAGCCAGAAAAGGGGAGGAAAAAAAAAAAAAAAAAAAAAAAAGTGTTGTATTAGCGTCTTTTTATTATAACTTTTTAACGAAGCATTTGCGGACCTATGTTTATAGGAACTTTTTTGTTCAGAATTAAGTTTACTATAAGATCCCTAAGTATCGCCCTCTCGACTTGTTACACCCTGTATAATAACAAAGTTTACAGCAAAATTATGTAATTCTATACAATTATTGTTAAATTGTTCCAGTGATGTATGAAAATGGCTCATATAAGCCTAAACGTCAGATTGATGAAATAAATAAAATATAATAAACCTAAAGAGGCCAAAAAAAATTAATTTTAACACACATATTCACAAGGTCTTAACCTCTACTGGAAAATAAATTTCAAAAACAAGTTTTTCAATATCTTATATTGAATAATAGTACACTGAAAAGTAGAAAATAAAGTCGTTCTTTTTGCAGACGAGCGGTGTGGCTGAGAATATGAATAATAGACATTTAAAAAAAAAGTATTTTTTAATATCTATTAAAAAAGAAAATTCAACAAGACATTTCATTGGACTGATAACACAGTGCCCACCTTTTTTATTTATTTTATTTTGTTTATTCATTTTTTTTATTTATTTATTTATTTTATTATTATTTATTTTCTGTTCTTGTCCTAATAATTAAGATAAATTTTCGTCCCGAGGACCTACCACTGGGTGGCCCTCCTCTCATATGCCCTTCACGCAAACATAACAATACCATCATAGATGCTGGTTGTTGCACCCCAGCAACAGTTGTATTTTTATGAATAAAAGACAAAAAAAAAAATTTCTATTATTCATATTCCCAGCCACATCGCTCGTCTGCAAAAATAACGAATTTATTTTCTACTTTTCAGTGTACTATTATTCAATATAAGATATATTTTTGAAAAAAACTAGGTATTTAAAATTATTTTCTTACGTTTTAGTTATTTACCTGAATTTTAAACCATTCATAGAATATATATATATAGTGTTGCATTTTATGTTACACAATGTTGGAATTTATTTTTTTTAACGGCTTATATTCAAATCCCCTCTCAACATCGAAAGTAGGCTGATAGAAATGGTGCCGAATGTTTTCGAACCTTGCATTATTAATGGTTCACCTGAGCCGCCTTCTAAAATTGAATTCCAGAAATAATTTAAATAATAAGAAAAAAAAAAAAAAAAAAAAAAAAAAGCTCTGAAATGGTCTTTTTGGAAAGTTTCCCCTTGGTGTTCATTCGGTATAAACATTTCCAAGATCATTATTTCAGACCAAAACCAATCCCCTTTTAATTTTTTCCTTTTCTGGATCCTCTTAGAATCGCTGAATAATCCAGGGTTCTCCCGTCCAAAGGAGAAAAAAAAAATAAAATAAAAAAATAATGAATTTTGGAGAGATCTTGCTGGTCTCCACACACACAAAGGAATTGTTCAGCTGATATTACCAGTCTAGGTTGTAAAAGTTGAATTGGGAATTTTCTTGGGGAAATGAAAAAAAAATAAAGCATACGAAAAAAAAGTCGGCGAATCACAGTCAATGTACATCCCCAGCATGAATTAACTAAGTTGTCGCTCTCCCTCTGCAGCCAATCTACCGATTTGATTGAAAATCAATAAGTGTCAATGATAATTATTAGAATATTTGAGAACATCCCCTCTCATCTGATCCCTAACTTCTCTTTGACCGATTTGACTGAAAATCAATAGGAGTTTGGAGTCCTGGTACACATATAAAATTTCGTGACGATATACACATTCTATTGGGAGTTAATCGAGATCAGAGACAAAAACGCACAGACAGATTATTTTTTTTCTTTTAATATGAAATGTGACATTCAGAAAAAATTATAACAAATAAGTAATGAAGAATAGTAACTAAATAAAAATATACAAATAATATTTAATTAAATAAATATAAGAAAACCGAAAGAAATTGTGCAAGCAAATAGAAAACAAAAATAATTCAAGATTATATAAAGCAAAATAAGAACTTTGAAAAGGGAAAAATTGTAAAGGGTAATTCCACATCAAATGTACGACTAATTAAGGGTCACCATCTTGGATTTAATTCAAATTTGGCAAGCAGTTTTCTTGTCAGAAAATATGAAGTTTATGAAAATTTGGAGCCATTATCTAAACAATTGCGCCGTACAGAGCAATTCTTCACTTTTTCCATTTTCCAAATTGAAAAATAGAAAATTCATTTCTGCAATACAAAATGTGATTTTTAATGAAAAAACCTTTTCAAAACTCATAATTGTTCGGAACTTTTCCGTAGAATCCAATGCCGTTGGTTATTTTGCATTAGCTCGAGGCGCATGAGCAGAAAATGCAAAAAACAATTTGTTTTTTTAAAATTCATATGTGAAAAGTAGGTGCTTCGAACTGGCTGAAAATTTCAGAAAAGTTGGGTGGTAATATCTACTTTGAGATGTCATTACGTGCTTTATTACTTGCCAGTTTTAAATGGACCCCTTTCCCATGGTATTTCAACGAAATTCATATATTTTCATAATTTACTAGAGCTTTCTCCCATTTAGCATACATGCATCGCTATATAACTTATATTTGGTGTCATATTCGAGTTTACCAAAAAATTTCCGATGTATTTTTGAATATGTATATTTGAATTATTATTTCGCTCATTTTTTACAAAGTACTAGGATATTAAACGAAACAAAAAAATTACATTTTTTTTTATGTAAGTTTTTTAACTGAAAGAAATTTTTAGGCGTAAAATGATGATTATGATAATTATTTTAATTCATGTTTGAAATAATTTTCATCATATTCATAATCATCATAATTTTCATCATAATCATAATCATCAACATTTGAAATAAGTAAGTTTTGCAACTAAATGCATGCGCGTCGAGCTGTGTGTTTTGAACATTTTTTTTCATTAAAAATCACATTTTGTATTGCAGAAATGAATTTTCTATTTTTCAATTTGAAGAGAAAATTTCGAGAAAATTGAAAAATTCAGAAGAATTGCTCTCCAAATTGAAGTAAAAAGAGTTTTGCAGCTTATATAGCCTTATATAATTATATATTAGCGAAAATCATTTTTGTAATAATTTTTCTATAACAGTTTTTTTTTCTCTCTTTCTTTGGGTGCCCTTTGTTGTTGGACAATATAACCCTGTCGTGCATCAAGAGAGCCCGGTATCAAGAAAGGTCAGGATATAGACTTTATGATAATCAATATGAGACTGTGACGGTGCAGTCACCGGTCGACCAATCTGCAACGATCCGTTCAGAGCCGACAAATTGGCTGAACACTGGGTAGTCGGTCTCCGTCACCAGCTGCCGCAGATCCGGTCCCGCGAATCAACTCCACGCTGGCCTGGTCGTACAGCGGGCATTCAAGGACTACATTGTTCAGTTGTCTCGATGCTAAGGCAGGAACAATTTGCTAACAATTGATAATATCTGGGACATCAGGTCAATTATTGTTGTTGGGGAAAAACATTGACAAATTATTTTTTCCACATTTGAAAATTATCCCTGGTGATGAATATTACATTCTACTTTTGTTTTTACCAATCACTTGCCAATAATTGACAATTTCATTGCAGTTATCCAAGCCAAACGTCTAGAGTTGAGAGTGGCTTTGTGGGCTAACTTCATTAATTGTCTTTTGTTTTTCTTCCCCTGATAGATGCAAATGGACCTCCAGACCCCAGAAGTTGGATCTCAATTGATGGCCAAGCCCAACTTTCAACTAGACCCCCCCCCACCCTTTCTCTTCCATTATCTAAACCCTTATAATTTCGTTATAATAATCAATAACGGAAATAATAATTAGTTTATCATAATAATAGAGTGCTTTGTCTTTTTGACCGCCTTTAAGTTTGAAGGAATAATCATATCGAGCTGTATTAAAACGTATAAGAAGATTAGTGTAAAGAGGAAATTCTCGCGCAGACTGATTTTTTTTTTTTTTTTACCGGGTGCTTCGGTAAATCACCCGCCCCGCAACTTCGTCGGGGAAGAGACTATTTAATTTGATACAATATAACAAATCAAATCAAATATAACAATATACAATATATGGTATGGGGGTGTCTGTGATAGTCTCTGGACAGGCAGGCACTCCCAGACCTCCTAGTGTTGCGGCTACCTGGTGGTGCCGAGAGAGCTCGAGATTAGTGGGATGTGCTTCTACATCACGGTCGCCGGGGGTAGACTTCGGGCTTTTTCTGTTCCCGCCAGGAGGTGACAAACCGGCTGAACGCCGGCTAGTTTGACTCCGTCATCAACTCAGGCCGGATCAATCCCAGATACGATCCTGTCGCGCGGATCAACTCCACCCTAGACCTGTCGTACAGCGGGCAATGGAGGACCACATGTTCTGCAGTCTCGATGCCGCCACACGAACAGTTCGGGCTATCCTTCCTCTTAAAGTACCGCGCAGACTCATCGTTTAGCTTAGTATCTTATGTTTTACAGGCTGTTGCGGCCTTTTTATTTTAATTTTTTTGAGCGACAGCTGTTAGGTTTTGGCCTGACCACTAGAGAGTGCCTATAGTATCTCTAGATAGAGTATCCTTTTTTTCAGAGTTTGAAATTGAAAATTATTTCTTATGACTGATAAATTAAATTATAACTTGATTTTTATTTATAGCTTTTAAAATTCATTTTGTGATTTCCCTCAAAAATTAATTTTTAGTTTTCTGTCAATAAATCCAAAATAACCCCGCCATAATTATTTCTGATCTAAAAAGTATCGCTCAAAAGTAATTTTTCTTTTAATTGAAACGTTTTTCACTCAATAAGCAATTCTTGACGTTTAAATAAAAAAATATGTCAAATGTTAACAGTTAATTTTTCTTTTAATTGAAACGTTTTTCACTCAATAAGCAATTCTTGACGTTTAAATAAAAAAATATGTCAAATGTTAACAGTTAATTTTTCTTTTAATTGAAACGTTTTTCACTCAATAAGCAATTCTTGACGTTTAAATAAAAAAATATGTCAAATGTTAACAGTTAATTTTTCTTTTAATTGAAACGTTTTTCACTCAATAAGCAATTCTTGACGTTTAAATAAAAAAATATGTCAAATGTTAACAGTTAATTTTTCTTTTAATTGAAACGTTTTTCACTCAATAAGCAATTCTTGACGTTTAAATAAAAAAATATGTCAAATGTTAACAGTTAATTTTTCTTTTAATTGAAACGTTTTTCACTCAATAAGCAATTCTTGACGTTTAAATAAAAAAATATGTCAAATGTTAACAGTTAATTTTTCTTTTAATTGAAACGTTTTTCACTCAATAAGCAATTCTTGACGTTTAAATAAAAAAATATGTCAAATGTTAACAGTTAATTTTTCTTTTAATTGAAACGTTTTTCACTCAATAAGCAATTCTTGACGTTTAAATAAAAAAATATGTCAAATGTTAACAGTTAATTTTTCTTTTAATTGAAACGTTTTTCACTCAATAAGCAATTCTTGACGTTTAAATAAAAAAATATGTCAAATGTTAACAGTTAATTTTTCTTTTAATTGAAACGTTTTTCACTCAATAAGCAATTCTTGACGTTTAAATAAAAAAATATGTCAAATGTTAACAGTTAATTTTTAACTAGATGTATAAATTTTACCGATTAACTTTTGACTTATTTAAAAATCATCAGTGATTTTTACTTTTTCAATCAAAAAATAACTGTTATTTCTTGATTTTACAAAAAAATTAATTCTCAAATTCAATGCCTGCTTTTTTTTTAACTCCCACTATCTTGTTCTTGCACCAGATCCCGACGAAGAAGGTTCTTGTTCCCAGTTAAATGTTCTATTTAGGGACCATTGGCCAATATTTTCCTTTTCAGCAGGAGAACCCTCCTGATCTGTTTAGACGCCTGAAAATTCGCTCCCACCTAGGGTGAGTCATTTTAAGTTACTTTATTTTTACTATAAAGTCCACTATTTGATAGGACCACATTTTGAACCCCCCCCCCCCCCCCCTTATGGCGTATACACAGGCTCTCTCTCAGGGCCGCTCCTAATAAAATGCCTCACTGGTCGCGGGCGACCATACTGAGAAGCGGCTTGTGGACACGAGGAGGGTGTGAAAAATTATTAACATAGACATCCTAGAATGTTGTCCGAAAATTACAATATTTCCTTATACTAAAGGTATAAGAAATACTTCCCTATACTAAAGGTATAAGAAATACTTCCCTATACTAAAGATATAACAAATACTTCCCTATACTAAAGGTATAAGAAATACTTCCCTATACTAAAGGTATAAGAAATATTTCCCTATACTAAATGTATAAGAAATATCATAGTCTTACTCAATAACTTCCGAATCATCATATTCATTACTTCGGCAGTTATTGTGTTTTATTGTAGTGACCGCCCCTCCTAATCCCCTCTTTCCTTTGGCCGATAAAAACCGATATGTCGTCCCTATAGAGTTTTCAATTGACATATACAATTTCGTGTCGATACATTCATTATTTCAGCAGTTATTGGTTTTTGAATTGAGCCCGGGACTAATCCCCCCTCCCTTAATAGAATTTATTATGTATTCACAAAAAAATAAATAAATAAATTGTCTGTTTATCTAAATTGCAAAGTTTCATATTAGAATATTTTAAATTACCTCCCTCAAGCTATCTCACGATTAACCCTCTCCCCCATTTTGTAACTTATGCCTCTACCAGGGGGGCGCGCAAAATGTTAGCCTCCCATCGGGTGCATATTACCACCCATGTATGTAGAATATGCGTAATCAACACCGAATATTCTACACCAATTTAGATATACATCCTTATACACTCCCAAATTGGAGCAGAAACACTTCCAGTTGAATTTGGGAACCGATTTGGACAAAGCCTTTCTTCCAAAAGCTCTGAGTAACAAAAGGTAATTGAATTTACCGCTTGTTTCAATTACATTTCCTCTGATGGATCACTATAAAACGACAACTATTCTACGCCATTGTAAATCTTCTTCTCTCCGTTTGTAAGAATTTCCTGATTACAGACCTCTTTTTTCTCGATCCAAATTCATTTCTATGATTTTTTCTGTTATTTTTTTACTTCCACTGCTTTTCGAAGTACAGGGAAAGTTATGTAATCAGTCATAAACTTGAAGCTAAGTATTCTACGGAATTTCATGTTTTTCGACCTCCTGATTCCAAAAAGAAAAAAAAATTCTGTCTGTGAATACAATAACTCCCAATAGAATTAAAGTATCGACACGAAATTTTATATGTGCATCCAGAACCCTCTAAGAACGACACCTATTAATTTTGAGCGGAATCAGTTGAAGGGAGATGGAGATCAGAGGAGCGGGGAGCTCAACTCAAAAACTCCAATAACTACCGATGTAATGAATGAATGATATTTTATGAAAACCAGAAAGATGGTCACTATTAATTTTTAGCAAAACGGACCGAAGGGAAGAAGAGGATCAAAGGAGAGGGCTCGACTCAAAACCTTATGTAATGTATTGTATGACACAAACGTTACTAGTGGATTCAAAAGCCCTTATGTAAATGAGCTAATGGTTTTTGGCAGAAAAGGTCGATTGGTTTTTGAGAGAGAGCGAAAACTTAATTGATTAATTTGTACTGGGGAAGTACATTGTCTCATATATCGTTGAAGGCGCGTGGCGGGCGGGGAACCTTATTGGCCTTTCCCACTCAGAGTATGTCATGTATAATTTTCAATTTTATTGATAACTCCACAAAAAATATAAGCCCATTGTCATTGCTCTCTAAAACTTTTCAAATATTTAACCCCTGTCTCAATACTTTATATCTTTATTATTGTTTAACACCTCCAAGCTAAGATGATAATAATAAATATATGAATAAAAATATATAGTTTTGAGAAAGTAAATACGTAAGGTCAGTACATAAGGGCCGGATTTAGACTTGATAAGACCCTAAGCTATTTGAGATATGGGGCCCTTTATAAGTCCAGATATTATATGTCAGTGCCAAATATGATTTTCGGATACCTAGAGGGTTAAACTGAAATACAATTAAGAAGTATATAGATAGTGAAATAATAAATCTTTAACTTAAAATCATTTTTATTCATAACAAACTTAAAAATGCAAACTCTGGTAAAAAGTTCTTTTAAAAGACACAATTTACAAAGGCTTATTATCTAATCTCTTGAAACATGTTATAAGGATTAAGGAATTATATTAAACTAAAATATGGTCAGAAATACTGTATCTTCTGCTGGCTCACTCGAACTGCAAAAACAAAAGGTCAGCGCATGCTCGAGTGTAGCGGAGCAACACAGGGGTATCCCCATGTTTATAGTACTAGAAATTATATACTTTACACGTTCCATTTTCATTTCTATTACAAAATAATGATGAAATAATTTTAAAAATTCCCGAAATTACCGGCATTTGCTGTCGAAATTTATCAGTAATTTCGGTAGTCATAATTACCGGTTAACCGGTTATCGGTAATGCAAACCCTAGGCACAATAGCGCTTTGTTCTTCGAAAAGACGCGCTAAAAAAATTGGGTGAAGAGTATGGGACGTTCCGGACGTGCTGTTTTGGGACAAATAATGCTACAGTATATTTAAGTATATTTGACAATTACTCACTAGGACATTTTTTTTTTGGGGGCCCTAAGCTTGTGTAGCTTATACGTAAATCCTGCACTGCGTAAGGTATATATTGTTCAATGTTTTATTAGTTTGTTTCTTTCCTTATATTTGTGATTTATGCCCGCGCTTTAACTACGAAGTCATATCGTCTTCTACTAGAGCGCTTATTCGTCGCTCCGGTGAACATGAGCCCATGGGACTCCTAAACTCATAACGAGTACCTGACATCATACAGACACGAGACCATAGCATAACTAATCCGAAGGACGGCATGCTCAAATGTTTTTTTACCTCCCAAATAAAGAACATATTTTGAACTGGTTTTAGTTTTGATTGTATTTTAATCAGTAAGTGAGTAAAGGTTACGTTTACTGATCTCTCATACTTGAATGGGACGGCAACGGAAATGAACCAACCTCTTGGTGTAGGTACATTTAACAAACAAAATATAAATTTTAAGTTTATTTTAATATAGAATAACACAGAATAAAATTTATTCTACATAATTTTCTATGTATCCAGATATTCTAATTTAAAGATGGCTGATGTAGTGAGAAGTGATTATTTCACAGGTTGAAAAATAAAATGTAGTCTGACCTATCACAGATTTTAATATTATATGCTGGCAGGTTTCCGAGGTTGCCCTCATTGCCCTCGTCATCAGACATTCGACAAAAAAAAAGAAAGTTATTTAGTAAAATGTTATAAAAGGTATGAAAATACTAATGGATAAAATAAATAGTGTAATATATAATAACATGAGGACATGAGGCGGACTCGGCCTCGTTATGTACAATATGCTAAAATGTAGGAAGATCGATATAATAGAATGTATGAAGAATTGGAAAGGAAGAAAAGAGAGTACCTCCTCCTCAATTCTAGAGAGGGGATAAAATTGTCTACCCTCACGCACTCTGTGCTGCCAGTTGTGACTCAGATGGGGGACAGGAGTAACGTAGCTGTCCCATATCCAGAAAAATTGTCAACTATTATTTTTTTGGTTGCGTATTTATTTATTTTAACCATTCAATTTTGCTAAATTTGTTTTGCAGATTGCCTGATGGTGAGGATAACTCGAAAGCCGGGTAGCATTAATAATAAAATCTTTGAGAGGTCAGACTTGGTTTTTATTTTGGAGCCTGTGAAATGTGATACATTTGTCTCAATGTCTGGATCGAATGTCAAACATGATATATAATACGTAGGTACTTTCTGATATGTATCTCTAAAGGGAACCCAGCACAAGGACGTCATCGTTCTGACATATCAATGACTCTCTTGGAATTGAATTGGTTCTGATTTTTTTCTTCCCCAGATATATCCAACTCATTTATGTTATCGGTCAGAAATTCGATGTTGACAAATTTCATGTTTTCAGACCCCCGGATTCCAAAAATGAAAAAAAAAAAAAAAAAAAAAAAAAAAAAAAAAAAAAACATTAAGGAGTAAATGAATAAAACAAACTTATTTTTGAAATATTGTCTATTCCACTAAAGATATATATATATATATATATAACTACCGGTTTCGGCTTTATACCATCGTCAGGTCTAGTTATGAACTAAGTCAGTTTGCAGAGAGCGACCCTTCTAATCTCGTGTGAAAGGGTGCCATTAAAACTTGGGAGTCCCCCGGCTGTACCGTTAGCTAACTCATGGTACAGACCCAAACCTGTTTAAACAAAAGGGATTATATTATTAACTATTATAAAAAATTATATTATTTAAATATTAGTCTTTTTAAATTAAAAAAAATATGTTTCATGTTGCTCTGAGGAATATCTGATGAGAAAGAAGAAAATTGAGACCACTTTACGTCGGGGCCTAAGTACATTTTACAAGATATCTTTATAGCCTCTGGAACTGCAATTTTATAAACTTTTATTAAATAATTCTTTAGAATCGTGTTTCCCAAACGTAGCATTTACTTGTCTCTCATGATCACTAACTGCAGTGGCGAACGTTCTTTTTCAACATTAAAACGTATTAAAAATGAGTTAAGGAACACGATGGGCCAAGAACGTCTTAATCATCGCCTTTGATGAATATAGAGCATGATTTGCTTAAAGAAGTCGATATTGAAAGTGTTATCTCTAAATTTGCCCATATTATATCCAGAAAAGTTTATTTGTAACAGTTTTGTTTTATTTAATACCCTAAACTTGACAACCTAAAGCAAACCAAGGGCCTCTTGATAGAATTTGCTACAGGCCCCTCGCTGGCCTAATCCGGCACTGTTCTATGTTGTTTTCTACGTGAATAGGAAAGTATATTCTGGGCGTGAGGTGGCATGTCGGGGGATCTCGAGCTAAATTTATATTTCATATTTTTATTTGGATTCTTTAAGAACATTTATTATTAATTTTTTTTATTAATGTATTTTTTGTATCTACATTTTTTTTTTCTTTAACCTAATTTATATTATTATTATTCTTATTATATTTTTTTCTATTATTATCGTTGTAATTGTTTTCTCATTGTATGTATAGTATTATTATTTTGTACACATTTTTCAAGACTTCAAAGAGACATTTTTATCTATTTTTTTTTTATTATTATTTATTTTATTTTATTTTTTATTTAGTTATCATTTGTAAATAAATTGTTCCATTAACTATTGTCAACAAATCTACTTATGGTCTGTACCGATTGTAAATATGCATAATAAAATTCAATCGAGGGCGCCGGTAGCTCAGTGATATGCGTGCTTATCTTCTGAGCTCAAGAACGTGGGTTCGAAACCCGACCGAGGCCCTTAGTTTATTTTATCTGGGAGGTAAAAAAAACTTAAGCACGCCATCCTTCGGATGGGACGTTAAGCGATGGTCCCGAGCCTGTACGATGTCAGGTACTCGTTAAAGATTCCTGCTCTAGGTGAATAAAAATTTAGGGTAGGCAAAATTTAGGACTCCCACAGTAGAGTCGGGCTCATGTCCATCAGAGTGACGAAAGAGCGCTCTGGTAGTAGGCGATAT
Source organism: Aradus depressus (assembly GCA_963662175.1). Taxonomy (NCBI): domain Eukaryota; kingdom Metazoa; phylum Arthropoda; class Insecta; order Hemiptera; family Aradidae; genus Aradus; species Aradus depressus. The sequence continues at coordinate 24,118,002 of OY759214.1, forward strand.
GACCTCGTAGTTAAAGCCCGGGCATGAGTCATAAAACCTAACCTAAAATTCAGTCAATCAAATGAAGGTAGGTGGTAAGGACCCAAGAATCCAAACCTGGTTAAACAAAGACGAAACTATATTATTATTACTATTATAATAAATATATTATTTAAATTTGCTATTATTTTTTATTTTTTAAAATATATTTCGTGTAGCTCGGAGGATGACAAAGGAGAGAGGCAGAACATGGTTAGGAAGTTGTTCCCTGCTCTGTGATGGGAGCTAATATTACATCAGGATGAGGAAACTTGAGGAAAATCCTTGCTCTGTCACCCTCCTGTCTATTTCCCTGGAGAACTACATAATTGAATCATTTCGAGAACAATCAACCTGTTTCACTCAAATTTTCTCTTCTTCAGCGGATATTAAGTTTAGATTTTATTTTTTTTTTTACTTTCTTATGTCTCTAGTATAAGAAAGTATTGTAATCGTGCAAAAATCCTCGAGTTTTCAACTGAACATGCTTTGTTCATTTTTGCGTTGGTGGCTATCTATTTGTGTGTATGTGATTTGAACGTAGGTGCTCTAACTCAGATTGTTGCAATGAATTTCAAATTTGATATGAAGATGTCACATGAGCTAACTTAGATCTGATGAGATTTTGGCCGAAATCAGACGAAAATTAAGACACATTTACTTCAGGGCCTAAGTAAATTTCACAAGATAAATCATATCTATGTCTTAATCAAAAACTGAACAATGAAATACGATTTTTCGATGGCTCGGATTTACGAGACTTACGCCGAAAACTGTATTAAAATGACATCATGAAGCATGTTTTTAAACTTTTGCTTGATATACGCGAAAACGATTAATCCTATCAAAAAATTGATCGTCACCAAAAATGTTCCTTATTAAATTTTCAATCATCGCTATTTCCCTTTTTTTGAGATAGGATCAAAATTACCAAAGTGATAGCGCCCCAAACATATGATACAAATTTCCGTAGGAAATATTTCCAAGTAATGTTTAAAATGTAATTAAATACATTTTTATTATATCGATAGTTTATATCAAAAGTTAGATAAATAGATAAACTTTTTATTACACTAAAGATAACAATCTTTATGGCAATGAGTGTTTTTTTTTTTACAAAATACATACCTATTCTTATAGTTACAGAAAGTAAAATAAAAGATAAAATCTCTCTCTCTCTCTCTCTCTCTCTCTCTCTCTCTATATATATATATATATATATATATATATATTGTGATGTACACTACGGAACATTTTTTTAATGAATATTTTAATGAAAAGAGGTAATTTTTTTATTATAATCTAATATCATATATATATTAGATATATATCAAGGTGTTTGAGAAACAAAACAAGAAAACATATAAAAAACAGCTGTGAAATAGTGTAAAATGTAATGGAGTCGTGAGCTAGCTCTTAAACGGTGCATGTGGTTTGAGATGTTTTAAATAAAATGAAGTTGAACAATTAGTGAAGAGTTGACGGGGTCTGGTTTTTGTGGCGTCGAGAAGGTACAATTAATAATATATATTTTTCAATATGCCCAAATAAAAAAAGAAATAGTTTTTTAAGTATTAATTTAATGTTTTTGTGCCATTGTAAATTTTTGTTTTGTTTGTTCAAATGTTAAGTTTTTTTTAAAAATTTAAATATGTAAATATAGATAATAACCCAAATATTTGTCCTCTTCAAATTCTATTCTATTCATTTTCCCTGTTGGCCCAGCAGTAGTATCATTTAAAAAACCTTTGGATTAGAAATTAATATTATTTAAAATTATTAAAAATTGGTATCTCTTTGTGAATCCAAGTGTAAAGTTTGTTTAATTGAATTTTTTTCGTTGTATACGTGTACTTTCTTAAAAATTGCACGTCTTAAATTATTGATAATATTTTTTTAGGGCAATTTTCGACAAACTACTGTAGAAATCAAAATTTAAATAAACAAAAGAGATCAAATTTCTACAGGAAATGTGGTAGCAAACAAGTTATTATCACATTTTTGGCATATCCCTTGTGTGGACGATTTTCGCCACAAAGCCCCATCATATTTTGGCAAAACCTTGATGGGAGAATTTTTTTTTATATTAATTAAAGTAGGGAAACAGGTTGAAAAAGATGAAAAGGATAGAATAGAGACAAATAAGGGTTACATTTAATTTTGAGAAATAATATTTTTTTTTGCCAACTTCAAAAGAAGGTTACTATTTTATATAACATTGTTTTTGTTTAGTAATTATATATTTAGTAAAGTAAGAAAATGCCAATTACCAGAGGACAAGCGAGAAGATTAGAGGAGGAAAGTAGAGAGGAAGGGTCAAGTTCGGAGGAAAGATCCGATATGGAGTTATCGGAAGATAGAGAAAGGGAGACTCCAGCCGCAATGGAGTCCATGCAGGGTAAAGGTGAGGAGTCGCAAGGGGAGGGGGTAAATAAAGATAAAGAAAAAGAGGGCATTGCTGCTCCTGATATGGAATGGCTCCGTGTTGTGTTAACAAAGTTAACTGGGGATATTGGAAATATCAATCAAAAAATAGAAGAACAGGGAAAAGAATTAAGGGGGGATATTGGAAATATCAATCAAAAAATAGAAGAACAGGGTAGAGATTTAAGGGGGGATATGAATCAAAAAATGGAAGAGCAAAGTAATAAATTAGGAAATTTTGTAACAAAGTTAACTGGGGATATTGGAAATATCAATCAAAAAATAGAAGAACAGGGTAGAGATTTAAGGGGGGATATGAATCAAAAAATGGAAGAGCAAAGTAATAAATTAGGAAAATTAGAGACAAATTTAAAAAGGGAAATGGGGGACAAATTAGGAAAATTAGAGACAAATTTAAGAGGCGACATTAAAAATTTAGAAGTTAAATTAATTAAAAAGGTGGACAATTTGATTAACCAATTAGAGAAAATTCAAATAGAAAATGAAAAAGTTGAAAGTAGGATAAATAAAGCAGGAGAAAACTTAGAAAAGCACTTTATTCAAAAAATTAACAAGTTGGATGAAGGGAATTCTGAAGTAGAAAAAGAGGTTCTTATTATTGACAGTCAGTCACAAGTTGATGAGGTAGAAGGAACAGAGAATAACAGTGGGGAGGAACAGACCCAAATTTTAGAGAAAGAGGTGGAGGAAGAGAGTCAAAATGTAGAAAAATTAGAATTAAGTGAAATTCAAGAAAATAGGATTAATATTGATGTGGATGGACAGAGTGAAAGGAACATTTTGATGTTATTAGACAAAACAAACGAACAGACTGAGGACAACAAACAAAAGACAAATTTTAATTTTAAAGAAAATATAGTTAAAACTTACAGACAAACTGGAAATAGAAAGGAGGCTAATAAAAGTTATAAGAACAATTTTAAAAAGAGAGTAAAAGCATTCAAACAGGTATTAAGGACAAAATTAACACTGAACAAATATTTAGAGAAGGGGGAGGGGATTTTTAAAGACATAATTCGCCGGGGCATCCGGAAAAAGATAAAATCAAATTTGGGCTTTGCAATATAATTGCATTAGCCACTTTTTATAGTGAACCCATTTTTTTTGCAACTCGGATGAGTTTGAGGAAATGACTGACTGACTAACATGACAGAATTAGGATTAATTTAAAATATGACGAAGTGACCATGGACTAATATAATAGTATGGATGATAAAGTTATTTTTTTGAATGAGAGAATTTTGGTACATGAAGAGTATGAATGAATTTTGGTATAGTTCTGTGTTTAAAGTAATTAGGAATTATATTTTTTTTAGGATTAGATTATATGTTAGGATCAGTATAAAATTATCTGAGAATTATATTTAAGGATTAGTCACCCAAATTTAATATGTGAAAGTTTTTTATTTAGAAGTTACTTATTAATAATGATTATTGAAAATTAAAACATATACATATAACTGATTGATTTTGAACGAACATAATATGGAAGAAGATAGATTTTTTTTTATTATATTTTTTATTACAAAATGTTAGAAAGATTATCAGCAGGCTGAGAGATGCCTAGATCTCTTTGGAGACATGACGAACTTCCTGAGGCCGAGTCAAGGGGACAGATTTTCTGTTTCGGAACTGTTCAGCTAGGATACCGGACGTGACTAAATCATAATAATATTATAAATTAGAAAGACGAACGAAAATGTATAGAAGCCTTGGAAGGATAATATATTATATAAATTGTATGTATGCATAGGTTAGTAAATTTTTGTTATTATAAATTCTATTATTTAGACAATTTCATTTATTATTCTGAGTAACATGTTTTTCTACGTAAATTTGTTTAATAGAGAGAGTAGATGAGAAGAGTTGTAGGAGCACATTATATAACTTTAGGAATAGGAACAAACGAAGGGTAATATTAATTAGAGAAGTTTGAAATTAAATTGCTGACATTCTTTTAGACGTCGGGATTATATAGATTTGTTTTGGGAGAAATTATTTTTTTAATCCTAGTAAGAGCTAGTGATTAATTGGAGATTTATATTTTTTTTTGATCTGCGAGAGATGATTTTTTTGTGTCGACTAGAAAGAACTAGCGATATATATATAGGAGATTTATGATGTAGTGTTGGTTGCCTACCTGAGATAGGAGGAACCGTATTTTTGCTACGTCAACGATGAAGTTATTATTATTAGGGAGTTATTAGTAGAGAAGGAAGTTGAAGTAAAAATATATGTGAGATACATTTTTTTTTAGTTAGGAAGTAAGAAGGACGTCTCAAAGAATTTAATACCTCAAAAGACAAGTACTATATATATTAAATAAATTAAATTTGTATTCCTTATTACCCGGCGTGAGGCCTAATTTTCATTGCTATGATATATTTTGGAAGTGTGATGAAGTAAAACCGAAGGATTTATTTAATTTTTATTTCAAGTAAATTTTTTTTTATATATAATATATAATTAATTATATAATTATTTTGAATACATACAAATGTTATATTGATGGTAAAGGCGGAAAGTAAAATTAATTGGCAATTTCTTAAATCTGCATCCAACTTGATTATTTCCAAACTTGAATTCATGACTATGACTGATCCTGTAAATATGTAAAAATTTAGTATTATATTTTTTTTATGTTCAATTAGTTCAAATTTTTATAAATTTAAGTTAACATTTTCTTTAGGTTAAGGATTAATTGTAAATTTTTAGATTAATATTTGTTTTTGTTTATTAGAAATTAGGTACGTATATATATAAGTTTAATAATTGTAAATTGTAAAAAAATGGGCATATATGTATAAAAAGAGCGTCGAATTGGGCATATAAAAAATAAAAATAAATCAGTGAGTGTAAGTGAGAGAGAGACTTCGATACATCGTTGAGCAATGAGTTGAAGATACCAAGGAGCCAGCCAACATGTGCGTTTGAGGGGGAAGCTAATCTACCTGTGTATTGGAGGAAGACGTTAATCCATCTGTGTATTGAAGGAGGAAGCTTATCATGTGGATTCGAGGAAGAAGCTAAATCAACCTGTGTATTGGAAGAAATTAAATCTGAAAGAACTTATATAAAAAAAAAAAAAAAAAAAATTTTGTGAACAAACATTTTTTTTAAAAAAGAAGGAAAAGGCAAATGTGATGTACACTACGGAACATTTTTTTAATGAATATTTTAATGAAAAGAGGTAATTTTTTTATTATAATCTAATATCATATATATATTAGATATATATCAAGGTGTTTGAGAAACAAAACAAGAAAACATATAAAAAACAGCTGTGAAATAGTGTAAAATGTAATGGAGTCGTGAGCTAGCTCTTAAACGGTGCATGTGGTTTGAGATGTTTTAAATAAAATGAAGTTGAACAATTAGTGAAGAGTTGACGGGGTCTGGTTTTTGTGGCGTCGAGAAGGTACAATTAATAATATATATTTTTCAATATGCCCAAATAAAAAAAGAAATAGTTTTTTAAGTATTAATTTAATGTTTTTGTGCCATTGTAAATTTTTGTTTTGTTTGTTCAAATGTTAAGTTTTTTTTAAAAATTTAAATATGTAAATATAGATAATAACCCAAATATTTGTCCTCTTCAAATTCTATTCTATTCATTTTCCCTGTTGGCCCAGCAGTAGTATCATTTAAAAAACCTTTGGATTAGAAATTAATATTATTTAAAATTATTAAAAATTGGTATCTCTTTGTGAATCCAAGTGTAAAGTTTGTTTAATTGAATTTTTTTCGTTGTATACGTGTACTTTCTTAAAAATTGCACGTCTTAAATTATTGATAATATTTTTTTAGGGCAATTTTCGACAAACTACTGTAGAAATCAAAATTTAAATAAACAAAAGAGATCAAATTTCTACAGGAAATGTGGTAGCAAACAAGTTATTATCACAATATATATATATATATATATTGTAACAAATAAGCAATATATGTAATAACTAAGTAAAAATATACAAATAAAAAAAATAATAAATATGAACACGCTCTTTAATATAAATAGTGCAAGCAACTAGGAAACAAAAACAATTAAAAAGGTATATAAAACAAAATATGACCTTTCATAAAGGAAAATTGTAGTAATCATAACACAAAAATAATAGCTTAAAAAAATATATACATACATTTTAGAAGTAATGAATTAAATTATATTATTCTTAATTTTCAAGCTTACAGTAAAAAATAAAAATAAATTGTTAATTTTTCTAACATCTAAGATATCAAAAAAATACACAATTTTACAAAAATACACAACACAGGTTCTGAGTCGAATTTTGGTCTATTAGTGAGATAATCGTGGAGAAATTTTCGTGTAAGGTACAGAGCCTGAAGGATAGTTTATATCAAAAAGGATAAAAAATAAAATATATTTGACCATAACAGGACTTTGTTATACTTTGTAAAAGTCCTGTACACTTATGTACATATTTTTTTAAATTTATATATTTGTTTAGGAGTGTTTGGGCTGAGGGTGCGGGTGAGCGGTCCCCACTATGCTGGCCTCGGCACCTCCATCCTGCTCACCTGCGAGCACAGTGTCCCCTCCGACCACCTGCACAAGGTGGACTGGCTCAAGGGAGGATTTAAGTTCCTCTCCTATGTCCAGGGTCGTACCCCGCCCTTCAGGAAGTATGACATCAATGGGGCCATCATCGACGTAAGTATTTTTACCTCCGTATCTATACCGACAACATACATTTTTCTTTGACTTGTTCTTATTCTATTAATGAAGCAAATAATATATATTTTACAAGCTATAGGAAATATAGAGCAAATTATGTAATCGGTCAAAAATTCTATATGGAGTTTTCAACGGGATTTCATGTTTTCCGACCACCAGTTTCCAAATATGACTAAAACAATTTCTGTGTGCCACGATAACTTCCAATAAAATGAATGTATCGACACAAAATTTTCTATGTGAATCCAGAACCCTCTAACGACGACACCTATTGATTTTCAGACAAATTGGCCAAAGGGAAGGGGGGTATTGGGGGGGAGGCTTAACACAAAAACTCTTATAACTGCCGATAAAATGAGTATATCGAGACGTCTTTTTATATTTGAAGTCAAAACCCAACGAATGAATGGGAGCCGTCACAAAAAACGTAATAACAAGTACAGTAGGTACTTGTTAAGTCAATATTATATATATTTTGTGAAATGAGGGCGCCGGTAGCTCAGTGGTATGCGTGCTTGCCTTCTGAGCTCAAGGTCGTGGGTTCGAAACCCGACCGAGGCCCTTAGTTTATTTTATCTGGAAGGTAAAATAAACTTAAGCACCCCGTCCTTCGGATGGGACGTTAAGCGATGGTCCCGAGCCTGTACGATGTCCGGTACTCGTTAAAGACCCCTGCCCTAGGTGAATAAAAATGTATGACTCCCACAGTAGAGTCGGGCTCTTGTCTATCAGAGTGACGAAAGAGCGCTCTGGTAGTAGGCGATATGACCTCATAGTTAAATTTTGTGAAATAGACAATATTTTTATTTAATATATGAAATGACTTACTGACAAACATAAATGATTCAGTTCGTAACACGACTTTTCTTATATGAAGATAGAGCAAACTCACGGAACATTCTACGAGTATTTCCCTAGTATAAGGTATGTCTGTCTGGTTCTTGTCGGGAAACCTTCCTTGACGAATCATGATTCAATCATCCTTGATCGTGGTTGTCTGAAAAGGCGATGGTTGTCCTTCAACCGTTCACAGGAAGGATGGGCTATACACAGGTTGCCACCCGTGATTCAGCTAATGAGGCCTTATTAGCAGGTCCAGAGCTTGTGTATAGGGACATCACGGGTGGGTTCCAGAGATGAGCTCTTTCTCCTATTGATTTATCCATCTGTTGCTGCTTCCAATTAGGTTCTGCTTGCCGAGGTCAACTTCAGGACCGCTCACATACCTGCCTAGTATAAGCAATGCCTGTCTGGTTCTTGTTGGATAATAATCCTCGATTGAATGGATCGTGCTGACCGCATGATTGAAGAGATGGTTGTTCGTCAACAGTTTCAAGTGGTCTATCCATAATTTTCTTGTTAGGTCCAGGTTCGCAGGTAGAATTGGCCATCTACAGGTTGCCACCCGTTGACTCACTCTAGTGCTTGCTAGTTTAGCTCTAGTAGCAGGGACATGATGGGTGGGTTCCAACAGATTCAAGTGGTCTATCCATAATTCTCTTGTTAGGTCTAGGTTCGCAGGTAGAATTGGCCATCTACAGGTTTAGCTCTAGTAGCAGGGATATGATGGGAGATGAGCCCCCCCCCCCCCCCCCCCCCCTCCTATCGATTCATCCATCTGTTGCTGCTTCCAATTAGGCTCTGTTTGCCGAGGTCAATTCCAGCAATGTTACCGACCCAACTGACGGCTCAGGGTCGCTCACGTCATCGTCTTCGTAGGCCTTAATGGAACAACTAATTAGAAGAAAGATAAACAGCTTTCATCCTATAGGTACTTTACTATGATTAAATAATGTTATTTTAAATATATGCTTCTTTTCAATGTGTGATCACGCAGAATGTGTATTACCTGCTAATATAATGTATGAAGTGAAACTTTATTGCTTATAGAGATACAAATCTCATAGCAAGGGTTGACCTTACTATGTACATATATATAATATATAAAAGTTTATATATCAATATAACTTATAATTAAAAATAGAAAATATAAGAAAATTAATTAAACAAAAAATTAATTTTGGAAAATACAAAATAATAAATATGGGTCGAAGTAAAGAAATGAAAAATACCAACTGTTGTGAAATGTGTTATATTGAAATGTATAAGGTAAAACGAGAAGGCAAATCATACTAAAATTGTTTTTCTAAATTTTAAACTATTAGTTACGAAAATAAATATATTATTGATTTTTTCATCGTCATCAATACTCAACAAATAAATTATTTTATCGGAGATCGCATTATAATGTGAAATATATTTATTGGTAAATTTCTTTCTGTATTGGTTTAAAATTGGACAAGTTATGAGAAGATGGAGTATGTTATCATTATCACTGCTACAAAATGGACAAACAGAGTCAAGCTGAAATTTAGCTGGGTAATTTGTATAATTCAAATGAGTTGTATATTTTCCTGAGACCCGTAATTGTGAAATAATTCTCTGTTTGCTTATATGGTTCCTCATTTTTAAATAACTTCCGCTATTGCCCAAAGAACTGGAGAATGCAGCGTCTACATCTTAACTGATAAGATGGTTTTCCATTTTTTCCAATAAACTTTTATAATTTTCCTTAATCTTGAAATTTTGAATCCTACGAAAACCTGCTAATATAATGTAAAAAAAATCCATTTTTTACGAAATTATTATGGATAGATACAATTTCAAGACAAAACACAAATACTCAATTTACGGTATATCAGTTGTTGGCAACATTTTTGCACTTCGGCATTTATGCCCCATATCAGGTCTGATTAGATTTTGGCCGAAATCAAACAAATATTTACACCCCCGGGACCTAATTACAATTTACAAGATACAGCTTATGTTTATTGTATTTTGGGCATAAAAGTGTTTACAGGATCACATATAATGATCTAGTTTCCATATACGTACACAACCTCGTATATATTAATATTTGATTAATGAGAGCCCATTCACAACTCGTTCAGATCATTTATTTCAGGAGTTGTCACGAGAGAGTTTTAATATCAATAATCTTCTGAACCTGGCTGAATAACATTCCCTTTGTTGTATAGGCTAGCTTGGCACGCTATAGATCCCATCTACGGTTAGCCTATCTGAAATCTGTGAGAAATCGTTAAAGGAATTTCATGAAAAACATTCCAGACACATAGAATATTCTTTTCAATTGTACTAGCTAAATCATTTTAAAAAATATCTTTATTTTCATTAAACTGTAAGATAGAAATTGGATTCGTCATACATACAATTTTGTATATCAAAATAACTTATAAACTATAAGAACAACAAAAAAATGTATTTTTGCCTCTACAGACAAAACACACTGCAAGGGAAAAATAAATATTTTTTTTTTTCAACAACACCCATTTAATGTAAATTTCTTTCTATGAGCTTTTAGAGGGCGGGCAAGTGTAGCCCATTTTTATTTTGGCTCGATAGGGGAGGGCTTATATTTTCCATAACCCTCTTATGCACATTTTGGGTTTCTTAGACAATGGCATATCTGCTAACCATGGAGCCTAACTTATTTCCTAAAGGTGCATATTAGGAAAGGTTAAAAAAATATGGGCTAAGTTCGCTGGTTCTGATGTGATCTGTTGTACCAATCCAAACCTGTCCTAGAGTTGAGTTTGAGGCCGGCCACACACGTACAGTTTTAACTGACAGTTTTAACTGTACAGTTATATCTGTCAGTTAAAACTGTACGTGTGTGGGTATTTCAGTCTCAGTTCAACTCAACTGTACAGTTTAACTGAGACAAATAAAATGTCAATATTTTAAACTGAAATGATTACCTGAACTGAATGTGTGGGGGTTCAACTGTACAGTTCTCAGTTCAATTTGTGTCGAGCGAGAGTGCGTAAAACTTTGTACAAGGTGTTACATGTTTCTGGGATATTTTTTACAAGTGCTTGAGGAGATATTCTTGTAGAAAGGGAGGTAAAATAAACTTAAGCACGCCGTCCTTCGGACGGGACGTTAAGCGATGGTCCCGAGCCTGTACAATGTCAGGTACTCGTTAAAGACCCCTACCCTAGATGAATAAAAATTTAGGGTAGGCAAAATTTAGGACTCCAACAGTAGAGTCAGGCTCATGTCCACCAGAGTGACGAAAGAGCACTCTGGTAGTAGGCGATATGACCTCGTAGTTAAAGTAGCTTAAACATTGTAAACAAATCTTTTTTTTTTTTTTTTTTTTGGCCTTATGTACGATGCATATTAGCCATGTCACTGTGTATCTAGTTATTTACGACATCCATGGCCCCGGGAGGGAGTTCTATCTACTAAATAAAACTCACTCCCGGAAGGGATTCGAATCCACAAACCATGGTGAGAACTTGCGACCAGAGCACTACGCTCTGGCCCGCACGGCCACCATGGCTCCCGTAAGCAAATCTTATAACTCAATTTTCACCCATTTCTAGTTGTCGATACGATTTGAAACTTTGCAAACTTATGCCATTCTGATGACAATACAATAATATGGTACCATCAAGCTTGTATGATGATGGAGTGGTCATAGGGACTTCTCAGTGGCTAACAATAAGCCCATCAAGTTTGGGCTCGTTTGACTTGTCTCAATGAGTTCTTTGGTTAGATATTGCCATCAGGAGGGTCTGTTTAATTTAGTCAAAGAAAAAAATCCACTATAGCTCATAAAAGCGGGTTTTTTTTAGTTTTTTAAACTATAATTTTATATTTTATTTACTTTCTTCTTGTTTTCTCTCTTATTTATACGATATTATTTCATACTAGCAGTAATACCCGGCGTTGCCCGGGGGAACTTTGAATTTTCTCCCAATATCTCCTATAAGTCTATTCAATTTTTCGACAGTACATTCATGATGTTATAATTTTCAATTATTCATACGGAATAAGGCATATAGTCATTTAGCTATAGTAACGCTAGTACGTTTTTAGGACCCCTGGGCACCACAGCTAATATGCGCCTTTCAACGGCGGAAACCACAGCTAGTGAATACTTAGCATCGCTGGACATCCTAGCCAGTGCGTACTTAAGAACGCTTGTGACCACAGCTAGTATGTGCCTTGCAACGCTGGGCACCACAGCTAGTACGTAGTTAGGAACGCTGGGCACCACAGGTAGTATATGCCTTGCAACAGTGGCCACCACCGCTAGTACGCAGTTAGGAACGCTGGGCACCACAGCTAGTATGTGCCTTGCAACAGCGGACCCCACAGTTACTACGAAGTCAGGAACGCTGGGCACTACAGCTAGTAAGTGTGTTGCAACACCGGACCCCACAGTACGATTTTCGGATCGCTGGGCATCGCAGCTAGTAAATGCCTTGCAACAGCGGACCCCACAGCGAATACATAGTTACTACTACTACGTGTGAAATTCATGACAATCCGACCAACCGTTAAAGAGTTGGCACTATATTTATACTTAGGCCCCCCCCCGTTCAAATTTTTGGGACGCCACACACCTTATTTTTCTATTTGGCCTTCAGGAATACTACATGGGAAATTTCGTGACAATACGACCAACCGTTAATGAGCTAGCTCTATATTTATACTTAGCCCCCCCCCCACAACCCCCCCTCCCGTTCAAAATTTTGGGACGCCACACACCTTATTTTTCTTTTTGACCTTAAGAAATGCTATTTGTGAAATTTCGTGACAATCCGACCAACCGTTAATGTGCTAGGACTATATTTAAACTTAGGTCCCCCCCCCAAAACCCCCCCTCCCGTTCAACATTTTGGGACGCCACACACCTTATTTTTCTTTTTGACCTTAAGAAATGCTACATGTGAAATTTCGTGACAATCCGACCAACCATTAATGAGCTAGGACTATATTTAAACTTAGGTCCCCCCCACAACCCCCACCTCCCGTTCAGAATTTTGAGACGCCACACACCTTATTTTTCTATTTGGCCTTCAGGAATACTACATGCGAAATTTCGTGACAATCAGACCAACCGTTAATGAGGTGGGACTATATTTATACTTGGGCCCCCCCACAACCCCCCTCCCGTTCAAAATTTTGGAACGCCACACACCTTATATTTCTATTTGGCCTTTACGCATACTACATACGTAATTTTATTACAATCCAACCATTAGTTAATGAGTTAGCTCTATATATATATACGTAGGCCCCCCTTACAACCCCCCCTCCCGCTCAAAATTTTGGGACGCCACATAGCCTATTATTCAATCGGACTCAAAAGGATGCTACATGTGAAGTTTCATGAAGATCCGTCCAGCGGTTTGGGCGTGATGCTGGAACAAACATACAAACAAACACACCCCGTTTCAGCTTTATTAATACAGATTGCCATTATTTAATGTGATAATTACATGTTCTATGTACTAATTATGTATACAATTTCTTTAGTTTATTTGAATTCCTCCTTTTTGCCGTTAAGTATTGACTACAAGTTTAATTTTGCATAAAGAATAGATGATCAATATTAAGAAAACATTGATTACAATTATGATCAACAAGGAATTTATAGATACAGCTGTTGGCAGTTTTTTTTGAAATCTTTACAGTAGTCTCTCCCTTATCCGGCGATCTGTTAACCGGCGCGCTCCCTTATCCGGCGCTCGCAAAATAATATCTTTGTTAAACTAAAATTAACATTCAATTATTAGATTATCAATTATATATAGAGCCACGTGTATTTACGAGCACATAATAATTCCGTAACTCACGAATCTTTCATGTATTTTTATTGTACATACACACATATGTACATTGTATTTATAATGAAGGGAACGCTAATACAATATTTTATTACTTCACTATATCCTATAAATAAATTATAATAAATACATAATTGAAAATCAAACATTTATAAAAAATGTTTCCTAGAATAGAAAAACAAAGGTACCGTCCCGTCCGTGTCACAATATCGTCTTATCGGGAAATTAACACTTAACTAGTAAAGTCAAAGTTTAATTTTTTCCCACAGAAACCCTCTCCTCCTATTTATTTTTCCTTTACACCAGCTCTATTTTTCTCAGATTTCATTTCATTCTCACAGTGAAAAGAATCGTTGGATCGTTTTTCAGACGTCTTAACACTAAAGAAGTGGTGGGACTATGCAGCACGGAACAGTGTTGTGTTAGCGAAACAAAAGAAAATTACCGATTTTTTTAACAAATAATATTTTTAGAATTTAAGATTTTCTTTTAAATATGTATGTAATTAAACGCAGATTTCAAAATATCTTTTTAATGCTTGGATAAATATACATATGTACATATGTACGTACGTATAATAAATCAATGTTCAATATGTACATATTTGTCAATTTAATAAATGTTATCAACAAAATACATACCTACTTGTTTTATTCCTTAACTCACCTGAAAACACTTTTTTTTAAGCTTTAATTGATATATTTTTCTCATTAATTGATGATTTCCGTTATCCGGCGTTTTCTGTTATCCGGCGTCATGTCGGTCCCGGCAACGGGTCTACTGTATTTGCTATGTTGTAAAAACCATAAAATAAATTTTGAGAACAATATGGCTGTGAAAAATATATATAAATAATTACTGTATTATCTAAAATTCTCCTCACACAACCAAAATCGAATTAAATAAATTAAAATAAATAAATTCTCTTCCAATACACAGAGACAGGTAAATGTATTAAATATTCAAATGGCTAATACAGGCTTTTAACTAACGAAAAGAAAATAACATACGAATAACAATATCCAGTGACGTGTAACACGCTACAAGGAAGTCCATGATTAGAATAATAATAATCACGAAGAGTTTTTGTTCTTATTTCGGTCTGCAGATTTGAGATAGACTAATTTTTTTTTAAATAATGAATAAATAATTTTTATTACCTAGCTAATTTTTTTCTTTCTAAAGTAAGTTGTTCCCAGGAATTTGTGTCATTTCTCGTGATATAGTAAAGTCACGAATGTATTTTCGCGGGTCACACCATAAGCTCATTGATAACTCTTTGTTACTGATTGTCTATGAAGTTCAGGGCCGGCCCGAGCTTCGGCTCCCTCCACCTCTCTCAATACAGTCTGAATAGATCAACATTTGTAATTGGTATGAGCTATTTGTATTAAACAAGTTTATTTTATTCATTATTTTGAATATTCATCATAATATGACCATAAGTAAATGTGATGCGATACAATAAGAAAACAGAAGAGTATATATATAGTGATTATAAAATATATATATACCTATATTTTGTAATCGCTATATATATAGTAATATATATATATATATATATATATATATATATATATATATATATATATATATATATATAAAATAATGTAAAAATGGAATGTGCTCTGGTTCCGACGGATAAATAACTATATCTCGGACTACAATCTGGGAGATAGTCTGTCTGTTAATAATATCGAGATATGGACACACAGTTATTAAATATACGGAATAGTTTAAAAGAGCATTATCGCAATCAGTTTAGGGAGGAAATTAAAAACTCAGACCGGTACTTGGTAGGTAGGGAACTGGAGTTCCACGATTCAGTTAATAGTTACTTACAGAGTGACCTACCATTGTCAAGTATTAGATTAATAATTAAACTTAGAGGTGAACTATTATGGACTTTGTATATATTATGGACATATTATGGACTTTGTATGCCCAATGTGTTACATCCCCTGTAAAGAAGATCTATATCACTTCCTCATTACCTGCCCCAAATATGATGATTAAAAAAATAAAATATTTAAAAACACCATAGATACTTCATTTATGTTGGAATTATTAAATGGTAAAGAATGGCAACTACTGGTAAATTATTGCAAAAAGGCTTACGATTTCAGAAACTGTGAATTAAGTAAATAGGAACGAAGATTTATTTAT
This sequence comes from Aradus depressus, assembly GCA_963662175.1. NCBI lineage: Eukaryota > Metazoa > Arthropoda > Insecta > Hemiptera > Aradidae > Aradus > Aradus depressus. The sequence continues at coordinate 24,133,986 of OY759214.1, forward strand.
TTATTTATTTTTATTTTAGAAAGAAAAAAATTTTTGTTAATAAGTTTATAAGATAATATTATTTATGTAAATCTAGACTCCTCAAGACGGCTTAGGCCATTGAGTTTGTCTTTATAAAAGGTCACATTATTGTATATATGTTTTGTATGTAATTTTCTATTATGTTAATTGAATAAAGACTTCATTTACTACTACTACTAATGTAAACATTTAAAATATCCATGGGGGCGCTGGACGCCCAGAGTTAGCGTGGTTGTCTATTGTGTTCAAGACCACAAGTTTGAACCCGGCCGAGGAGCTATTGAGAAGGTTAAATGACCGTCCCGAGCCTGCGCGACGTCAGGTACTCGTTAAAGACCTCCTACCCGTAGTAAAGCTGGACAGGCAAAATTAAAAACTCTCACAGTTGAGTCGGGGTTATGCTCTCCAAAGCGACGAAGGAGCGACCTGGTGGTAGGCCCGGACATGAGTCACAAAAACAAACAAACAATAAGAAACATTTTTGGAAGATAAATAAAATAAAAATAACCTCTTAACGCCCACCAAATAGTTGCTGCTATCGCAGTCGACTGCTACGTGAAACACTGAAGGTATAAAAAAAATTAATGAATAAAATATAATATAAATAAGATAAGAACAAGCTTCAAAGGTTAATGGGTTAAAATAAATATTTGAAAAGAGTGAGGTATTGAAAGATGAACCGGGGGTATGAGGTAAAGTAGACTAACAAGGTTTGAAAGAGGGAGCAGTGTTGACTTGGGAAGCCGAACGAAAGAGGCAACCTTCCGTGTTGAAAGAGGCAAGCTGCTCCTGGCAACCACAGATAAACAGCCCAGCCCAGCCCGCTCTATATCAAATTAGAGGGTTTCCGAACCCTCAATTCATTCTTTGTAAACACCAGGGTCAAAAGTTAAAAGTGGCTAACCAAATTATAACCTATTGAAACCATTTATCAAAATCTGAATTTACTTATTTAAAAAATAATAATTTTCTTTATTTGCGTATTTACAATTGTTTATAAAAAAAATCATTAAATTATTTTATATTTATTTTTTTGTCTTTTATTTATAAAGATACAACTGTTGTTAGGGTGCAACAACCAGCATCTATGATGGTATTGATATATTGGCGTGAAGGGCATGTGAGAGGAAGGCCACCAAGTGGTAGGTCCTCGGGACGAAAATTTATCTTAATTATTAGGACAAGAACAGAAATTTTTTTTTTTTTTTTGTATTTATTTATTTAAAGCCACAACTATGTAAAAGATGCACAACCAGCGGCTGGGCTGACATGAGGTACTATACAAAAATAATAAAAATAAAATAAAATAATAAAAATAAATATGACATGAAAGGCTTGAGAGAGGAAAAACACCCAGCGGTGAACCCTCATGACATCACTTCATACCAGGAGATCTCTATGTCAAACTCTTTAATCTTCTTGGGGGATTGTGGGATAAATTTGTACTTAAGATTTTGCGAACTTCCGGATTGGTGGGTAAGTAAATTTTGGTGTAGAAACGTTGGTATAAATGTTTAATGGTTGTGTCTATGGATGTGATGTTCAAGTTGCGGTGTAAAGTCTTGTTGCTAACGTATGGTGGGCATTGCGTGATCAGTCGAAGAGTCTTGGATTGAAATATCTGTATTCTTTTGATGTTTGAAGTCTTGGCTGTACCATATATTTGTAAGCCATAGGTCCAGAGAGGTCGGAGAAGATAGGTATAACAATTTAGTTTTTGTCGAGTAGATAATTTAGAACGCCTATTCAAAATACTGTACAATAGTCTAAGTCGCCGGTCTAGTGTGAGTCGTGTCGTCCGAGTATGAGGGTTCCAAGTCAGCCTTCTGTGGAGGGTTAATCATAATATTTTATGGAAGAGGTATGAGGTAATGGCTGGTTTTCCAGGAATACTGGGGGGCAATCACCACGGCGGAGAGCGAATGTTATTGATGGGTAAGAGATATGATAAAAGTAGAGGAAAATTATGTAAAAAAAAAAAAATTTAAGAACGAATATGATTCAAGGTGGCAGTAAGTCGCGGTTCCATCTTCTCTTTAACCTTCGTGGGGGGTTTTGTGGTAAGTGTTGTGAAGATAAAGTATGTATTTTTGGGTTTGTATGTGTGTAAAGTTTTCTAAAAAACCTAGTAGTTTGTATTGTGTCGGGTACTGTGTTTATCATAAGATCGTTATGAAGTGTTCTGTTGTTTATGTATGGGGGGCACTAAATTATTAAAAGTATTTATAAAGTAATAAATGTATTTTGATGTAATTTTTTAAAATAATTTCAGTTTGTAAATGATACTTTTTTGCGTTTAAATCAAACAACAAAATAGGGATTTTTTAGTAAAATAGCTATAATTTTAAGAGTTTTTATATTTCCACTTTAAAAATATAGGATCCTATAGATTCCAAATCCTGAATCCATTTTTCATAGTTTAAAAAAAAAATTAAAAAAAAAGCTCACGTTAATATTTTCAGTTTTAATTACATATTGGGTATTTAAACATTGTTTATTACGTAACTATTTTCATTGCAGGTAGTCCATAGTCGATTATATTTTTTATAATATTACTTTTAGTGATTATTTTTTAACAATATATATTTATATATATATATATATACCTTTTTTTTTTTGTTTTAAGAATTGATATTCTGTTTGTTTTTATTATAGATCCGATATGTCCTATAATATATAATAATTATTTACCCAATCTTTTTGACATATTTCGATAAGAATTCCTTTTTAAACTTTAAACTCAAGTTAATTTTAAATTTTATTTTGATTAACAAGATTTATTCTTTTTTGCGTCATTGAATATATATATATGTATATTCTTTCTCTTATAATATAGTATTTTTTTACATTGTTTTCAGTATTATTATTATTTTGTTCCCTTTTATTTTTGTTCGGGAATAGGGAGCCTTGAAATAACCACAAGATGAAAATAAAATAAATAATAGGAATGAAAATAAGTATTAAAATAAGAATAACACAATAACAAAGCAAATATTGAGCTCCAAAATCCCCAGAACACAGCCATAATGGTACCGTCCTAATTGGTAAGGAAAAGGTTGGCTGGATTTTCATCTTGGTAAAAATGAATATTCAACTTACAGGATTGTAACAATAAATATAGGTGACCAGCAATGGATTAAGCGAATAGGAGGCCCTAGGCCCTTAAAATTTTTGGGGCCCCCCTTTTTTTCTTCTTCTTCTTCCTGCGGCGCTACGGTCCTGAAAGAACCCGGGCCTCCGTCACAATCCTCCTCCATTCGTCTCGATCTAAAACCTTCTCCCTTCATCCTCTGATGCCCAATACTCGGAGGTCCGTCTCGACGTCGTCCAGCCAACGGAGTCTCGGTCTTCCTCTTCTCCTGGCACCGCCTGGCATACCGTAGAGGGCTTGTTTAGGGAGTCTTCCATTCTCTGTACGTGGCCCAACCAACGTAATCTCGCCTGCTTGATCACGGATACCAGGTCGGGTTCCCCGTAGAGATCTCTCAACTCTCTGTTCTTCCGGATACGCCATCTGCCTTTCTCGGAAACAGGTCCATAAATCTTTCTGAGTACTTTGCGTTCCCACAGTAGCAGAGTCTCTTCATTTTCTTTTGTCAACGCCCAAGTTTCACCAGTGTAAGTTACAATTGGACGGACAATGGTTTTATAGACTATTAGCTTTGTCCTCCACGTTAATGTGCGGAATTTGAGTATTCTTTGGACCGCAAATAAACATCTGTTCCCTGCAGCAATGCGTGCTCTTATTTCGTGGCTAACGTCATTATCTTCTGTGATCAGAGCCCCGAGATATTTGAATTCCTTGACTACTGGAAATTGGTGCTCATTGATAGAAATCACCTCAGGAGCGTCTTGCAGAGGGTTCCGTGAGGTCTTCATGTACACGGTCTTATCTACATTCAAATGAAGACCCCGTTTCTCTGCTTCTCCTGCGAATTCCTGTAGAGCCCCGGCCAATGTTGATATTGTGCGTGCTGTGACCACCATGTCATCAGCATAACCCATATGCTGCGTCAGGCGGTTATAAATAGTTCCTCCCGGATTTGTCCGGATGGCCCTAACAGCTCTTTCTTGAGTCAGGTTGAACAGAACAGGTGAGATTGGGTCTCACCTTTTTTTACAAACTGCAATAAAATGTTTATTTATGCATTTATATGCACTTAACAATGGATTTATATTATTTTTAAGGTATAAACATCAAATATGGTTGTGTTCTTGAGCGCGCAATTTGAAAGTAGAAACTTGAGTTGAATAAACAATTGGAATCATAAATTGATTCAAAAAATTATTTGCCGTAAATACAATGGTAGATAATATCATCATATTATGATGAATGCGTAGATATAAAAAAATGATCAAACATAAATTTGATTCATTGGTAAATTTTTAATGAATAAAAAAAATTTATAATTTTGAATTTTTCGGAATAAAATTTGTTTTTTTTTTAAGAAAAAAATGCATTTTCAATTTTTACTGGGCCCTTGATCGATGGGGGCCCCAGGCCATGGCCTAGTCCGGCCTATTGGGTAATCCAGCACTGGTGACCAGTTTCCAGCTGCTGATACGAGGAACTAGGTCGATCTCAGGGTCTCTGCGGCTCCGGACAACAATATAATATATCTGTCTTTTGGTCCTCAACCAAACTAATACAGTCTGACACTGGAGACGGAGAGAGACACTGTAGTAGTCAGTCCTCACTTCAGTCTCTCTCCACTATATTCTTCAATCTACTTCTGTCTACGACTCACTTCTGGTAATCACAGGGGGGACTCCAGCTCGGACAATGAGGGAAAAAAGTCTCAGCCACAGTTGTCTGATGGTACGATCCTACAACTGACCATGGAACTATGCACTAGTTATAAAATTTGACGATACAGTAGAACCTCTATAAGTCGAACATTGAGGGAGACACCAAAAAATTCGAGTTATAGAGTTTTCGACTTAGGCGTTTTGATTCGACTTGTTGAGGTTAAGATTCATTCTAACTAATTTTGAGTTAGAGAGGGGAAATAAATAAAAATTCAAGTTACAGAGGTAACAAACATATTTATATTTATTAAAAACAACAACCACATTTATTTGGACCAGCAAAATGCTTTACACAAATATATAAAATAGGGTTTAAAAAAGAAAGTCCTGGTACAGTCTATGTTTGAGTCGCCTCCCAGGAGTAGGCGCACCTAGACTGTAGTGTACAGCCCCGGAACAATGCACTCCATTGTAATCCAAGATAGCGCACACCCTGGTCCTTAGGATTCCAGAGAATCGGGAGGTCATCAATTTGCAGCTTGATCTGTTCTTCTATGGAGAATCTGCGGAGAGTGAAAATTTTGGCTTCGGTCTTCCCTGCGTTCAGTTTGAGCCTCCATTTTGAAAACCAGTGAGAAACGTCTGTTAGGGCTTCCTGGAGCTGTTCAATGGCGACGGAGAGGGCACTATGCTGACAGGCGATCATTGTATCATCGGCATAGGTGGCTAACGTCGGAGTGGGAGCTTCAGGGATGTCTTGCATGAACAAGCTGAAAAGTAGAGGGCTCAAAATAGCACCTTGAGGGACCCCGGCTCTTATTCTTTTCTGATTGCTCATTGCGTTGCCCACTCTGACTTGAAATGTTCTGCCGTGGAGAAAAGACGATATAAGTTCAACGATGTATCTGGGTGCCAGGCTTTTCTTCAGTTTATATATCAGCCCCTCATGCCAAACGGTGTCGAAGGCTGCGGCTACGTCCAAAAATACGGCGGCAGTGTATGTCTTCGCCTCAAAGCCATGGACGATCATTTCGGTCACCCGTTGGAGCTGCTGAACCGCAGAGTGCTTGGCTTTGAACCCAAACTGGTGGGACGGTATGGTGCCTTCTAAACATTGAAGAAGTCTTTTATAAATTATCTTTTTGAAAAGTTTAGACATTGAGTTTAAAAGACTTATTGGCCTATAGCTTTCGGGGTCTTCTTTCGGCTTGCCGTGCTTATGAAATACAACCACGAATGCATTTTTCCACGTGTCAGGAAAGTATCCCCTCCTTAAACAGCCATTGAACAGCCCTGTCAGATATGCGATGCTTTTTGGAGGCAGGTTTTTCAGGACGATGTTGGGGATGAGGTCTTCACCAGGGGCCTTCTTGTTGGGGAGTCTCTGAATGTACAGTGTGATTTCTGATGGGTCCGTGTACTGTATGTGTGGTTCTGCGGTGTGGAGTGGAGTGGAAAGAAATGTGTTTCGAAAGAGTGTTTCGTAATCCTGTGTGTCATGGGTTCTGAATTTCTGTTCAAGGTGTTGAGCCACTAGCTCACTCTTGTCCTTGTCCGTTGTTACAGTAGTCTGTCCGTCTGTCAGGGGCGGGAGGCCAGGGTCTTGTCTAAGGAGGCGTCGTGTTTCCTTCCAAAGGTTGCTGTCTCCAGGTGTGAAGTCGCTGGTGTATTGTCGGTATCTTTTGATTCTGTCATTGTCCAATTCCCATCGTATTATTCTCGTCAGTCGGTTCAGCTCTCGTTTCTCTTGCGGATCGCGTGTTCGTTGCCAGTGTTTGCGGAGTGTATTTTTGTCGTGTACCATGTCAAGTATGCGTGTAGGGGTCTTGTTTTGTCGCATGTTGCGTTGGTCCTTGTAGTGATTGTATGTTGAGTTGTGTATCGACGTGTAAATAGCTTGAGTGAAATCTTTCAGTGAGTCGTCTATGTCTTCAGTTTTGTCGTAATGCAAAGGGATGTCTATGTTTTGGTCCATCTCCCATCTAAACGCGTCCCAATCTATTTTCCCCTGTATCAGTCTTGGCAGATGTTCTGCCTGTTTCGGGTTCACTTTGAAGGTACCCACGACTGGAAGATGGTCTGAGTCGAGTTCTGTCAGTGGTTCGTGATAAAGGGGCAATGTGAAATTTTGTACTAGTCCAATGTCCAAGATGTCTGGGAGGTACCTCTGTTGTGTAGGATAAAATGTCGGTTCGTCCGGTGCTGATATCTGTACGCCTAAATTGTTAATTATATTTAAGAGTCTTGTCCCGTTGTTGTTTGTCCGTCTACATCCCCAAATTGTATTTTTACTATTTAGGTCACCTAGTAATATAGTCGGCCCCCCAGTGAATATGTGTTCGAAGTCCGTCTGGTGTATTCTCATGCCTGGTCGGTGATATGCTGAGATTATGTTAAGTGTTCTGTTGTTGTTGAGTGTGAGTGTGGCCCCAACGGCTTCCAGCTGTTGGAGTGTGGGTAAGAGAAGCTGAGAGGGTGCGAGGTTCTTTTTTATACAAACAGCGACGCCTCCAAATCTGGTTTGTCTGTCCTGTCTGTACATGGTGTACCCTTTCAATTTGAATGTGTCTGTATTATGGAGGTGAGTTACTGTGATACAAATGAGGTCGATGTTGTAGCGAGTTAAAAAGTCCGAGAGTATCGTTCGTCTGTTTTTTATACCGTCACCGTTCCAGTTAAGGATGGATAAATTATGAAAAATATTAAAATTAGGGTCCACCATTGTTAAATGAGAATACTTGGGTGAGGAGGTTAGAGAAAAATGACTTTATGATAGGGATGAATGGTTTGAGAAAGGTGAGTATAGTGTTGGTGAGGTCAGTCATGTCGTTAGCTGGTTGGGTGTCTTGGCTGCTGGGTAAGTTAGGTTGAGGTCGAGGTTGGAAGGGTCGGGGTCTACTTTGGTCGAACCAGCTGTTCGGTCGGTCCGGGGTCTGTCTTGGGGGTTGTCCTTTGGGTGGTACGCTGGGGGTTACTGGGTTTTGATGTTTAGGTTGTCTCTGTCTGGTAGTCCTGTCTATGTAGGTCTTGTATGATGCACAACCTCTGTAGCTGGCTGGATGGTTGCCCTGGCAGTTGGCTCACTTGGGAGATTCTATCTTCTTCTGTCTGGAGGGGCATGCTGTGAAGTGGTGGTCTCCCCCGCACTTCACACACTTGGGGTCCAGTCGGCAAAAGTTTTTTGTATGGCCAAAAGACTGACAGTTCGTGCACTGCACGGCTCTGGTGGAACGTCGGCGTGGCTCCACTTTGACGACTGTATAATAGAGCCGCGTCAGTTGAAATATGGCCTCTCCAGATGGGTTGTTTTCCAGCTCAACTGCACAGAGAGGTGTGGGGCGTCTGTCTTGATTCAGGATGCGGGTCACTTTTAAAACTGGATATGTCGGGGTCAGTTCGTCTGTTATTTCTGACTCTGTCAGTGAGTAAGGAACTCCCCGTATAATTACGGAGAGTTTCCTGTCCTCGGGGTTGACGAAAGTGTAGTACTTCACCTTGTTATCGTCGTAGAATTTTGTCACCCTCCGGTAGTCATCAGTCGTTGTGAGGCTGACTTTTATTTTTTTGTTGCACTGCTTGGTTTCAAACGGTGAAGTGATCAGTGTTTTTAGCTCGTTAATCACCAATTGATAATTGTCAGCCTCACAAAGAAAGATGGGAGGGATCTTGGTCTGTCGGTTTGGGGTGGTCTGTCCGTCCGGTTTTGTCGGTTGTGATGTCTCCTGTCCGTCCTGGAGAGTGAGTAGTGGCTCGAATCTGTTATGTGTCGGTGTTGGTGTGGGTGTGATTTGTAGCGTATATCTGTTCCTCTTTAGTTGAGGCTCCTGGGTGCTGGCTCTGCTATCAGAGACCGCTTGGCTACCATCTACTGACATTGAAGTCTCTGTAAGGAGCTCGTCCGATTTAGCCCATGTTCCGTCCGGGTTTTGAATGGGAAAGGAGGAGGAAGAAAAGTTCAGTAGACGTCTGGTTGCTCTCCACAGAGATCCATCGTCAGCGGCTAGTGTGTCAGTGTAAAGTGAAAACGTTTCGGCTTTGTATTGTGCTATAGCTGTTTTGAGTTCGTGTGTGAGTCTATTGAGTCGCGTTTTGATGGATGGGTATCTATGTATTTGCCACTGACGACGACATCTGCGCTTCTCAACCAGCAGCCTTCTAATGTGCTGTGGTACGTTGTGTGTGTGTATGTGGACAGGCTGAGCGGATGTGCTACTGCTCCATGCCGCCTCCTGAAGTGTTGTTGTGAAAGAGTTCACTGCATCATCCAGGTCATGAGGTGCTTTCAGGGTGACTGACAGATTAAGTCTGTCTGTCACAATATCTCTGAATCTGTCCCAATCAATGAGCCCTGAAGTGAGGGAGGGTCGGGGTGTCTTCTGAATAGGTTGGGAGTCTAGGGTAAAAATTACTGGAGAATGGTCTGATGTTAAGTCGGGAATTATTTCTATTGATGTATAGGGGAAGAATTTCGAAGCTACAAAAAAGTCTAGTATATCGGGAAGTTTTCTTCTGTTAGTTGGCCAATATGTGGGTTCTCGGGGGGAATAGTCTCTGTATCGTCTGTTCGTCAAAACGTAGTTAAGTGTCTGTCCGCGCGGGTTGTTGACCCTACATCCCCACTCCAGGTGCTTAGCATTGTAGTCTCCACCGGCTATGAAGTCATCACCCAGAGTGTCGAAGTAGTTGTTGAAGTGTTGCGGAGTAATGTTGTGGCGTGGAGGACAGTAAACTGAAGCAAGTGTGAAATTGTGAGAAGCTGATGAGATTTTGACCGCTGTCGATTGAAGGTGAGGCTCGCAGAAGGAAGGCAGAAAGTGATGCACCAAACCTCTCCTGACAAGCACCGCCGTTCCTGCATGGCCTGTCCCGTCTGGATGGTCCGTCCGGTAAGTCGTGTATCCGTCTATGTGAAATCGGGTCAAATCTGTAAAGTGAGTTTCAGTTATTAAAGCGACGTCAATTCGCCTCTCCCGAAGTACGTATGTCAGTTCACCTGAATGTCTAACAAGACCATTAGCATTCCATAGGAGCACAATCAGGGACCTGCCTGTGAAAGGATTAGACATGTGTGAGGGTTAACTTTTGGATAAGCGTAGTGAGCAAAGAAAATAGAGGGGTGACCAAGTTTTGAATTTGAGAAATGAAGGATGAAAGAAGATCGTTGATACCTTGGAATGAGTTTGGCTCAGTCCCTGACTGTACTGGGTCAGCCCGGGGTTGCTGCATTCGCACCCTCTTGGGGGGAGGCGGGGGTGGGGAGGTGACGTGTGCAAAAGACAGGGGGGGTTGTGTGATGTTGGTGGAGAAATGTGGCAGGGTAGCTGGCCGGGCAGCCTCCCGAGGACCTCTTTTAAATTTTAATATTGTGATATTGTTAATGATTGACATGAGTTTTGATTACTACGCAAATTATAGACTATACTGGTTTATATGAAGATGGCTGATGAAGTGAGAAATGATTATTTCACAGGTTGTCAAATAAAATGTAGTATGACATCATCATCAGGCAGTCTACTAATATAATATAAAGGCAACAAAGATAAATATATTAAATTGTAAAAAGTTTAAAACAATTTTAAACATTTTTTGAATGAACACTAAATAATTTTATAATAAAAATAAAAAAACAATCTAAAAACTTTAACAATTTAAGATATCATGGATGCTGGTTTATGTATGTTTAGATTCACCACCTGATGATCTCGGCTTGACTCACGAAACTAATATCAAATTATTGCTAAATGTATCCGTTTTAATTTACTAGGTCAATGATGCGCGCTACGCGCGCTGATTATATTTCACATATTTTTTGTTTTGTATCTATCAATTTTAATTCAAATTTTTAAGGTTAAACTACAGTATTTACCGTATTGTAGCTTAAAATTTCTTTAAATACGTAATTTTTCACTTTGTGATCCTTTTTACTACTACCAATATAAATTTTTAACCCACTTTTCGAAATATAATAATTGATATATAGATCCCAATAATTCCCTATTTAGGAAATTACCCAAAAAGTGGAGGTTGCCGAATTCACGAATTCGGCAATTTTTTGCCTAGTTCACGAACTAGGCAATTTCGTCAATTCGGCGTAACATATATATATATTCGGGGACAGAAGTGAGTCGTCGGCAGAAGTCAGAAGTTAGTCGTGGACAGAAGGGAGTCGTATGTATATACAATTGTCCACAACTCACTTCCATATACTTCTGTTCACTACTCACTTTTTACCACTTCTGTCCGCGACTCACTTCCGTCTACTTCTGTTCACGACGTACTTCTGGCAATCACATGTAATTATTGGGTCACTTTGGATAACTATTTTGTTTTTTGAATTGAGCCTCCCCCTCTTATCTCCCATTGGTATGATTTGGCTGAAATTCAATAGGTGTTGTTCTTATGGGGGTTTTGAATTTACATGTGGAATTTTGTGTCGATACATTCATTAGAAAGTTCTGGAAACAACAAACTCAATCCAATTTTGATCGATTTCAGAGGTTTTCCTAAACTTCAAAAAGCTAGGAAAATAAATTCAAAAATAAGGGAAAGAAGGAAGGATTATGGTAGATGTGTTCTTTTTACCTTCCCTGTAATAATAGATTCACAGTCAAGATGATTCTTTTAGGACGGTGTCGAGAAAGGTCTCAAAGAAAACATACCGAGAGTTGAAGGAGAAAGGGAGAAAAAAAAACATTGAACAGGAACCTAATTAGGGAAAACTTCCCTGTTCCTACAACGTTTTTTGGACATTAAAGGGCCTGGACTCTCAATGAAGGCATCAACGGCGGGTAATCCTCAGAGAAATTAATTTTTAATTTTTCCCTCCTTTTTTGAGGAAGTTTAGTTTGTTAAGTGACTCTTATTAGCCCAGAAAGGAAGGGCTGAATGGCGATGTTCGCCACCTTCAAAATAACGTTTTAAGTAAATTTGTTTTTTAATTAAAAATATATGTTATGGGCCATTACACGACATTATTATACCAATCACTTTTTTACAGATCTCTCTCCTCTCCCAAATTCATTTCATACTGGCAATGATGTGTGATGTACAAAGTACACACATTTTAATATATATATAATATACAGGGGCGTAGCCAGGGTGGGGGGGGGGGGCACGTGCCCCCCTGGCCAGAGCAAAAAACCAAGAAAAATTAAATAAACTAAAAAAGTTTAGATTAAAAATTCCGTCTCAATGGTCTCTGCATGCTAAGTTGACACAGAAAGTTACTGGAAAACGATCGAGAACATTACATTTATTTAAATATATATGAATTTGATCATTTCATTTCCTCGCTCAAAATCTTCATTTTTTGTTATACTTTATACTCTTAAAACTGATTTTACATGCGCAATAAAAATGCAAAGCGCAACAGCAGCAATACACGCTACTAGTTGTGTCATTTAATTCTAAAAGCACAGAAACCACATCGTGCTTTTGCTGCAGTCAGTGGTTACCTCAGGGGGAGCTTCTAGGGGTCTGAGTCTCCCAAATTAATAACAAAAAGTCTGCAACGCTAACCATGGAAGCTGTGGGCTGTGCCCCCGGGAGTCTATACTCTCCCTTCCCCCTCCTCCCCCCTGTGGCCTAACTTTGCCCTGTCCTTCTCAAAATCCTGGCTACGCCCTTATATATATATATATTTTTTTTTTTTTTAATTCACAAACAGATATTTACAACTGTATAAAAATATATACAACAAGCAAATATGCTGATGGAGAGATAGTGGCAATGAGAATTGCTGAAGTGTTGAGATTTTTATGAAAACGGCTGAAATATTGTTTTTTTTAAATAAAAACAGCTGTTAAGACATTAGTAGGGGGCTAGAGAGGAGGGCTTTGGTTGCATGGTCCGCTAAATAGTCGCCATACTGCCAAATAGGCTATTTTACGAGCGAAGAAGGTTTTATTACGATAAAAATATATAATATTTCTTTGTATATTCTGTGCAGAATTGGTTTCTGCTGGCTAACCTGGCTGATTAGTGTTTGACCTCTGCAGTGATCCTACAGTCTGCCATATTAAAAGTTAACAAAGAACCAACTGAACCATGGCTAATGATTGGTCTAACTAGAGTCACGTGCTGCCCGAGAACAAATGAACCTAGTCTCTAGACTTCCTTTCAGAAGTGTAGCCGCCATGTTACCTTAACTCTGGAATCCCAACCCCGTCCTCAGTTTCTTCAGTAATATTCCGATTTCTAGACATCTAAAACTGACATGGAACCCCCACACACAACTGGAAAGACATAAGCTCTAAGGCAGCGCTGGCCGAGTGACTTGCTACTATAAGATAGTAAACATATTTAGGAAGTGCCGGAGGTGATCACTTTCTCCCCTCGCACCTTCAGCTCTCCTCTTTTTCTTGGTATGCCTCCACTGCTAGGCAGTGCACTGGTGAAGCCAGAAGGCGAGGAGGAGGGGAGAGGGTCACTCGGGCCCCCACGGCTTCTGCGTTCATTAAGTTGGAGGAATGAGGATGGCATAGAACCGGAGATGTTTCGAAGTGAAGTCACAGGGCATTTATTCTTATGTAGAATAGAATAGTTTTATTCGTCAGCGTTCAATGGCCTAGATTTTTGACGCCGTATAAGTGATTAGATTAATTCGATGAGATGACTTGTCTTCATTGAGGATAGGACGGCTTATTACGAGTTATCTCCGAGCCTCTCATGTAGGTTTCTTGTTCGTAAACCCATGGGCCTTTAGTATTTCATATCCAGGTCACTCCTCCAGGATGTGGCTTACTGTGAGAGGCCAGGCCCCACACTTGCCACAGCCTGGGGCCGTCGCCCTGTTGATGAGGTGGCCATGGGTTAGACGAGTATGGCCTACACGAAGCCGCATCAGACATACCTCCTCCTGCCTATTCTGTCTTTCGGAGCATTGCCATTGATCTATATTTGTTTTGATGGACCTAAGTTTATTTGTTAGGTCCATGTTAGACCATACAGAGGACCAGCTCTATTTTATTTTGTGACGCAGGCAGTTCTTCAGGTCTGGTATTGTCGTCATTATATTTTCTTTCCAGGCAACGTTGCTGATTCCTTTGCCACTTTATCTGCTGCATCGTTCCCTTCGATTCCCACATGTGAGGGGATCCAGCAAAAAATTACTTGTTTTTTATTATTTGTGCAATTTGCAAGAAGTTTTTGTATTTTATATACAAGTGAGCAGCGGCTGTTAAGCTGTTGAATGCTCTGAAGAGCGGACATGGAGTAACTCTACAAATCGAAAGTGACAATACCCAATGCTTCTTACCACTGCATAGCCCACATGTTCTTCGCTTTTCGACCCGTCCGTATATATATTTTGGTATCCCTGGAAGATTCGTCTTATTTATTTATTTTATTACTATGTTATGTGTTTTTTATTTGTTTACTTTATTTTGTACATACAGGTTAGGTTTTGGTTAGGTTTTATGACTCATGCCCGGGCTTTAACTACGAGGTCATATCGCCTACTACCAGAGCGCTCTTTCGTCACTCTGGTGGACATGAGCCCGACTCTACTGTGGGAGTCCTAAATTTTGCCTACCCTAAATTTTTATTCATCTAGGGTAGGGGTCTTTAACGAGTACCTGACATCGTACAGGCTCGGGACCATCGCTTAACGTCCCATGCGAAGGACGGCGTGTTTAAGTTTATTTTACCTCCCAGATAAAATAAACTAAGGGCCTCGGTCGGGCTACGAACCCACAACCTTGAGCTCAGAAGTCAAGCACGCATACCACTGAGCTACCGGCGCCCTCTTGTACATACATATATATTTTGTATATATTCTGTTTATTATATGTTTTATTCATAGATCATTAGTTGTGTTATCACGCTCTGTACATACTTTTCTCTTTTCTTATAGTATCATATCACATTTACTTATGGAAATTTACCGGTTGTTAATATAAAGTCTTTCTTTTCTTACCAAGAACTGTTCTGCACTGGTAAAAAGTATATCAGCTAGCCAGCAATGCTAAGCACTACAATATCAGGGATCCAGGAGGAACAACGCGCTCTCGCATCATGAATCGGAATAAAAGTGAGGAATAGACTACATAAATTGTTAAATCCGCCATATTCCTGCTCATCTCAGTTCAAGGAATATGTATGTCTTTCCTCATTAATTCACTTGTACCTCCTTTGATCTATAATTAGTGGAGGCTGTTTGTTAAATAATGGATCTACATGAAAGAGGTCTGACTGGATGGTCTACTTGGGTTCAACAAATGCCAACTGGGCCAGAAAGGATGCGCTCTACGTCTCTGTACAGTAGCTACCATGAGTTTTAAGCCTCACACGAGTTTTTTTGATTAGGTACTTTGATTATGAACTTAGGCCAGGAAGTAAAGTATTCATTTTTGTCAGAAAGTTCCAATTACAAAGCGAAAATAGTAGAAACATGTTCAGGGAACCGACAAACACCTGAAATTCCTTTGAAAAGTCCATCTTGAATTTTCACCTTGCAAGGTTAGGGAAGAGAGATAAGATCCAAAATACACATATATTATATATTTTTATTTCCTCCGCTATACGAAGTATGAAGAAAATTATGTAACCCGGTCAACAATTCAAGCGGACTTTTCCTCCAGATTCCAAATATGAAAGAAAAAAACATTTCTGTCTGTCTATGCGTGGGTGGACATGATAGCTACCGATAGGATGAATGTAACATCACGAAATTTTATATGTGATTCCAGAACACTTTAACGACGACACATAATACGTAAGTCAAAACCCAATGAGGACTTAAGCTGTCAAATTTCAGCGATATCGGCTGAAGGAAAGGGAGAGTTCAATTCAAAAACCGTAATAACTGTCGATGTAATGAAGTTACCGATACAAAATTTAGTAAGAGGAATCGGAAGCAGACGGTCGATTGGCTTTGAAGAGTGAGCAAAAACGTAATTGATTAATTTTTTCAGGGCAAGTCCACAGCCGGTGATTCACAAAGGACTTTTTTATATTATTTACTTATTATCCTACTCCACCCTAAACTCATACAAAAAAAAACATTAAGGCGTAGTCTAGGTCCACACCGTAGACTTTCCGTGAAAACGTTGGGAGAAAATCATAACAAACGTTTCGTATTAATATGATTAACTATCAATCTCTTTAATACAATGGTTATACAGAGTGGTATATGGTTACAGAATAGATAAATCACAAGTTTTTCATTTTCATTTTCTTTTCGATGCTGCCGTAGCTCTTGCATTTGCTCGGCACTAAACTTTTTGGGTTTTTTAAATTCCTTTTGATGCGAGCTTTCCTCTGATTTGCGTTTTCTATAATTCCGCGCATATTTACGATTCATATGAGACCACATCTTTAATTTTTTGCAATTTTCAATTGAATACCGATTTTTACATATATATCGGCGAATATTTTAATTGGTTCACTTTGAGTCCTAGTAGTGTTCCTCAGGCTCTTTACAATGACACTCGAATCAACGTCCTATCTAAACGCGTTATCACGCTACACTAATTTCTAATTTTACACAACGCTAATTCGCAACAATCATCCGCCGGCGCCCACACTAGCTCGATAACGTCCACAGGCAAAACAAACACTGCATAACAAACACGTACAGACATGCTCTATCCATTGTGACCTCAACCGTTGCTATAGCATAATTAGTCTCGTAGTTATTGTCGATTGAAATCTGACAGTATTTTGTAACACAAGAAAGTTTCACCGGCTATCACTGTGCTTAACGAGCGAATAGACGTTTTCACGTCAATTAGTCTCTCAAAAAATGTCTAGAGGGTCCCCATAAACTGTAGATCCGCCATTAGTAACTACAATTTTCCTAGAATTAGAATTTAATGAAATTATAATAAAGCAGTAGTATGTCGGGGATATGAAGGGAGGCTTCCATCTTAGAAAGCAGACAGGCTGACCATCAGAACAGGTTCATGAAGTTAGTTGCTAAATGTGCTCCCTCGTAACACAGTCTATGTTGTGCTTAGTAACAAACCTCCGGTAATTGTGGACATAGTACGTGTAACGAGACTCTGCCTCGGGCACCTCGCTCACTCCTAGCTCCCTTCAATCTACAAATTAGACTAATCATATATAATAATATAACTGACTTAGCAAGTAGTGTACAATACATGTCATGAGGACAATATAGCTAATAATAATATTTATTTATTTTACAACATGATAACTGGCAACGTCAACCGATATTAAATCTTAGAATAAACGAAGAACTTGTTACTACCACAACTATACGAAGTGAGGGCGCTGGTAGCTCAGTGGTACGCGTGCTTGTCTTCTGAGCTCAAGAACTTGGGTTCGAAACCCGACCGGAGGCCCTTAGTTTATTTTATCTGGGAGGTAAAATAAACTTGAGCACGCCGTCCTTCGGATGGGACGTTAAGCGATGGTATTGAGCCTGTACGATGTCAGGTACTCGTTAAAATAAATCTTCTTTCAGGATGATTACGGGCTCCTTGCTCAGGTCACAAAGATTTAAAAAAAAATATATATATACGATATTAGTGTGGAAAAACAAGTCATGATTTCTTCATCAGGACAACGGTCCGGCCTACACTTCACTGTCTGTCACGATGTTCTTGGCCAAACATGGGATCTCTGTGTTCGAACGTCCACCCTATTCACCGGATCTCGGCCCTTGTGACTTCTTTCTCAAATCAGCACTGAAAGGAACCAGATATGAAACAGTAGATGCTGTGAAAGAGAACTTGCTTTCAGAAAATTACAGCACTGCTTTGATCAGTGGAAAATTCAATTGAAGCTGTGTAGGGGAGTATATTGAAGGGGATAATATTAAAATTGTGAAAAAAAAAATAAAATAAAATATTTTATAGCACTAATCCGTTTTTTTAATAGCCACACCTCGCAATACAACTATATACATATATTAATAAATTAACAAATAACACTAAAGTAACAATAAATAAGTTATAAAATTAATGATAATAAAAATATTAAAGTAATTAAAATAAAAATTATAGAAAATTAATTTTTTATTAAGAAAGTAAAAGTAAAGTATAAATGAACTTTTATACATAAAAAACGACTATTAAATGATAGTTTTTCTGTTTTTTTAAAATAATGAGACAGAAATTCCGTTTCCGAATAGAGCTGCCTATTGTTTAATTCAAATCTTCAGTATAAAAACGGAAAAAATTCAACAACTTATAACAAGGAGGCACATTTACACTACGAGATTTCCCATCACTTTTGTCAACGATTAACGTCGTTTTGTATTTTTTATAATTCATTAACAGCTCTAGGTATTTAACATTTTTCTTACCAACATATCGCTCAGTTGATTCTCAACAAACCAGAATAACACTGGGGATTTGGAATAGGGTATATATGTAAACAATATTTAAACATACATTTCAAAAATAATAAGCCTTATTCATATTTATTAAGCATTCATCAATATATTTCATTATGTTAAAATATTTAAACATACATTTCAAAAATAATAAGCCTTATTCATATTTATTAAGCATTCATCAATATATTTCATTATGTTAAAATATTTAAACATACATTTCAAAAATAATAAGCCTTATTCATATTTATTAAGCATTCATCAATATATTTCATTATGTTAAAATATTTAAACATACATTTCAAAAATAATAAGCCTTATTCATATTTATTAAGCATTCATCAATATATTTCATTATGTTAAAATATTTAAACATACATTTCAAAAATAATAAGCCTTATTCATATTTATTAAGCATTCATCAATATATTTCATTATGTTAAAATATTTAAACATACATTTCAAAAATAATAAGCCTTATTCATATTTATTAAGCATTCATCAATATATTTCATTATGTTAAAATATTTAAACATACATTTCAAAAATAATAAGCCTTATTCATATTTATTAAGCATTCATCAATATATTTCATTATGTTAAAATATTTAAACATACATTTCAAAAATAATAAGCCTTATTCATATTTATTAAACATTCATCAATATATTTCATTATGTTAAAAACTAAACTTAAGATATTGTATAATTTCATATAATTACAATTAAGCTGCCTTTTTACAATAAGAATAAGAATTTAACAAACCTTTTTCTTTAAATAACTTCTTGAGTCAATCTGGACTGTCAGTGTTGCCAGGGTGTATTTAAAAAAATCTTTTATCTCAGGATATTTTTTGCAGAGAAGTGAAAAAAAAAATTAATGAAAGCACGTCAAAGCTATAAATGAAAGATAAATTAAAGTATATCTCTATGAAGTTACACGGTATCTACATTAGAACTTTTCACCCACTTCAGTTAGGAAATGCTTTGAATTATACCTGTAATTCAAATCCGTTAGGATAAAAGCTAAATTAAATTCCATTTACTTTATAATATGAGATATAAATGTGAAATATATTTTAATAACTTTTCATTTAAATAATTTTTTTAACATCAAAAGCTAAAGATGGTTGTAAAAAACAGTAAAGGGAGATATCAGGCTTGTGGTCGATAAAAACGAACTCGTAGAATTTTTTTCAAGCTGAGTGTGCATTCTGCTTGGCCTGTATTGACATAATATGTCAATATTATATGCATACATTATCAATGAGTTTTTAGAAGTTGCAATCGAGCCTTTCAGTTGACAGACTGACTAACTGCCATTTTTACGAAAATGATATGTTTTTATTTATATTTTATCATTATGCTTATTAATTTGTATCAAATAAACGTATTAAAACTTTTTGTTGATTGTTTAGATAGGAAAAAAAAAAAAAAATTATTTCATTTCCGAAAAAAAATTCAATATTTTTTAGTGTGACAGAATTACTAACTCTTTATTTGTTTATATTGTTGTTTGTTTACATGCCCTGTCTTTTAATTCCAGCTGAATGTTTTTAAAACCAATAATACCTTGAAAGAGAATTTTATGCCCGCAAAACTGAACGTATTTATTCACCTGAAGAATGGTTTGAAATTATATGGAAATGTAAAAAAAACATAATGAGTTCACTGTTCACTTAATAAAGCATACTGATTTCTTCAGCACAAAAAAATTAGAAGATGTCATAACAAACAGGAAATTAAGTGAAAAAGGAGATAAAATAAATTGGCTTAACATCAGATGGATAAGGCTGGACAAAAACAATCCTTTCAAAATGTTTATAAAATATTCTTTTGATGTAAATGAATTCATAGAAATCAATGTTAGAAAAAAAAACTGTAGGTAGAGCTG
Source organism: Aradus depressus (assembly GCA_963662175.1). NCBI lineage: Eukaryota > Metazoa > Arthropoda > Insecta > Hemiptera > Aradidae > Aradus > Aradus depressus. Next base: position 24,153,949 of record OY759214.1, read on the forward strand.
TGCAACTAACTATCTTTATAAATCAGGATTTATTATATCCAACTTCTCGAACTATATCATACGAGAAAAAAAAAAAAAAAACATGATAGATTTGCTTTAATATATTCCAACTATGTATTTACCATAAATATTAGACATAAAAAAAAAAAAAAAAAATATATAGAATGGAGTTGTTTCATTTACTAAACGAAAAATTTGTTTCAGTTGCCAAAGTGACTAACTCCATAAAATTACTGTCTTTGTCTTTTCAATATTGATTCTATAACAATTCAGCATTGAATAAATGGTTATGAGCAAAATGTAAATTTTAGTAAACTGTTATATTTTAATATTCCTGCCATACTTTTGCAAAAGAAAGAGGTAAGAATTTTCCAACGAGAAATATTATAACACTAAAACTAAATGTGACTATAACAACATAACGCAGAACATATTTGTTTTCAAAACTTACAAAAGGTCGTGTATATCAGAATGCTTACCTGTTAACAATCTTTATCCAATTTTCAAATAATATTTATTAATTTGGGTGGAGAAAATCTCAATAATTACACTGTGTGTATTTTTAATAATTATTTGTATTTTATTCTATTTACAAGCAAACTCTATTAATACAACAAATAATGTAAACATGAAACTATTAAAAAAATAATTATGTGGAAAAATGTTTAGTAAAAATAACAAAACTTCTCTAAAAGAAAAACAAGCCGTTGGTGAATCATAGCTGTGTACTTCCCCAGTGTGAAATAATCAATTACGTTTTCGCTCTCCCTCCGCCAATCGGCCGTTTGGGCTAAAACTCAATATTTGACTTACATAGTGACTTCTGAATCCTCATAGTTAATTTTGTGTCGACATTACATTCATTTCATCGGCAGTTATTAGGATATTTAAGACAGCACGCCTTCTTAGATCCCCATTTTCCTAAAATTAATAGGTGACATACTTATGGGGTTTTGAATATATATTTATTTATTTATTTCTGTTACAGTTGGAAGGGAGCTCGGATCATGAGGTGGTTCTCAGTGAGCTCGGTACGGCAGCTTCCGGGCTCTACGCCTGTGAGGTCTCTACCGACACACCTATCTTCAGCAAGGCCTCCGACTATCACGAACTTGTCATCATTCGTAAGTAATCCTTTTTTTATTACATTTTAACAGAGGTTTTGCCTTAAGGATTAAGAGATTTCCACATTTTGTAACTCCACGACACCACACCGAAAAATCAAAAAAGTCGTCGGTGAATCATTGGCAATGTGACCCAGAACGAATTAATCAATTAACTTTTCGTCCCCCCTCCAAAACGAATCAACCGTTTGCGCTAATATTATAGTTGACTTACTCACATAGGGGCTCCTAAATCCTCATACAAAATTTTGTATCGACAACAACATTACATGGACAGTTATTATAGTTCTATAATTGAGCCTCCTCCCATAGATCCCTCAACTTTAGATATTTTTTTTATGAACTGCATATTTTTGTTATGTTCCTCTATATAAGGAGAACCTGGACTGTTTCACTGAAAGGACCGACGGGAGTGTCAACATTTTAAGGAAGTTATTTAATTGGTCAACAATTCGGTGTTGAGTCATTACCGGAATGTCATGTTTTCCGACCCCTTGATTTCAAAAATATTTGGGAACCATGGTGGCTGTGCGGGCTAGAGCGTAGGGCTTTGGTCACATGGTCTCACCATGGTTTGCGGGTTCGAATCCCGTCCGGGAATGAGTTTTATTTCGTAGATAGAACTCCCTCCCGGGGCCATGGATGTCATAAATAACTAAGTAACACCGTTAGTCATGGTTAATAAGCATCGTACATAAGGCCACAAAAAAAAAAAAAATATATATATATATATATATATATCTTGTCCAACTGTGTGTCTGTGATCATGATAACATCTGATAGAGTGAATGTATCGATACACAATTTAATATGTGTATCTAGAACTATATAAGAAGGACAACCATTGATTTTCAGCCAAATCAGGCCAAAGGGAAAGGAGGGTTAAGGAAGACTGTACAATAATAGTAACTGATGATGAATGTGTTGATACGACACATAATAATAATGCGGGAAATCGGTCGAAGGGGATCAGAGGTGGTCTCAACTCAAAAACTACCGATGTAATGAATGTGTAGGTGTCTATGGATGGGACTCCATAAATCCCATAGATAGAATTAATATATAGACAAGAAATTTTAGGGTTCTAAATTCTTCAGTAGACTCAGGTCCCTAAAGGCCTTAATCCGGCACTAATCCCAGTTGAAATGTTATCTGTCTGGTGTCCCATGTCAGCTTAAAGTAAAGTCGTCGGTGAATCATCGGCTAAGTTCTTACCCAGCACGAATTAAACAATTATGTTTTCGCTCTCCCTCCAAAACAAATTGAACATTTGGGCTAAAACTCAATTTTGACTTACAGCTTATAAATCCACATACTAAAATTTTGCGATTTATTCAATAAATCGGCAGTTTTTACGGTATTTGAGACAAGCCCCCTTCTCGGATCCCCCTCTTCCCTCCGACTGATTTCGCGGAAGATTAATAGGTGTTGAGGGTTGAATTTAAATATAAAATTAATAAACATATGCAATTTCATGTAAATACATTCATTACAATGGCAGTTATAAAAGTTTTTGTATGAAGACTCCCCCAATTCCCCTCTTATAGTTGGCTGGTTTGGCTAAAACTCAATAGGTGTCGTCCTTAGGAGGCTTTGAACTTACATATGAAATTTCGTGTCAATACATTCATTACAATGGCAGTTATTAGAGTTTTTGTGTCAAGACTCCCCCAATTCCCCTTTTACAGTTGGCCGGTTTGGCTAAAACTCAATAGGTGTCATCGTTATGGGTTGCTGGATACACATCTAAACTTTCGTGTTGAATTACCCAGTTCACAGACACTTAGACAGATTGTTTTTACATTTTCTGGGATCGGAAAATATGAAATTCCGTTGAAAACTCAGGATCAAATTACTGGCCGATTACATAACTTCCCCTATACTTCATATAGCTGTGAAAGTAATGTCTACGTTCTACTAATGCGTTACAGTTTGTTTGGAAGGAACAATGAGTTAGAATAATGGTGTGTTCAGGGTTGATGTGAGCCCTTAACGTAAGATATCGCTAAGAAGTGTTCTCCCTCAAACAGTAGATATATCATAACTGATGGTGGAATGAGACGATAAGCCCGGTGTCTGAACCATAGATGAGGCAGTATCCCACAGAGGAGGGAACACAATGCTTCCGGATTAGTGCCATAGAGAGGAGATCAATCCATTCTCCCAATCCAACGGCAACAAGCGGCACACATTCCACACTGATACACAATTGAAAACGTGTGACCTAAATTATCTACTTCGTTTGCATTTTAGATATACACATGAAAACAACGAGAGAAGGTGGCTCCCAGGTTCCATCAGGAAGATAGAACCTAAACAATATCACAAACAGTTTCTAAGCAGCACTTTAAAAATCCAGGTTTCACTTGAAGGTAATCTTCATGAATATACCTCGGCAACATTTTCGACAACCTATTGCCTCCTTATCTCTTCCTTTTATGGCAGTGTCACATAAACAATAAGTCTTTCTATTTTTCCTATTTTGTAGCTGGAGCAAGAGCTTGGAATGCACTACCCGCGCATGCTCGTGCGCTCCCCTCGCTTGCGGCATTCAGCGATGCAGTGGTCACCTTTCTAAATTCTTCTTAACTTTTCCTTCTTATCATTTTCTTCCACTTCCTTTCCTTCCTTAATTTTCTTCGAATTATCTCTCAAAATAAATTTTTGTAAGCTTAGCTACAACCGTTTTGTTTTGTTTTATAGGTTAGGTTAGGTTAGGTTTTATGAGTCATGACCGGGCAGTTTCACTACGAGGTCATATCGCCTACTACTGATATATGGCAGTGTGCGGGAGTCCTACTGGTGCTGTCCTCGTCCAGTTTCTTTATTGTTTTTTTATTTTTATTATTTAGTTATTTTTTTATTGTTTTATCACTTTTATTTTATGCTTCCTGTTTATTCATGTACCACCATTGATTAGTACATACTCTATTTATTTATTTTTGTATATGTTTGCTATTATTTTGTAATTACTCTTTCTTTTTTGCTTCTTATTATGTTTTAAATATTTTGTATTATTTATTATTTTATCATGTATTCTTATAGTCATAACTTCTGCTTATTGTTTTTAAACAGATAATAGAATAAAAAAAATAAAAAAATATTAGATAGGTACTCTTCCATGGTAGATTAGGTTAGGTTTTATGACTCATGCCCGGACTTTAACTACGAGGTCATATCGCCTACTACCAGAGCGCTCTTTCTTCACTCTGGTGGACATGAGCCCGACTCTACTGTGGGAGTCCTAAATTTTGCCTTTCCTACAGAAATGTATCGTACATTTTTTGGTGCGCTATTAGAATTTTAGGGTCCTATCTCAAATCGGATGACATTTTGATAGTTGGAAATTTAATAAGAAACATAGAGACGATTTTTTTCACATTTCGGCCAAAATCGAATCAGTTTTTAATTAACACATGTGACCTGTAAACAATGTCAAATTTCAAGTTCGTTGCTACAATCATTTTTGATTTTTTGATCATTTTTGATCATTTTTTGACACAAAGTTTCAATCACATACACACACAGACATCATTGCGAAAATGATCAACATGAAAACTCGATCTCCGATTTTTCCACGTTAACTCCTAAATAAGATACTTATTACTTAGTTATTGTGACTCATGCCCAGGCTTTAACTACGAAGTCATATCGCCTACTACCTTTCGTCGCTATGGTGTCCATCTACGTTGTGAGTCCTACATTTTGCCTACCCAAGTTTAGTTACATTAGGGTATGGGTCTTTAACGAGAGACTCAGGACTATCGCTTAACGTCCCATCCGAAGGACGGCGTGTTCAATGTCTTTTCACCTCCTAGATAATATAACTTTGTTGCACTTTTCGCGAATCACCTGGTAAAAAATGCCAACCCAGATTTTAATGAAACAATTATATATTATTTTCTATTTGATGATAAATAAAGGGAACTATTTGTGTGACAGATATCTATATAATATATTCATTGAATGTCCAATGGTTTAAATAAACATCCAACCTAATTATGTATCACCCAAGAGACCACGCTACCTGTATTGAAATCTTGATATGGCGGTAAACATGACACACAAACTGAACCAACACCGCTGCCAGTCAAAACACGATACGAGATGCTCTCCCACTCATATATGTATGAGATATTTTGTTTCTTTCCAGAGACCTCTCTGTGTCTCTACCTTTTTGACAATATTTCGGGACATTTCCACGCCCTTCTTCTCCATTTCTCCTGGGGAGCCCTCCTTTTTATAGCCCCAACCTTGAATTTAGTTCTCTCTCTTCCTAAAAATACCTTCTTGACATGTCCGGGGTAGTTGTCCGATTGGTCCTCCCAAACGCCTAGTTCATATTGACACCCGAGCCGGACCTTATCCTCTTAACGTTGTTGCGATAGTACCGGCTTCTATCTCCTGATATGCGCTGCAATGTACACCCGAGGAAGGGCAGAGAGCCTTCTTGAAAGAAATATAATATATTATATAATAAAAAAATAAATTTAAAATGTCTATGTTAGAGGGGAAACATTGTTAGGAAACAAACAGCTTTTTTTTCTCTTTTATTGCTATTTGTTAATTTATTTACACTTTTTTTTTTTTTTTTTTTTTTTCTTTATGAACGGTGCATATTAGCCATGTCAATGTGTTATGTATAATTATTTAAGACATCCATGGCCCCGGGAGGGAGTTCTATCTACGAAATAAAACTCACTCCCGGACGGGATTCGAACCCGCAAACCATGGTGAGACCATGCGACCAAAGCCCTACGCTCTACCCCGCACGGCCACCACGGCCCCCTACACATATATATATATAAATATATTTTTTCTATATTTCACTTCTTGTGAGGAAATTAGATAAATAAAAAAAAAAATAACTATAATTAAAAAAGTATGCATTAATAAAGTATGCTTAATATATGAGGAGGTGAGATTCAAAAACAGGTTACTCACATTTTTTTAGAAAATTATCTTGATATGGCGTTTTTTTTCGTCTCATCGAGAGCTATCGGTATGTGTAACTGTAATGATTCAAAAATAGTTTTCTCTCATCGTAAAACTACTTCAAAAAAATGGATTTGGTTCAAAAGTAGGTTTCTCCAACAACAGTTGTGCATCAAAGGCAGGATGTGTCTCGTGTTTGGTGAAAACTGGGAGACGAATGTTGAAGAATCTAGTCTGGAGTATTACCGAAGAGTTCTCCAATGGATGATGGACACCAGAATGAAGAATGCGATTGCCTCGAGCATGAGGTGGCTGTCCGTGTTTAGCTGCTTTTTTGTTGATTTATTTTAATGATTTTAGGTTTTTTTTAAACAATAACAGACATTTTTCACTAGCACGTTTTTGTTTATTTCCTATTCCATATCAGTCGACTAATTGAATTGTCTATCTGCTGCTCATAAAAAATAATTTAAAGGACAAATGAAAATTTTTATATGCAGATATGGAGTGTTTGGATCATAACCAAGTTTCTCCTAAACATTTCTCTGTTTATTTAAAAAAATACTAAAAACATTTTTGAAACCTATTGGCACTGGAAAGACAATACCAAAGTACACCTCTGGAAAAAAAATTAAGGTCGCAACCTGAAAGAAAAAAAGAAAAAAAACGTTTTTCCTGATTTCCCAAATTTTTGTCTTGAGTGAGAAACCTGTTTTTGAATCCCACCTCCTCATATATATTATTTAACTCCAGAAATATATAAATAAATAAATAAATATATATATATAGGTATATATAGAGTCAATTAATCATTATTACATAAACGCAAATAAAAGCAAAGAACTTGCTTAATATTTATATTATTTAACTCCAGAAATATATAAATAAATAAATATATATATATTGATTAATAATAAAAAGAAGAAATGTAATTAAAACCGAAGAAATGCTTTTCATAATTGTAGTTTATTATGAATAAAGAATATGTTTCTCGCATGTCTGTACTAGACCACCAATCAGGTCCCAGATAAAGGCAGAGCTCCACCAGCTCTAGTGATTGAGAACAGTCCCACTCCCTGGCCCACAGTCCCCCCGCCTTCCAAGAATGCGACTGAACCTCAGATCAGCCAGGAAATGTCCCAGTCTTTCTCAAGACTCATTGATCCCCGGCCCTTCTCATGGTTACCAAGGGCGCCTCATATTGGCCATGTAGTACCTCCTAATATCCTTAGTGCTAGCGGTATCAACCTAATCAGTCATGTTCATTTTTTTTTTTAAAGTTTGGATCCCGCGAGCGAAAGCTATGTATTCCAGTAATAACTCAACATCGAATTATAGACCGATTACATAATTTCCCCTATACCTACTACGTATAGCTGGGAAAGTAATTTTAAAAAATACTGGAAAATCATGTATGAAAAAGTGTAAGCGAGGCATATAATGTGGTTTAGAATTTAAAAGAGGGGAATAATGAAAAAAGTTTTAATTCGTTTACAGTTCAAGTGAGTCTTTTTTTTTCCTCCCAAAATTCTTCAGCTAAATGGGAAAACCAGAGTTAGTTGTACAAAGTAATTTTTATGTAATAACTGTATGTAGCTGGATATCAACATGTGTCCTCCACTTTCGGAGATCTGAATCGACATATAACACTAGCAGGTTACCCGGCAATGTCCATTACGTATCGCTTAACTCAGTCATCCCAGGACTAGGAGCTAAACGGTTCTTTTGAATTTAAAAAAATAAATGAGAAGATTATCAAGTCAGTTTCGGAATTTATTTCAGCCAGTTGCAGGAGTCAATTGGTCTAGGCTACCTTGGTACCTTAGACTTTCTACTGAGTCCTAAATTTTGCCTGCCTAGGTTTATTCACCTAGGGGTAGGATTGTTTAACGAGTACCTGACATCGCACAGGCTCGGGACCATCGCTTAACTTCCCATCCGAAAGACGACTTGCTCAAGGTTTTTTCACCTCCCTTATTAAAAAATCTAATGACAGCAACCGGGTTTCGAACCCGCAATCTTGAGTACAATAGGCTAGCACGTTATATTTTTGTACAGTTGTTACATTTCTAACGTATACTCAATACTGTCCTAAACGTGTCGTTCAGGAAAGGTTTTACCTCATTTAGATGATCATATATCTCTGCCGGTTCTTGTTCTGAAGGATTTCTTCATCTACACCCTCAGCTGAACAAAGTATAGGGGAAGTTATGTAATCAGTCAAAAATTCGATGCGGAGTTTTCAACGGAATTTCATGTTTTTTGGCTCCTTTATTCCAAAAATTAAAAACAAAATGTCTGTCTGTTTGTATGTCTGTGAACACAATAACTCCCGTCAGAACGAATATATTCTCACTAAATTTTATATGTGTATCCAGAATTTTTTAAAGACGACACCTATTGATTTTCAGTCAAAGAGAAGGGGGGAATTAGGGGGGGAACCTTGATTCAAATCTCTAATAACGGTCGTTGAAATTAATGATGTATCGTCACAAAATTTCATATGTAAATACCTAATACTTTTCCGCGGAATCGACCGAAGAGAATATGATACCAGAGGTATTTCTTGGTGGTAGGCAGATGTAGTGGACTAACTAGTTAAATAAGTAATTAGATGTATCAGTCCAACATTTTTTAATTTAAACCACAACTAGTTTCGGCAATTTGCCATCTTCAGGTGGTGAATCTTTCTAGAGAAGAGGTCAAGGGACACGTACGAGTATCAGGGTCCTTAATACTCGTATGTGTCCCTTGACCTCTTCTCTAGAAAGATTCACCACCTGAAGAAGGCAAATTGCCGAAACTAGTTGTGGTTTAAATAAAAAAATGTTGGACTGATACATCTAATTACTTATTAATTTGTTACCAGAGGAGTGAGAATCCTTGCCCTCAAAAAATGCCGATGTGATGAAGGTCTCTCGACACAAAATTTATTATGAGGATTAAGAACGTTTAGGCCAAACGGTCGATTGGTTTTGTAGTGAAAGCGATTAATTGATTAATTCGGACTGGGGAAGTACATTTGCGGTGGTCCACAACGATTTTTTCTTCACAGTTATTATAATAATAACTATTAGGTCATTGAATAAGTAATGTCTGCTTTTGTATTCTGAGATAAAAGATTATAAATAAGTTAGTGAGTTAATTTTTAATCAATGATGCATTTTCCATCATTTTCTACAACATTTTTCCATCTTACCTCTAAATATTAAATTCCCTTTTTAAAAAACTCTTGAAGTTTTGAACTTTTTACCTCTTTCGATAAATCTGAAACTGTCTATAAATCCCTACTGATGATAAACAAATTATAAAATGACAGAATTAATATAAAAAAATTAAATGAAAGGAAAAGAGACTAGCTTATTATGATAAATTGGTGTAACAACGTAGATGTCACAAAATGGAGAATAGGGGTAAATTGTAGGGGTGGGAGAAGAAAGGGTGACAGTAATTAATGGTTCATGACATTAATGATCTCATTGGAAATTCTAAGTGACTAAGTTACCCTAGATTTAATAATATTTCATAATATATTCTCAGGGAGGATCAGAAAGTAAGATGAAAAACTGTTATATATGTTCCCGAAGAACAGGGTGTATGTAACCGATCAGACATTTCATGTTGAGATTTCACCGGATTTTCATGTTTTTCGACTCTTTAATTCCAAAAATGAAAAAAAAATCTCATCTGTCTGTGTGTCTGTGAACATGATAACTCCCGATAATATGCATACATCAACGCAAAATTTTACACGTAGGTGTAACATAATGTACCCATGATCGGCGATCCATGGTACATGACGATGTGATCCAAGGTATACGATGGTACATCTTTACAAACAACATAACCTATGCTTTCTACACTAGGCATTAGAGTAAAATGCAACTTATTATATTACTCACCAATAAGCCGTGTTTCAGGTGGACTATGATTTTAAACACTACTCACAATCATACAGTCTTAAAAAATAAATAGTAAAATTAAATTTTGTTACTTTTGGCAGTGAAAAATTTATTTCATTTTTCACTAGAATATAACAGCATGAAACGCACCCTCCGTACACTAACTCTACATTATGGAGGGAAAACTTTCAAGCAGTACCTACCACTTTTGATGCTCAGATAACAGCACCTGTTGAGAAACTACTGACTGATCCAAGGTACACTATGACCAAGGTACAACTGTCTCCCCTACATCCAGACACCCTTAAGAATATTCATTGATTTTCAGCCAAATCTGAATTTTCAGTGGGATCGGCTGTAGGGAAGGAGAGGATCAGAGGGAGGCTCAACTCAAAAACTATTTTATAATAATTATATTATTTTATTTTTATTATTCTAAATAATTATTTTATTTTTTAATTCAAAACTTTATAAGAATGGCATCTATTAATTTTACAGAAGACGTCAGTAGCGTGTTTACCTACTGTGCTCAAGATCACGGGTTTGAATGTTTTTTTTTATCTGGAAGGTAAAAAAAAACATTAAGAATGCCGTCCTTCGAATGAGATGTTAAGCGATGATCCCGAGCCTGTACGATATGAGAAATTCGTTAGGGACCATTAGCTAAAAACTAAACCAGAGTAGGCAAAACTTAAAACTCCCACTGTAGAGTAGGGAGGTCAACAGTGCGACGAAAGAACTCTCTGGTAGTAGGCGATATGACCTTGTAGTTAATACCCGATCATAAGTCACAATAACTAACTAAACTATTAATTTTCTGCGAAGTCGACCGATGTGAAGAGAGGATCAGAGAAGTCGGGCTCAACTAAAAAAGGAGGTATGTCTCACCCACATAAGGGCACGGTTTTCCTTAATACGTTGCCAATATTCTTGACAACGATCAGCTGTTGTTTTTGTCGTTTTTTTTGTCCTCCTGGGTCGTCCAGAACCTGGCCTAATACCTCCACGTGTACTTTCAAGTTAAATAAATAAATTAAATTAATTTTAAATAGAAAAATTTTAATCAATAATTAATATTTAATCAATAAGAAATCAATAATTTTAATGAATTATAATAGTTTAAAAATATATTATGTGTTTATGTTGATTTTCTTGTTGCAGTATTTGCTTTTGTCTTGCACGGAATTATCGGACACTTTCCGCTGAAGTTTTTGGCATTTTTAACTATTTAACACTAACTCAGAATAAAACTAAACGTATTAAATTTTTAATCAAACGTATTATTTTAACGCACACAACAGCTGATACATCGACACCGACCTAAACTCGTAGTTTACTTGTACACATGCGCTACTCATTCCTTTCTCCTTAGCGTTTCATGTTTGATTTTTTATGTAGAGGCCATTCCGATTCACTAAAGAAGTTTCACTTCAAAAATACTAATAACTGCCGATATAATGCATATATCGACAAAAAATCTACTGATCCATTTGAATGAATCAACTGAGTTCATTTTTAAGCAAAATAATTAGGTTGGTGAGCTTTAACTTAGCAACTCCTGGTCCAAGAGATATAGAAGGGGACGGGTGAAGTTGAAGTGGCCGAGATAAGCCCCCTACTTTCCCGTCTTCTCTCCAACTTGGTCCGACTTCCCGGGTACCAGAGCGCTAACTGCGGTAACTCCACCTTTCTTATCTGAGGCTCCTTCAGAACACTCCACTGTCTTCCACCGTCCGTCTCCGTTTTTACTTCAACAAAAGTCCTTCTCATATTTTTGGAATTAATCTGGACGAAGAAAGAAACATGGGCCAAGCCTCTTTAAAACTTACTATGGGGAAGTTGGTTTTTAAATGTTACTCCATGGTAGAGTTAGTTAGTTATTGTGACATTTAACTCATATCGCCTACTACCAGAGTGCTCTTTCGTCGCTCTGATGGACATGAGTCAGTCTCTACATTTAAAACTATACTGTATTTATTATTATTATACTCATTTATTTTCTGTTATTTACTTAGTAATTTTTATTTTATTTTTTACTATTTCATCTATTTACTATTACATCTGTGCCCAACTCTAAGATTTAATTTAATAAATGTTTATGTATCTAATTCATACAATGTATACATCAAGATACTTTATAAACATGTCATTTTTATGACTTATCCTATTACATCCTATGTTATGGTTAAACGGTTTTAATATTTTAATAAATATTATTATTATATTCAAACAAAAACTTACTTTTAAGGGTTGGTCCAAATACATCGATATTGACTGACACATGTGTGTTGACTTAAGGGATGATGTACCTATTATTGGGTCATTAGAGAGATATTGTACTTAACTTATCGTATGTTATTTCAGAGAGCCAAATGGAGGAGCCGAGGATCTCGTTTGGTAAATATGTGTACACGGTAGGGGAGTGGGTCCGAGCCAACTGTACCTCAGGGAGGGCCACTCCAACACCTCACGTCACCTGGTTCATCAACGGTACACAGGTATATGTCTCAGCTAGTCTTATTTACAGTAGAAATAGATTTTAACTTCACTTAAATACATTTCGCTACAATCCATTAGTGAGGGACGACGTTGGGACCTTGCCCAGGACGCACATCCTGACTTGTTATGAGTTGTTCTTTTATAAACAATAAGGTGAGAAAAGATGGTGAACATTTTAAAAGTTTATTAGTGACAAAATGCATAGAGTGATGAAAGACAAGAGAATTGAGATTTAACCCGTAACTGGTGACGTGGGGTGTGTGATACCCAGCGAAAACTATGATTCACCACTGGGGCCAGAGGGTTGGGGGTAACTTGTTGTCCGACTAGGTACCTTCCAGTCGGTCTATGCCCTCCTTGCCTAGTGTATTATTTTGATTCTCTATTGTGTTATTTCGTGTCAGCTCCAAATAAATGTAAGTTCAGGGTATTTTACACCCCACGTCACCAGATACGTAACTTTTTTGCACTTCGCGATTTTTTTATTTTATTATTTTTTCTGTGGGTTTTTGGTATTATCTACAGTGTTTATAAATAACTTTTTTTGAATAATTTTTACACATAATTTTATTGTTATGGCATCTAAAAAAACGTTTCTGATAAAGGATTTGATGACTGGGCTAGGTCAATACTTGAAGGAGAAAGTGCATGCAGTGGTGATGAAGATGTATCTCCTGTTTATGTTAGTGATCATCAAACTGATTCAGAACAAGAATTGACTGATGACGAATTTCCATCGGTAATGGCAAGTACATCACCGCCAATGGCAAGTAGGTACTTCACTGCCGCGTACTTTGTACTCAGATTTTTCGTCTGGGTCTGATTATGATGAACCTCTACCAAAAAAAGTAAAAAAAAAAAGGTAACTAAATACTATGGAAAAAATCGGAAGACTTGGACAAACAAGTAAGATGCCAGAAGTGCCCCAGAGGATCTGACAAAAAAACAAAAAAAGTCTGCAATGGTTGCAAAGTGCCAATATGTGAAAGTTGTATGATTCCAGCCTGTAAAGAATGTGCTGAATGATGTGTCGGAATTTTAATTAAAAATTAACTTTTTTTTTAATTCTTATTTTTTTTTACTTTTATTATATTTAAATAATAGAGTATTGCTGCAATTTTTATTCCAAAAGGTGTTGCAAATTATATTTTGGGATTTTTAGCAACTCTATAGCTTCAATTGGTTTTTATTGGCAAGTTTTATAAAAAAAATTTTTGGGGCCCTAGAAATTTTTTTTTTGTGTTTAAATGTTTTTGAGGTCATAAATACATGTCACTAAATTGATTAAAATTAAAATATGTTTTTTACCCCGCAAGTTAAGCTCGTGGGAGAGGGGAAAAGTTCTGGGTATAGATAACCCCACGTCACCAGTTACGGGTTAAGAAAGTGTTTATATTTAATTTAAGACATTTTAAGGATCTGACGTCATAGTGTATGTAAATATTCGATTTGAAGATGACCTCCATTTTATTTTTTCATTTAATATATTCATTTTTTTTATGATTTCATTTTTTTTATAATTTCCCTAAATCTCTTTTTGAACTAATTTAGGCTATCAAAACTTGTGGTTTCTACGTATCGACGCTTTTGGAAAGGAACGTACCATATTGGGACATAATTTATTTATTAATTTCTGGAAACAATTGGATATATATATTAAATTACATATATACATATAATAATTATATATACCAATTATTGGTATAGAGTAAAGTAAAATCAATTTTCCGTCTGAAGTTATTTATTTAAATTTAAGAGCTTCACTCACATAATGTTTTATATAATTTTTTTTTAGTTCATAAGTTATCAATTTTTTTGAAAGGTAAATATTAAATTTTTTTAATATTATAAATTATTATCGTTTTTACTTTTTTTTTTTTTTTTTTTTTTTCGGTTCGTAACCCGACCGAGGCCCTTAGTTTATTTTATCTGGGAGATAAAATAAACTTAAGCACGCCGTCCTTCGGATGGGACGTTAAGCGATGGTCCCGAGCCTGTACGATGTCAGGTACTCGTTAAAGACCCCTGCCCTAGGTGAATAAAAATTTAGGGTAGGCAAAATTTAGGACTCCCACAGTAGAGTCGGGCTCATGTCCACCAGAGTGACGAAAGAAATATATATATTTATTTATATCATTATACTTAATTTAATTTTTTTTAAAGTAGGTAATAATTAAGATTATCCATCATCTTCTTTTATTACAAATCGGCCTCCTCATGCAGCGTCCGTCAGTTGGCTGTGTTGTGCAGTGCTGTCCGATCCTGTCATCCTTGTCTACATCATCTTGGCCTACTCTTCTCACTCGGTCCAGCCTCTCTGTCAGCATGTTCTTAGAAATGCACATCCGAGCACATCTCAGCCTTCCCAACTTTTCGAACTTAACAATGTCCACTTCTTCGAATAGCTCATAAATTCTTGGTTGGATCTTCCTTTATGGGTCAATTTATTCAGCGATGTATCTTCATTTTGAAGATTATTAGATCTCTCTATATCTTCTGCATTTGAAATGAATTATAGGTCAATACTGGGTGATGAGGGTTTTGTTCTGAGAGTTTTGTGCCCTCGCTGCTTCAGAGGATTGGTGATGAACAGCAGACTCCTCCCCTGAAACAACATACACGAGGCATTTGGAGATCTCCAGATGGGATTACTCAAAACCAGAACGTACACCTTATGATCAGTGCCATGTATCGATCCGATGAACTTACTTCTTCTGCAAAGATTAGATCTTTTTTAAAACGGCTTTATTGTGTCCCCTATGAATACACAATATTTTGAGGGGTTATTGTTTGGTACGTATGGCATGAATGAGATTAGCGTTGGATTTGTGTGTTTAGGCGAGTCCAGAGCTGGTTAGGATGTACCGGACCAACGGTAGGATCGGACGAGCCGAGCTCCAACTCCGTCTCCTTCCAGAGCACACTCCAGGGCTCCAGCTCACCTGCCTTGCCACCATCCCTGCCTATCCGAGGGACAAGTATGCCGACCGCAGGGCCTACACCATTTCCGGTAAGTCTCATCATAGGGGATTTAGTACTATCCAAGGAGCTGTCTTCCTCTCAAGCCAATTATCGCTCAATTTACAACGTTCTGTACAGTAGCGGTAGGTCGTTCATCCTTGAAATGCTGGTTCTCAGAAAACTTGGATAAAAGAAGAAGAATATTCGGGATATTAATACAAAAAAAAAAGTCTAGACTGGATGAGGTGACGCTTGGCCAGCCCGGGAGACTGAAATTAATTTGCCTTATCTCGGAACGTTTATATTTAGGTTGTATTCATTATTAAGTAACCCTCCAAAAACCAAAATTCACTATTAATAAAGTCACTTTTATCCTCACCATTTCTACAGTTTTTTCCCCCATGCCCCTGGTGTTCAGTAAGTTTCTCAAAACCTCCTTCCACTGCGCAGAGAACCTCAATTATTTGATGTAGAAGGAATTCCAAGTTCTGTCGTGTAAATGAAAATTCAATATTTGGCCAACGTTTCGGAAACTATTTATTTCCGTCTTCAGGGCCTTATAATGACTTGAGTGGATGTGTGTAGGTGAAGGTGTTAAGAGTTTGTGTGAATTCCTTCTACATTGAAAAGTTACTGCCGAATTTATTAATCATTACTCAATTATTTGCTTAAGTTTCGTTTCAATTTGTCCTCTAAAGCATTAATGTAGGTTGTCTCATTCGATCCGGGGAGGCGGGCGATCCATTTCGGAAACGCAACACTAAGAAAAACACCTCACTGCACAAATTATTCATGTTAACTGATCCACGAAGTGTTTTTTATTACTATTATTTTGGTGAGAGGTTTATTTATTTTGATGAGTATTTTTAATAATTTATTTTAATACATTAAACTCAAAGATTATGAATTTCTTTGGGTTAAACTACGTAGTCTTTCATTCGTCATCAAGTATCAGATATGATTTGACAAAAATTGACTAGAATGTATTTCTGTTTGCAGTTGAAGTTCTTCCAGCAGAGCCACATTCGGACGTACAAAAAAGTCTAGCTCTACGTCCAGCCATTCCGGACATTCGTCTTCTCTTCATGGTGATACTATTGGTAGAAACTACTCGTGTATTAAAAAGGTAAATAAACAAACAGGGTGCCGCAACTTTATAGGATCAGCCGTTAATGGTTTGCCAAGGTATCTAAATTTACCAACATTTTCACATTTTTACTTACCCAGCTATACGATGTATGGGGGCAGTTATGTAATCGGACTGAAATTCGATGTTTTCACCATAATTTCATGATTTACGATACCCTGATTTAAAAAAACTGTTTTTTTGTTTGTGTCTGTGAAGCCGATAACTTCCGATAGGATGAATCTATCGATATGAAATATTAAATGAGTAGTTGTGATAGAGTAGTGCCATCGCCTAAAGGGACCACGGTCAGCCGGCGGAGAGTCTCGCAATTTAAAGGGACCATGGTCAGCCGGCGGAGAGTCTCGCAATTTAAAGGGACCATGGTCAGCCGGCGGAGAGTCTCGCAATTTAAAGGGACCATGGTCAGCCGGCGGAGAGTCTCGCAATTTAAAGGGACCACGGTCAGCCGGCGGAGAGTCTCGCAATTTAAAGGGACCGTGGTCAGCCGGCGGAGAGTCTCGCAATTTAAAGGGACCGTGGTCAGCCGGCGGAGAGTCTCGCAATTTAAAGGGACCGCGGTCAGCCGGCGGAGAGTCTCGCAATTTAAAGGGACCGTGGTCAGCCGGCGGAGAGTCTCGCAATTTAAAGGGACCGCGGTCAGCCGGCGGAGAGTCTCGCAATTTAAAGGGACCGTGGTCAGCCGGCGGAGAGTCTCGCAATTTAAAGGGACCGTGGTCAGCCGGCGGAGAGTCTCGCAATTTAAAGGGACCGTGGTCAGCCGGCGGAGAGTCTCGCAATTTAAAGGGACCGTGGTCAGCCGGCGGAGAGTCTCGCAATTTAAAGGGACCGTGGTCAGCCGGCGGAGAGTCTCGCAATTTAAAGGGACCGTGGTCAGCCGGCGGAGAGTCTCGCAATTTAAAGGGACCGTGGTCAGCCGGCGGAGAGTCTCGCAATTTAAAGGGACCGTGGTCAGCCGGCGGAGAGTCTCGCAATTTAAAGGGACCATGGTCAGCCGGCGGAGAGTCTCGCAATTTAAAGGGACCGTGGTCAGCCGGCGGAGAGTCTCGCAATTTAAAGGGACCATGGTCAGCCGGCTGAGAGTCTCGCAATTTAAAGGGACCGTGGTCAGCCGGCGGAGAGTCTCGCAATTTAAAGGGACCGTGGTCAGCCGGCGGAGAGTCTCGCAATTTAAAGGGACCGTGGTCAGCCGGCGGAGAGTCTCGCAATTTAAAGGGACCGTGGTCAGCCGGCGGAGAGTCTCGCAATTTAAAGGGACCGTGGTCAGCCGGCGGAGAGTCTCGCAATTTAAAGGGACCATGGTCAGCCGGCGGAGAGTCTCGCAATTTAAAGGGACCGTGGTCAGCCGGCGGAGAGTCTCGCAATTTAAAGGGACCATGGTCAGCCGGCGGAGAGTCTCGCAATTTAAAGGGACCGTGGTCAGCCGGCGGAGAGTCTCGCAATTTAAAGGGACCGTGGTCAGCCGGCGGAGAGTCTCGCAATTTAAAGGGACCGTGGTCAGCCGGCGGAGAGTCTCGCAATTTAAAGGGACCATGGTCAGCCGGCGGAGAGTCTCGCAATTTAAAGGGACCATGGTCAGCCGGCGGAGAGTCTCGCAATTTAAAGGGACCGTGGTCAGCCGGCGGAGAGTCTCGCAATTTAAAGGGACCATGGTCAGCCGGCGGAGAGTCTCGCAATTTAAAGGGACCATGGTCAGCCGGCGGAGAGTCTCGCAATTTAAAGGGACCACGGTCAGCCGGCGGAGAGTCTCGCAATTTAAAGGGACCGTGGTCAGCCGGCGGAGAGTCTCGCAATTTAAAGGGACCGTGGTCAGCCGGCGGAGAGTCTCGCAATTTAAAGGGACCGTGGTCAGCCGGCGGAGAGTCTCGCAATTTAAAGGGACCATGGTCAGCCGGCGGAGAGTCTCGCAATTTAAAGGGACCACGGTCAGCCGGCGGAGAGTCTCGCAATTTAAAGGGACCACGGTCAGCCGGCGGAGAGTCTCGCAATTTAAAGGGACCGTGGTCAGCCGGCGGAGAGTCTCGCAATTTAAAGGGACCGTGGTCAGCCGGCGGAGAGTCTCGCAATTTAAAGGGACCATGGTCAGCCGGCGGAGAGTCTCGCAATTTAAAGGGACCGTGGTCAGCCGGCGGAGAGTCTCGCAATTTAAAGGGACCATGGTCAGCCGGCGGAGAGTCTCGCAATTTAAAGGGACCATGGTCAGCCGGCGGAGAGTCTCGCAATTTAAAGGGACCACGGTCAGCCGGCGGAGAGTCTCGCAATTTAAAGGGACCGTGGTCAGCCGGCGGAGAGTCTCGCAATTTAAAGGGACCGTGGTCAGCCGGCGGAGAGTCTCGCAATTTAAAGGGACCGTGGTCAGCCGGCGGAGAGTCTCGCAATTTAAAGGGAACGTGGTCAGCCGGCGGAGAGTCTCGCAATTTAAAGGAACCGTGGTCAGCCGGCGGAGAGTCTCCCAATTTAAAGGGACCGTGGTCAGCCGGCGGAGAGTCTCGCAATTTAAAGGGACCGTGGTCAGCCGGCGGAGAGTCTCGCAATTTAAAGGGACCGTGGTCAGCCGGCGGAGAGTCTCGCAATTTAAAGGGACCGTGGTCAGCCGGCGGAGAGTCTCGCAATTTAAAGGGACCGTGGTCAGCCGGCGGAGAGTCTCGCAATTTAAAGGGACCGTGGTCAGCCGGCGGAGAGTCTCGCAATTTAAAGGGACCATGGTCAGCCGGCGGAGAGTCTCGCAATTTAAAGGGACCGTGGTCAGCCGGCGGAGAGTCTCGCAATTTAAAGGGACCATGGTCAGCCGGCGGAGAGTCTCGCAATTTAAAGGGACCATGGTCAGCCGGCGGAGAGTCTCGCAATTTAAAGGGACCATGGTCAGCCGGCGGAGAGTCTCGCAATTTAAAGGGACCATGGTCAGCCGGCGGAGAGTCTCGCAATTTAAAGGGACCATGGTCAGCCGGCGGAGAGTCTCGCAATTTAAAGGGACCATGGTCAGCCGGCGGAGAGTCTCGCAATTTAAGGGGACCATGGTCAGCCGGCGGAGAGTCTCGCAATTTAAAGGGACCATGGTCAGCCGGCGGAGAGTCTCGCAATTTAAAGGGACCATGGTCAGCCGGCGGAGAGTCTCGCAATTTAAAGGGACCATGGTCAGCCGGCGGAGAGTCTCGCAATTTAAAGGGACCATGGTCAGCCGGCGGAGAGTCTCGCAATTTAAAGGGACCATGGTCAGCCGGCGGAGAGTCTCGCAATTTAAAGGGACCATGGTCAGCCGGCGGAGAGTCTCGCAATTTAAAGGGACCATGGTCAGCCGGCGGAGAGTCTCGCAATTTAAAGGGACCATGGTCAGCCGGCGGAGAGTCTCGCAATTTAAAGGGACCATGGTCAGCCGGCGGAGAGTCTCGCAATTTAAAGGGACCATGGTCAGCCGGCGGAGAGTCTCGCAATTTAAAGGGACCATGGTCAGCCGGCGGAGAGTCTCGCAATTTAAAGGGACCGTGGTCAGCCGGCGGAGAGTCTCGCAATTTAAAGGGACCGTGGTCAGCCGGCGGAGAGTCTCGCAATTTAAAGGGACCGTGGTCAGCCGGCGGAGAGTCTCGCAATTTAAAGGGACCGTGGTCAGCCGGCGGAGAGTCTCGCAATTTAAAGGGACCGTGGTCAGCCGGCGGAGAGTCTCGCAATTTAAAGGGACCGTGGTCAGCCGGCGGAGAGTCTCGCAATTTAAAGGGACCGTGGTCAGCCGGCGGAGAGTCTCGCAATTTAAAGGGACCATGGTCAGCCGGCGGAGAGTCTCGCAATTTAAAGGGACCACGGTCAGCCGGCGGAGAGTCTCGCAATTTAAAGGGACCGTGGTCAGCCGGCGGAGAGTCTCGCAATTTAAAGGGACCGTGGTCAGCCGGCGGAGAGTCTCGCAATTTAAAGGGACCGTGGTCAGCCGGCGGAGAGTCTCGCAATTTAAAGGGACCGTGGTCAGCCGGCGGAGAGTCTCGCAATTTAAAGGGACCGTGGTCAGCCGGCGGAGAGTCTCGCAATTTAAAGGGACCGTGGTCAGCCGGCGGAGAGTCTCGCAATTTAAAGGGACCGTGGTCAGCCGGCGGAGAGTCTCGCAATTTAAAGGGACCGTGGTCAGCCGGCGGAGAGTCTCGCAATTTAAAGGGACCGTGGTCAGCCGGCGGAGAGTCTCGCAATTTAAAGGGACCGTGGTCAGCCGGCGGAGAGTCTCGCAATTTAAAGGGACCGTGGTCAGCCGGCGGAGAGTCTCGCAATTTAAAGGGACCGTGGTCAGCCGGCGGAGAGTCTCGCAATTTAAAGGGACCGTGGTCAGCCGGCGGAGAGTCTCGCAATTTAAAGGGACCGTGGTCAGCCGGCGGAGAGTCTCGCAATTTAAAGGGACCATGGTCAGCCGGCGGAGAGTCTCGCAATTTAAAGGGACCGTGGTCAGCCGGCGGAGAGTCTCGCAATTTAAAGGGACCATGGTCAGCCGGCGGAGAGTCTCGCAATTTAAAGGGACCGTGGTCAGCCGGCGGAGAGTCTCGCAATTTAAAGGGACCGTGGTCAGCCGGCGGAGAGTCTCGCAATTTAAAGGGACCATGGTCAGCCGGCGGAGAGTCTCGCAATTTAAAGGGACCGTGGTCAGCCGGCGGAGAGTCTCGCAATTTAAAGGGACCATGGTCAGCCGGCGGAGAGTCTCGCAATTTAAAGGGACCATGGTCAGCCGGCGGAGAGTCTCGCAATTTAAAGGGACCATGGTCAGCCGGCGGAGAGTCTCGCAATTTAAAGGGACCATGGTCAGCCGGCGGAGAGTCTCGCAATTTAAAGGGACCATGGTCAGCCGGCGGAGAGTCTCGCAATTTAAAGGGACCATGGTCAGCCGGCGGAGAGTCTCGCAATTTAAAGGGACCATGGTCAGCCGGCGGAGAGTCTCGCAATTTAAAGGGACCATGGTCAGCCGGCGGAGAGTCTCGCAATTTAAAGGGACCATGGTCAGCCGGCGGAGAGTCTCGCAATTTAAAGGGACCATGGTCAGCCGGCGGAGAGTCTCGCAATTTAAAGAGACCATGGTCATCCGGCGGAGAGTCTCGCAATTTAAAGGGACCATGGTCAGCCGGCGGAGAGTCTCGCAATTTAAAGGGACCATGGTCAGCCGGCGGAGAGTCTCGCAATTTAAAGGGACCATGGTCAGCCGGCGGAGAGTCTCGCAATTTAAAGGGACCATGGTCAGCCGGCGGAGAGTCTCGCAATTTAAAGGGACCATGGTCAGCCGGCGGAGAGTCTCGCAATTTAAAGGGACCATGGTCAGCCGGCGGAGAGTCTCGCAATTTAAAGGGACCATGGTCAGCCGGCGGAGAGTCTCGCAATTTAAAGGGACCATGGTCAGCCGGCGGAGAGTCTCGCAATTTAAAGGGACCATGGTCAGCCGGCGGAGAGTCTCGCAATTTAAAGGGACCATGGTCAGCCGGCGGAGAGTCTCGCAATTTAAAGGGACCATGGTCAGCCGGCGGAGAGTCTCGCAATTTAAAGGGACCATGGTCAGCCGGCGGAGAGTCTCGCAATTTAAAGGGACCATGGTCAGCCGGCGGAGAGTCTCGCAATTTAAAGGGACCATGGTCAGCCGGCGGAGAGTCTCGCAATTTAAAGGGACCGTGGTCAGCCGGCGGAGAGTCTCGCAATTTAAAGGGACCATGGTCAGCCGGCGGAGAGTCTCGCAATTTAAAGGGACCGTGGTCAGCCGGCGGAGAGTCTCGCAATTTAAAGGGACCATGGTCAGCCGGCGGAGAGTCTCGCAATTTAAAGGGACCGTGGTCAGCCGGCGGAGAGTCTCGCAATTTAAAGGGACCATGGTCAGCCGGCGGAGAGTCTCGCAATTTAAAGGGACCATGGTCAGCCGGCGGAGAGTCTCGCAATTTAAAGGGACCGTGGTCAGCCGGCGGAGAGTCTCGCAATTTAAAGGGACCATGGTCAGCCGGCGGAGAGTCTCGCAATTTAAAGGGACCGTGGTCAGCCGGCGGAGAGTCTCGCAATTTAAAGGGACCATGGTCAGCCGGCGGAGAGTCTCGCAATTTAAAGGGACCATGGTCAGCCGGCGGAGAGTCTCGCAATTTAAAGGGACCGTGGACTCCAGACATTCCTTTGATACAAGTCAATGGGGTGTCAAATGTTCGGTAAGCTTGCTATCTCAGTGAATGTTTTTTTAAAAACGCGAGCACCAGATGTAGACAAAGGGTGAGAGGTCATTCAACCTTCAGTGAACTTTTTTTTCGATGCTCCCAATGGGTTATGAGGTCTGAGAGATGGTCCTCATTCATCATGGTTTTATCTCTACCATAATTTTAATCACTGTAGTAGGAATTATGTAAATAAGTCAATAAAAAATATATTGAAAAAAATAAAAATTTATTAAAATAAATATATTTTACAAATCTTCACCCACAAAACTCGTCTTCCTCGTCTGCATGAGGGGGAGAAAAAAAAAGAAGAAAAAATACAAAAGTTAAAATTACATTTATGTGTTTAATGGATATAATTGAAAATCGTACTTGAAAAAGATTTTCTCCACTCCTCCGATGTTGCCCTCATAAATTAGGGAGAACCCATAGTGCTCGCGTTTTCAAAAAAATTTCACTGAGATAGCAACCTTACCAAACATTTGACACCCCATTGACTTGTATCAAAGGAATGTCTGGAGTCCACGGTCCCTTTAAATCGCGAGACCCTCTGCCCGCTGACCATGGTCCCTTTAAGCGATGGCACTACTGTATCACAACACAGAGGGGTTTAACTGATACAGAAGTAGCCAAATACCCTACTTAAATGGGTATCCAAAACCCAATAAGGACCCCCAAATCGGCCAAAGGGTAGGCGGAGGCTTAACACAAAAACACCATTAACTGCCGATATAATGAATATATCAACACAAAATTTAGTATGAGGATTCAGAACCTTTTACGTAAGTCAACTGTTGATTTTTAGCCCAAATGGTCGATTGGTTTTAGAGGGAAAGTGGCAAATTAATTTATTAATTCGTTCTGGGGAAGTACATTACCAGTGACTCACCGACGGCTTGTTTTAACACAATTAGGCATGTGGGACCTTTTCTTTTTCTTACTTCAAATGGTGCCCCAGGTTTTTTGATACATTGTGAAACGAGAATTTTTCCATGAAAAATTAACTTCTCAGCGTTTTGATATTGAATATAGTATTTTTATGATGTCTGTCGGACTAGGGAAGTTCATCCGTTTCATCAGACTAGATCGGATGATATACTCAAAAATGACACTTAAATGTGGAGAAGTATCCAGGGAGGAGCCGACAAGCATTCCATTCTATATGTACCCATTTTGGAAGAAAATATAGCAACATCAGTTCAAAACCCTAGTGTACATAGCTGGACATTTTTTAAACATTCATTCAGTTTAGTTAACTAGTTAGTTATTATGACTCATTCCCGGGCTTTAACTACGAGGTCATATCGCTTACTACCAGAGCGCTCTTTCGTCACTCTGGTGAACATGAGCCCGACTCTACTGTGGGAGTCCTAAATTTTGCCTACCCTACATTTTTATTCACCTAGGGTAGGGGTCTTTAACGAGTACCTGATATCGTACAGGCTCGGGACCATCGTTTAACGTCCCATCCGAAGGACGGCGTGCTCGTTTATTTTACCTCCTAGAGTTGTCTAACTTCAACATTTAATATCTCAGTGTGTATTCAACGAATTGTTCTCTAAGCTCACTTTTTTCGATTTAAAAATCAAGTTTCACAATTCATTAGAAAAAAACATGTGATTCCATTTGGAAAGAAAAGCTTTACAATATTTCATTTCTGTCATTATTGAAATTGCAGAATCTAAGTTACTGAAGTTATTTGCTTCAAAATCGTTTTCGATTAAGTACATAATTTTTCCCAGGGGAAAGTAAAAATAAGAAAATGACTTCAGTGAAGCTCCTGTAATTTAAGTGTACTGCAATCATACATTGCCAAAATACAGAAAGGCAGCGTATTGCTATAAGATATCCCTATCTTTCCTGCTATTTCGATACCCCCTGGTTATTTTGACAAAAAAAACGCATAAAATTATCAAACTGTTTTAAGAGTTTTGAAATATTCAACACTTTATAGCCTTCATTAAAGTCAAGCTTCACTTTGAATTTTTTTATTTTTTTTTTCATTACACCTCTCATTTACAATTCAGAATTTAAGGACTAACCCATGGCCAAGGGGCCTTGTTTTCAAGCAACCTTGTAATTCATAATAATATTATGTGTTATTCATGTAATAAGAAATGTCTAAAAGTAAACTAAAACACCAGACGTTGTCTTGTGTTAATAAATAACATAGACTAGATTTCAAAATATATATAGGTATATATTTAATTTCTAATACAAGGGCCAGCCGGCGTAGTTATAAGAAAAACAAAATTTAACTCTCCTGATGTGGAGGGGAGAATGTGGAAGATGGGCTGGTGAACTTATCTCCAAACAAGGCCGAGAAGATCTGGGAGTAGGCTGAGGACGCCGTCACACCAGATGAGCCAGGTACCAGACTTCAGAGGTCCACGGAAAGACGATCTGGGTTGACGAGAGAAGTCAGCGGGTTGGTGGTCTTGAGGAGGGCCCTAATGTCAACAGGCTGAAGAACCATGGACGTCTCTCTGTCCAGCACTGACCAGCCGTCATAGAACGAACTTCTCCCCACTCCCACATTCATAGGCTCCTCCCACTAATTGTTAATATGATCAGTTTATGTAAAATGACTTTTTGCTTTTGTTTTGTTTTATTTTGTTTTATTTTTATTTTATTTTAATCAAGAAGTAACAGTTGTACTTAAGAAATAATTTAATTTAATTTTGGAACATTCGTTAATTTCTTTTCTGATTTCTTCTGTTGAAAGAGCACTAGACTCAAAACCTCCAAAAGGAGAGGCTTTTGTTCTGAAAGAATGTCAATAAAGCTATTTTATTTTTTATTTTATTTATGTAAAATGAAAATTAATAATAAATTACAGAAATAATATTGACAATAATAATAACATTAATAATTATTAGAATTAATTAAAGAAAACATAAAAAATATACCTCTAATAAAATCAAAATAAACTAATTGTTGCGCTAACAGTCTTGTATAGTCCTTTTATTCGTAAATATAACTCCCTCCCGAGGCCCTGGATGTTGTAAATGACGAAATATAACACCGTTAAAGAGATATGGCTAATATGCACCGTACATAAGGCCAATTGCCGGCTCATGAAAAGCGAAACTCTCGTGGTTTGCGTTCAGAAGTCACTTCTTTCTTCTTTTCTAACCTGTTTCTACTACCCGATGATCTTTCGAGTACTTCCAGAACCTGCTCTTCGACCCTCCCCGTTGGCTTTTTGCAAGGGAATGAGCTATAGACGAAGAGTCCAGGCCTACTCCCTCTCGGCAATATGCCACCTAGCTTCATGCAAGCTCATTATATAGCCTCTCTCCAGTTTCTAAGATTGACGGAAAGAAGATCTCTGTCTTCTTCAGGACATGAGGACACTCCAAACTGTAAAATGGAACAATAACACCATACCCTCTCAATACTCAACTAAAAATGTTCAGACTTTAATAATAATTTCTTAGTGTAGCGTTAACTAATGTTTTGATGGAGTTTGAACCCAAACCCATGTTTTTTTTATGGTGTTGCATTTTTAATTTCCTCCAGTGTGTAATGAACAATAACTAAATGTTAATAATAAATTCCATTTCAGATATTAAGAAAGAAGCAAGCAACGCAATCTACTGGATCTCAACTGAGGCTGTAACGACATACATATCATAGGCTCAAGTGTACTGTATATAAGAGCTCTTATTATTATTCGTAAGATATATTGTACATAAATAGAATTATTAACTTTTTTAAATTTAAACCCCATTTTAAAATATTTTAAATTTTATCTTTGTTAAAAATGTTTAATATATAGAAGAATTACTATTTAATATAAATAAATTCATGTGGAATTTTATGTATTAATACCCAACATTCTAAGAATGAAATGTGACATCGAAATAGAAGTAGAATAATTTCAATGACCTCAGAATGAGAATGTAATCTATTAAATTGTGTCCTCATCCAAACACATAATGCTCAGTATCATTTCACCGCCCAACCTTGCTTGCTCTTCTAGCATTCCACTTGTCTTGCTCGATCTTCCCATGGGCTTGTGTTTGTCTGTTTTCAGCGTCGTGCAAGTCATAAGTTTGTTAATTATTGAGTGCTTTCCAATATTGTCCAAGCAAGCTTTGTCCCTGTACAACTGCTAAATGTGCCAACGTCTTCCCTACCAGTCTTCTACATCTTCCTTAAACAGAGGAGAGAAAACTACTCATCAAGTTACCAGAATTACGATTTTCCCGACCAATTACTTTTACCTCTGAGTTCCCATTGTTCCATTTTCTTGGTCTCCGGTATTTGGACCATTCTCAGACCGCATTCCGCCTTCTCCTAATATTCTTGATCATTTCTAAACATTTTCTTTTATAAAATTAAAAATATGATAAATAAAGCACTTTTTTATTGAACACTTATATTCTCTGATTCCACATACATATACATAAATGTGTACCGGTTTCGGCTTACGCCATCATCAGCACTAGGTTCAACAATAATGGATATATGAGTTAGGCAGACATTTTATATTAACTAAGAGTACCTGAGATATGAGGGGTCCTCCTCCCTAGGGGGTGGTAATCCCTATTCTAACGATGTAGACCAACTATGGAATTATTTGAAAAGGAAAAAATAACAAGAAACCAAAATAAAATAAAATATAAAAAGTTCTATGAAATCAATATTACATAACATGGATATGCAGTATATAGTTACTATATGTCTGAGTAGAAGAATATTTTATATACGTTAATATTGACACCAATGGTTGTTAACTAAAATTAAATCGGAAACAAAAAATCTATGAAATCAATGTAACATAGGTGTACAGTATATAGCTATTTCATGACAGAATAAATGCGCATAAAGATAAGATAATCTAGGTTAATATTGACAAATAATTTATGGTTTCCAGATTTACTTTGTGAAGCTCCATTCTAGGAATATATAATTAAAATACACAATTTCTTTGTCAAACTTCACTATATATTCTCAAATACTCAACTAGTTTCGCCGTGTTAAGGCATTATCAAGAGTCACTTACAAACTGACTGAGTTTGTAAGTGATTCTTGATAATGTCTTAACACGGCGAAACTAGTTGAGTATTTGAGAATATATAGTGAAGTTTGACAAAGAAATTGTGTATTTTAATTATCTATTCCGTTAATATTGACATAAATACTTCTTGGTTAAGAGGTATTAACAGAGGAAAGAATTTGAAGTGTGTTTGTTCAATCAAACAATTCCCATTTTTAAGAGTTCTATTAATTTCTAGCTGTTCTAGAGAATCTAATGTGGATTTTTCCCTTTTCTTTACCATTTCAGTTTTGTGTTCTTTGATTCGTTCTGTAAATTTGCGTTTCGATTGGCCTGTATATACCAAACTCCACGTTTCACATTTGAGTTGGTAAACACCACTCCTGTCCTTTATTTTTATTCTGTCCTTTGTCTTATCAGTCTTGTACCCTATTTTGAAACTATCCCTCTTAATCGTGTTACTTACATAAAAAAAAGTGCTTTATTTATCATCTTTTTTATTTTATTTATTAGTATTTCCAATATATCGACACAAAACACAAAAAATGTATTCCGACATTTTCTTATATTTTCATGTAATTTTTATAATCACTCAGTTATGGTTAGTTTGTTATTCAAAACCATTTTCTGTAAAATAAAAATATTTATCAAAATCCTTAAATTTTATATGATAACTCCCAAAATGTGCATCCGTTTGAAACACATTAACTTTAAATTTAGAGTACATTATTCAGTATAAAATACAGTACCCGAACTTGCTATTTTCAAAAGAAACTCCGACTTTGCATTTTCAGATTCACCTGGCCTATGCCCGCCCTAAATAATTAAATCTATTATAAAAATGTTTTTAAACCAAAATATGTACAATCTTTCATAATATAGTCTTCCTTCCAGACCTATTACAATTTCCGATAAGAAGGTTTTAGCTCTTTCAAACAAAGCAACCACAACTATTGAGGGCCTAAGTCAACTATATTTATTAATTTGCTTAATTACAATAATTGTAAATCTAAGAATTATTCCTAATACTAAATCTCAAGTATTCTATTGGTGGAGTTACGAGAGCGGAGAGAAAATTTTCATTGATTGTTCATTCTTTGAGTGGGTTCCTACCTGCCAACTATTGAAAATAACAATACCTGATGTATATACATATGATACCATTTTTATTATTACCTACATATATAAATATAGTAATTGTAAATATTAGATTGTTTTCTCTGTGTTGTCTTTCACTTTGAATACAATTGCTCATTTTGAATTATTATTAGTCGAGTTATAGAAATACTACTAATGTAACTACACATATCATCTAATTCTATATGTCTATTGCTATTTTCCTTCTTAGATAAATAAGCTATTCGATAATATTTATTAATATTATATTTTTAATTTATTATATTATATTTGTGAACATTGTGAAGAGGGTAGACGGTAAAAGATAAATTCTTTAATCGGGGTGAGAAATGAGAAGACTTGATAACTGATAAAGAAGGGCTGTTCAACTGCGAAATTCTATCTAGTATAGAAATCTAAATTTTCTCTGTAAACTTTTCATCTTCCCGTTACATGCTAACTTTTGTAGTTCAAATTTAAATTAAGTCATTCCACAATTCTACTTTCTAGTTTTAAAAGCAAAAACGAAAAGCCCGCAACGCAATGTCATTTTGTCTTATACTCAACTCGAATTACCTACGATCTTTGTACTTTTATCGTAAGCTTTATAACAGGGGTCGGCAACTCGCGACTCTCATGGCCATCTTATGCGCCTACTAGTAAAATAAAAAATAATTAATACATGTGTATATATTATATATATATATATATATATATATATATATATATATATTATATATATTTATACGGCGACTTATTTATTTTTAATTTATTTATAATACGAAATGGTCACACTTTCATGCATTCACGTTTCGGGCCAGCTCCACTCATCATTAATAGGGGAAGGTGCTGTACCTCGGACCTAATTTGCCACATTTTGAATTTTAGTTTAGTCATTTGTTTCAGTCGGTAATGCTGAAATAATAATAAATTAGTTATAGTTATTATATATTTCTCCAAAAAATAAAAAATAGATTTATCTGCAGAAAAAATTGGGGATAGAGTCTGGCCGAGTCAAGACCCTGAATGTAAAATTAGATTCGATATATATATGAAATTTTGTTGAAATTTATGCATATCTCAGGGCTTATTTTGCTTCTTTTATTGAAAATTTAATGCATTGTGTGGCCCTGAAAATCTAGAGCATAATGCGGCCCCATAAGTGGAATAAGGTTGTCAACCCTGTTTTATATTGAACAAACATCTAATGCCTTTATCTGAGCAGAACTTTTTGCAAGGTATTCTCCCTCAATCTAAAACCATCACTTTTTTTCAGGAGAACCTAGGTAGATAAAACAAATTTATTTTTTTAAATTATTATCTATTCCACAAAAATGTTATAATATATTTTACCTGTTTCGCCATTACACAATCAACAGGTTTAGTTATAAACTAAGATAGTTTGTTGAATATAAATAACCATTCGTGTATACAAGGTGAGGAAGAGGTTTGAATTTCAACCGTGGCTGTACTATTAGGAATTTTTTTGGTCCTAGACAGATTACTGATTATGACTTCTCCTAAATACCACTGCCCTTTTGAAAGTAATCCCGCTAGAACAAAAACTCACTGATCCTTATCTTTAGTTAATCTATATATGATATTCAAAAAATCATTCATTGATGAAACTTTCCTATTTAGTTTCTAAAAAAATTCAGAGTCTAGAAAGAGATGCTTCATTTTGAAGTAGGCACACAAAAGATCTTCACCGAATTTATTTTTCGCAGGAAAAACAATGTTGAAAACCTCTCTTAGGTTTATATGAACTAATATTTGTTATATTTAATCTTTTACATAAATGTTAAAAATTATATTGTCTATATTATATTCATTTTATCAAATATGGCCTATATTATTATAATTGCATGTTAAAAATATTTGTAAAAAAAATATTACGAAAATAGGTTTTTTCATATTATCAAAATATAATTATTGGATTCAGAAACTTATAAATTAACCATGTGAAAAGAGGCTAAATTAAAGAGAATATTTTGCTCTGTTGAATTTCTTTTATCCTTAATTCCCTTATATAGATTGTAATTTTTTTTTTTTTTTTTTTTTTTTTAATCTAGAGATCATAAGTGTGGCCAGTTCAGGTCTCACAATAACAAGAGTAAACACTTATGATCTCTAGATTAAAAAAAAAAAAAAATTGCATTTGTGACCTCTTTAGATTCAATTTACATCACGTTTTTTCGCATTCAACCTTAAATTTCTCCATGAAATCGATACGGAATCGCAAAGTTGACCATACCAATAGAAAGCTGCTTAAATTATCAAGCTGTCTAGTACCCTGGGCGGTTGAAGCGATCCTTCAGCGGGAAAGTAGTTGACGTGGAAGTATCTCCCGAAATTTTAATTTTTCTAAAATGTTAACGTTTTAGCTGTTATTTCGGTTCTAAGTTGGTGATTTTCAATGTTGAAAATACACTAGTCTGGTAGGAAATTTAACGTTGATTCTGAAAATGTGGTCAAAAGTTGAGAAACATTTATTTAAAAGGGAGAAATGTGGCACTTGATAGCAAAAAACGTTGTTTTCTCGAAAAAAAACTTTAAAAAATCATATCTCGGCAACAGATTGAAATAGAAAGGTGCGGTTGGCGGCATTATACTTCATTTTCGGTCTAGTTTCATATAAATTTTGTTTCAAGTTACGAGGGAATCACCCTGTATAATTGACAAAGAAACCATGTGTGCCCACAGAGTCTGAGTCAAATCGGGAAATATATATTTGTTTTTTACATAACATCCATATAATAAGTAGAATATTTATAATAAAAGATTGAAAGAAATTTGGCATCCCTCTATCCTTTTTATTTCGGGAAAAAAAAGCGATGGCAAACACAAGTAAGCAAATCATTTCAAAAATACTATATTTTTAATAATACTCCGCCAAAACTGTATTAGGTATTGTTCTAGGTAAGTATTGTTGAACATATTGGTATCTTTATATTCTCCAATCACAGTTGGTTTTACGTTTATCACATATGCCATACACACTTTTCTAACATTTTACAAGAAGGTAATTTTACTATAATTTTTATAATTATATTCTAATCAAGAAGATGAGATTTCGGTTCCAAATATGTCAAGAGCGCTGAAGTCGACCTAGTAGATTTTAATGTACTGATAGATTTTAAACTTTCTACTATATAATAGAGACTTAGTAAAAATGTTTCATTACTTACCTAATTTTATTTCAAATCTTAGTAAACAATGAATCACACACAGTACATGTATCTTACAAGTATTTAGATTAATTTTTTTGGAAGGTATAATTTGATTTTACCGCGTTGTTCAGTGACGATGCGCACTTCTGCACTGAGTATCCCACGACTGCCCAGTGGCGAGATAACCTACATATTTTGAACTTCCCTCGCCACCGAAGTTTCTTTATTGTTGTAATATAATCAGGGACTCAACAACCCCGCCTGCGATGAATGTGGTAGTTCCAGTGGCACATTGAAAGGGAGAGATTTTACGAGCTCCAACGCTACAAAATCCACTGCGTTCGAATCAAAATTTCTTCTCCACCTCATTTCGCACTATTTATGCTTTCTTTGTTTTTTCTGTTTCATCAAAGACGTTGTATAACTTCCTTTTATGCAGATATAAGTAATATTTACTACAAGAGGTGTTCAAGTTCATAGGATGCCTAAAATATTAAATAATAAATCTTTGTGAAAATTTTAAAAATATATACTTTATTGGACTAAAAAATAATTGTGACAGCTGATACATAGATAATGCAAATAAAGTTAAACAAGAAGAGTATTCATTAGAGTGCCCTTTGATATTTTTTCAACCACATCACGTGACGGGATGAACACCAGTCCGTTAGCTTTCCGCCAACTTAACAATCGGCTGCTCATTTGACTACCTGAAAAAAATATATATAATATTTTTCAACTGTGTTACTCGTCGTTGACGTTTGCTTGTTATCAGATCAAATTGATTTAGAACATGAGAATATTTGCAGACAATTGATCGGTGGTGGAGTTCGGGAGAGACATGATCATACCCGAAGTATAGGACTCAATCTTTGCCCAAATATTTTTAATATAGATATCACATAATAACTATAATCAAGAGAACAGATATGCAGTTAAAGAAATCTGTACTTGATAAAGCCTGCGCGCTCTAGTGACTGAGGTGTAATAGATATCACTAAAAATTGGCCCGAGACGTTTTTAAAACGAAACAGTTCAGTGTTTGGGTACAACCAAAATCAGGACTGCCAACTAAATTTATATATTCCTTTATTCAATGGTGTGTAAGGAGCATTATTTGAAATTAGGATTTCAGTAAAGCAGATTTTTTCTTCTCCCAATTTATTGTAAACTTTTTTTTTAAAACATTGTTAGACGTTTCGGGAAAGACGTCCCATCATCAATAACTTATAAAATTTGTTAGATGACTAACATGAACAAAAACCCTTTTTTATATATAGGGTAACTTTAATAAAAAATTATGATAAGCAACCGTCATGGTTGGTGCCAAGTTCAAATCAGATTTGATTCGTCAGACCATGACGGTTGCTTATAATTTTTTATTAAAGTTACCCTATATATAAAAAAGGGTTTTTGTTCATGTTAGTCATCTAACAAATTTTATAAGTTATTGATGATGGGACGTCTTTCCCGAAACGTCTAACAATGTTTTTAAAAAAAAATTTTTACAATAAATTGGAAGAAGAAAAAAGCTGCTTTACTGAAATCCTTATATATTCCTTTATTTTTTTTCTTCTAGTTTTCTTTATTTGTTGTCACTGAACAACAGAATTATTCCTATTCGACTCTACGGGGCCATATATAATCCTAATTGCCAATAAACACTAACATTTAAAAAACAAATTTAATGGTGATTTCATGATGACGACCACTGCAACATTTCATATTGGAGAATATTGAATCACCATCGATGTACTTCCCCAGTTTGAAAATTACTAGTAATTTTATATGGAATAAAATTTACTAGTGACCTTATATGGAATAAAATTTACTAGTGACCTTATATGGAATAAAATTTACTAGTGACCTTATATGGAATAAAATTTACTAGTGACCTTATATGGAATAAAATTTACCAGTGACCTCATATGGAATACAATTTCGAGTCATTACATTTATTCAATATAAGGTCACTATCTTCGAGTTACCCGGCCATTCTAAACCCATGATTCAAAATCAACTTCTTACTAATGAATATAAAATTACACTTCAATATTTTCATTCTGTTGGGAGCATTTATTCATGTCATCGAATTCATAGACTTTTATATTTTTGGATTATGGGGATAGTAAAACATGAAAATCATTCAAATAATTGAAAATTGAAAATGGTTTAAACCTCGTAACTTTAACTAACTATACAGAAAACTATAATTGAAACACTACCTGTCGTTTTCGCTAATGGTATTCCGTCTTCTTGGTCCCAATCTAATATCACACGGCGGTATTCAGGCCTCGTGTCAATGTTGTTGATGTTAAAATCCAGCTGAAACAATTTTTTAAATATAAATGTATTGCAGAGGGCGCCGGTAGCTCAGTGGTATGCGTGCTTGCTTACTGAGCTCAAGATCTCGGATTCGAAGCCCTTAGTTTATTTTATCTAGGAGGTAAAAAAAAAAAAAGTTAAGCACGCCATCCTTCGGATGGAACGTTAAGCGATGGTCCCGAGCCTGAACGAAATCAGGTACTCGTTAAAGACCCCTACCCTAGGGGAATAAAAATTTAGGCTAGGCAAAATTTAGGACTCCCAGAGTAAAGTCGGGATCGGGTCCACATTAAATAAAATAAAATGTTAGATAAAACACTGTTTTGAACACTTATATTGTCTAATTCCACAAACATATACTTAAATGTGTACCGGTTTTGGCTTACGCCATCGTCAGCACAAGGTTCAACAATAATGAAGACAATATAAGTGTTCAAAAAAGTGTTTTATCTATCATTTTATTTTATTTATTAGTATTTCCACTATATCAACACAGAACGCAAAAAATGTATTCGGACATTACTCATTAAATGCTTACAAATGGGAGACAAGATTTACAGTACATGTTCAAAAAAAATATGTAACACCCAAAACATAAATTTTGAGACGTTTCATTATGGACTTCGCTCTGAGAAAAAAAATAAATAAAAAACAAGAACGGCATCAAACAATATTTCATAATTATTTAAATTTTAAATCAGGAAATCAATAAAAACAAAGAACTCGTTTAACCTTATCGTCAGCAATTGGCGTGAGCCGAAACTGGTACACTTTACAGATATATGAAGTGTACCAGTTTCGGTATATGTATATTAGACAATATAAAATTTAAAAACTCCTGCAATGCAAAACATCACTTATAAGAATTATAGGATACAACTGAAATTTAATGTATTTTTTATTGAATTTTATTTTATATGGTTTACCCTAGACTTAAGTTTGGTTGGAAAAGGAGTTTTCAGGCCGGACATTTTGCGAAGAGCAGGAAGGACAAAGAGATGAAATGTGGTGATGGCAGAGACAGGGTTACCAGGAAGGCAGAAGAACAACCTCCGTTCTGAACTCTGCTCCCAGTCCAATGAAGCAAACGTGGTTGGCTTCCTGAGAATAAATAAAATCAGATTCTGAAGAAAACATCGTTATATGGAAATATATTACAAACAAATATGGACACGATAATGAATTTTAAAGAGCAACTCTGGATTTATCCAATTTTATTTTCATTTGTTGTCGCTTCACTGCTTTAGTTAATAGCGTTACCATCCTGTTCCCAACGACCATCAATAGACGGAAGAAATATTAAATTTAAAAGTGTATTGATGCCGATGGGAACACTCGAACTTTCGGTTGGTAGGCAGAATGTCACCTCACCACCGAGGTCCCCCACATCAGCTATACTTGTGAAGTGAATGCGCTATAGTTTAGCGCGCTATCATGAAAACTAAACTATGCTTATTATTTGATTAGTTATTTTGACTCATGCGCGAGCTTTAACTACGAGATCAAATCGCCTACTACTCTTTCGTCGCTCTGGTGGACATAAGTCCGACTCTACTGTGGGAGTACTAAATTTTGTCTACCTAGGTTAATTCACCAAGAGGTCTTTAACGAGTACCTGACATCGTGCAGACTTGGAACCATCGCTTAACGCCCCACCCGAAGGACACATGCTCAAGGTTCTTCCTATGTTTAAGCTTAAAGTCTTCTTTCAGTTATATCCTTGATTTCCACTAGTTCACGTGAGAATTCTAGGAAGTGGATTTTCAGAAATTTGTCAAAATAATTTCAAATGTACAATTTCGCACTAATTCCCTTCTATTAAGCGACTCTTCATTGTTTCGTTTACTTCGTTGGGGAACGTTCTGTAGGTTCGAGGTCTTCCTAGCAACCGATTCGAACGGCTCGGATGCTCACTCTATTGTTTTCCAAAATTCAGCAACATCTTGTGATATACTTGTGATGCTCTTTCGTCTGATAGGCTGAAAATTATGTAAAATGAAGTTACCCAGGTTTCATGTTGACCTTGGTGAAGTGTATTTCGGCCCCAAGATCTTCTTGAAGTACTTCCTTAACAAAATCTCTGTCACCCATGGAAACCCCTCCGGTCGTTATGATAACGTCAACACAACGAAGCGCAGACTTGAAGACGTTTAGAATATGGGTTGGCCTAGAGACAAAATAAATAAACATTCTTAAGAAAAATTAGACCAAACCAGAGAAGAACAGAAAAATATGGTAAATAACTTATCTAAGGGAGTTCTTACAGATATTTATATTACATATATATAATTTTTCTGAGCAATTACAGTGCTTGTGTCTCTCACTTCTCTGTTTCTGGTCTAGTTAATAAATAAAACAAACTTATTTTTTGAAATATTGTCTATTCCACTAAAGATATATATACATATATAACTACCGGTTTCGGCTTTATACCATCGTCAGGTCTAGTTATGAACTAAGTCAGTTTGCAGAGAGCGACCCTTCAAATACATCTCAGGTCAAAGGGTGCTATTAAAACTTGGGAGTCCCCCGGCTGTACCGTTAGCTAACTCATGAAATATTTCTTAACAAAACCTAGTTCTAAATTTACATAAAACAATATCACTAGACTAATACGTGGAAAAATAACAAATAAATAAGTACAAATACAAGTAAATAATAAAAAATAGAAATAAAATTAATAATAATGTTAAGATTTAGATATGTCCACGTTCCTCAACTTAGAAGTCTGGTCTAGTTCTAAAACCCACCACATTGTGGCGGTAGATCAATGATTTATTCAACTTATACTTAATTGAACAAATTTAAAAAAATATATAATATAAAAAATAAGTTTTTCAAAAACATACTTTATGTTTCAAATATAATACACTGAAAAATAGAAAATAAACTTTTTCTTCCTGCAGGTGATCGTTGTTAGGTGGATATATGAATAATAGTCATAAAAAAATACATTCCGACATTATGTAAATATCGTATGTTATGTTGTGTTAAAGAACTCGTCTACTACTGTCTCATAAAATGCGACACCTTATATTACGTACGTCGGAATATATTTTTATAATATCTACTATTCATATTCCCATCCAACACGGATCACCTGCGGAAAGGAAATATTTATTTTCTACTTTCCAGTCTACGATAATTGAAAATTAAAGTATATTTTTGGAAAACTATTTTTTATATACATTTTTTTTATTGTCTTACTTCTTGGTTTATTTACCTCCTTTTCTAACCTATCATAGGTTTTTTTTAACAATTGTCTGTATTTTTTGTAGTTAGAGAAAGCAAACTTCGAGAGGCTATAACTCTGTGCAAATTCGTCCAACTTTAAAATTGAACAAACAATTTTAGTCAGACATTTCTTAAGGAACACATTTTGTAATTGACGATTTTTCTGTAGAACCACCCGTTTTCACATAAATTAAACAAACGCCTGAAAACACTAAATGCAACGGAAAGACGGTGAACCGCTCGACTAATCTGGCTGACAATGCATTGTCACCGGAATGAGGAATATCCGCCAAGATTTCGCCTTCCTCTTTTTTTTATTAGAAGTGAAAACTTATCCAGGAAACTTCACACTTACCATTTTTATTAAATAATTAACAATACGTACTGGTCTTTGGCGATGCCCAGGTCAAGGGCTGGGATATTGTTTTCTGAGAGGAGAGCTAGGAGCATGGTGCGGTTACTGTCCCTGATCCCACCTGGAGGAAGTTCGGCCATCTCTGGAGGGTACAGCTCGTCCCCGGTAGATAGCACACCTACCTTAGCCAGTCTGCACAAACAGAAAATAAATAACACTACCATTATACATTAGAACTAATTATAAGAAAATCAACTTGTGGGTTATACTTATATTTTATTTTTATTTTATCCCGCGAGAATTTGTCACAAAAGTCACTTCATACTCTGTAATGTTCATTTGTTACATAAAATCATTTTTGAAACTATTTCCCACAAAAATGTTCCATCTAGGAATGAAGCAGTAGCATATTTTTCTTGCAGTTATACAACGTTCGAGAATATTGCCTAAATTCCTCTAAACATACGAACATATATTGAGACATTTCTAGTTGACCTAACTATATAATAGATGAAAAAAAATAACTGTTTAAATGATAGAATGAATGGCGTTAAATGAAGGAATTAATGGACGGAGGTGCCCTCAGATTACGGGAATAAACAGATACACTGTAATAAATAATAAAGTAGTAATTTCTGAAAAAATGTAGCTACCTACCAGTTAAACTTAGACTAGTTTAATTAAAATTTAGATGCCCCATACAATTTACTCTGATTTTATGTTATAATGTTTATGTTTTTATAACTTGTTTATGAAGCCCATACAACTCAGAAGAAGAAATGTTAAATATCCAATTTACAAATAAAATGTCAAGAAAATAATGTATTTATACAAAAATACAAGGAAGAATAATTGTCGAAATCTAATATTCGTAAGAATGCTTTTGTTTTTTTCAGTATAACGAAAGTCTATTTGCCAGTTGAAAAAATGCGGATTCCGTGTTTATCCTGAAATGTGTAGAAGACATGAATCAGTTGAGAGCTTCTGACGGTTACCTGTAAACGGGAGCTTGGGTGACACCAATAGTAGCCAGAAGTCCTAGCTCTGCACTCCCCAGACGTTCATCAGCAGACAGGATCGTGTCTCCTCGTCTAACGTCACACCCGATCTCTCTATAAACAAACCAACACAGCTAAGACACTTATAATTCAGTGACAGTATTCTACATAAATAAGTCATATTTTCTACAGAAGAGCGATTTTCACTCATAAATTCATTTTAATATATGTTCTCCCGACCACTATAACCCATTTATGTTTCCATCCAGTAGTATCCCTACTGGAAGAGAATATATATAACTGCATGCTCCGTATGTACATTACATGCTTCAACGATCTAGGGAAATAAAGAAATCGTATGTTTTTTTTTTAAAATATTGTTTATTTCACAAATAATATATAATATGGGAGTACTTTCGGTATTGCTACCATCTTCAGCCACGACTTAACAAACACTTACTTAATAAATACAGTATTTGTTAAGTCGTGGCTGAAGATGATAGCAATACCGAAAGTACTCCCTTATTATATATTATTTGTGAAATAGACAATATTTTTTAAAAAAACGTTTTCTTTATTTGTATCAAGTGTTTCACAATATCTCTGCAAAAATGTTAAATATCACTATCTAGGGAACTTCTTAGGCCCTCCAGTTCACAAGTGAAGATTATATGATGGACTGTCTGTTTCTGGGACTCGCAGAGGCAGAGAGGCGAATCGAGGAACCTGAACCTGTGTGCCTCATCTTGCCGTGTCCACTTTTGTGTATTTTTAATGAAAATAACTCAAAATGAAATCTCAAATGGGTCGGAAAATAATTCTGCTCGTGAGTAAAAAAACAGGGAAAGTGCTTTCCTTAAGCGCATTGTATGCAACTTGTACTAAGATTTAGTCTAATGAACTAGGTCCTTTCGTAGATGCGACTGTTTTAACAACATTAGGATCAAAACTACCAATTCTTTCACAATAAAAATAACAAAAGACCTGATACCTTTGGGTTACGTAAGGAGATTCGGAATGTATATACTATATTTATTATAGCTACATTTCTCCCATTTATTTTTGTTTTTTAAAACCAAGTAATTACAGACGTTTCGGAAGCAATCCCATCATCAGTGTCTATAATATATTTGTTCTCAACATCATTTTCTCGTCAATCAAAATACTCTCCCTACACAACATATACATTGAGTCGACCTCTAAAGTTTGAACGTAAAGTGCAGCTCTATATTAAGTATATTATATATAAATACCTGATGTATTCTCCAGGTTTGGGATCAACATTGACAGATATTCTGGTCAGAATATCACCGTCGGCAGAAGAATGTTTTTCTTCCTTTTCTGATGACCCTGGAGTAGTATCTTCGTACTGAAATCATTATTTTATTTATTTGTTTTAGTGAAAGATACATAAAAAATATAGTATGAATACATAAGTAAAGAACTAAAACCTAAGTTTTTAAACCTAAATTTGGGGCGCCGACAGCACAAAAGTAGCGTGATTGCCTAAATGTAAAAAGCGTTGAGCATCCCGCTACTCAAATTGAACATTAAGTGATGGTCCCGGGCCTGTACGATGTCAGGTAATCGTTGAAGACCCCCTCCTACTCTAGGTAACTGAACCTGGGTTGGTAAAATTTAGGCCCCATAATAGAGTCGGGCTAATGTCCATCAGAGTGACGAAACAGCTAGCAGGCGATCGCAGTAAAGCCCCAACATGAGTCACAAAAATAAACTTAAATTTTTTAGTAATGGATACTTCTTCGTCTTGTTATATTAACCAATATGCCGAATGAAAAGTTTGTGAATAAAATGTTGTTCAGTTATATATAAAGTTTTTGTTCTACTTATCATTCACAAATTAAAATAATAAATATAACAATTAATATAGTATTGATTATAGGAGAATATTTTGATCCTAACCTGTACAACAGCGTCTGCATTGTTTGGAACTGGACCCCCAGTATTAACTCGAACACAGGTTCCTGCTACAAGATCTGATGTAAACGGCTGAAAATATCAGATTAATTGATTACTTGTGGATAAAGAGAAAAATTACTAAATGTCTAATATACGTTAATTCCCATCAACCAAAACGAATTGGTTAATAGACAAATATTTGCATACAATAATTTTCATTTTTATTGGCTAGTAAACGTACCGTCATTCCTGCAGCAAGTCTGCTGACGACTTCTCGAGCTTTTCGGCCGTCAGACACAAGAACTGCATACCCATCACGGACTGCGGCTCTAAATGGAGGCAGGTTGTCTTTGGCATGAACATCGGCCGCAAGAACTCGACCAAGAAGTTTACTGAAATGAAAAATGTTCCTGGGTAGTAGAGAGTGGGAGGGGTGGGGGGGGGGGGGGGGGGGAGAGGTAATTCTCGAGAAAAGCGTTCAATAGCCAACATAATTAGTTTTAAACAATTAACCATCCCATACTGATACATTAACTACTACATTAATTTATCTGGCATTATCTATGTGTTATATCCTGTGAGTGGAATAGAACAGAACTTCATTTGCTTTAAGGGACGATCCCCAACGAGTTTAATAAAGTTCGCAGTAATTATTGACTCAGGAATTTTATTTAAAAAAAAGTTGACTCACTTTAACTCTACCGTTTCCACGGCATTCTTGAGAGAACAATTATTCAAAATTATGTTTTGTGCTTCTTCGACTGGTAAAACTGGTGCTTGCATACGGAGTTGCAATATCCCATGAAAATGAAGTTCTCTCGCCTTCTCTACAGCAACCTAAATATAAGTATTCAAAAAATACACTGCAAGAAAAAAATAATTAATAACGCGCCAAAGGAAAAAAAATAATGTATTTATTTTATAGTACACATAGCAAAGAATAAAAATATTCACTAGTGTTTTTGGCAGAAAACTTGGAGACTTGGTCTATAGCCTCACTCGAATTAAGATGTCGAGTAGGCTCCTTTGTCATTATAGGCCAAATAAGCTGGGAGAGTAGTTCAGTGAGATGTGGAAAATATATATTACCCATATTAATATTTTAACATGAGAAAGATTTCCGAATTATTTACATTTTTTAAACTAGTGAAGTGCAAGCGATTCCTGTATGAAGCATGAACAACTGATGTGAGATTGCATCCATTTCCAAACTTTTTTTTATTCATTCATAATACAGTTTCAAAACACAGTATATTCGGAGTTTTTTGAGTTTAAGAAAAAAAAAACATGCGACGACATACTCACGAGAATTGATGTGTTAACATGTGCTTTAGTTTCAAAATTTTTCTATCGTGCACTGATTTTAATTTTTATAATGTTACAAAAAGAAAAGTAGTATGAGGAATTAAACTTTCAAATGTATTGTTCTTCAATTTCTTTTATACGAATTATTGGTTTGTGATAGCTAAAATAAGAAATAAACAACTGAGATTGTAGTGTCTCTAAATACCGAGAGAATAAAGCGTTGATGGTAGTTATCGAATTTGTTGTTAAAATGCTTCGATTCGTATTCATTTGTAGATTTAGTTTGTCATTTAAAACAAAAATAAGCTGTTCGGTATCTCCTGAAATGTGTGAAAACATTATATTATTTGTTGTGACAACAAATATATTATTTATTACACAAAAACAGCTGACATCACAGATAATGAAGTGTGTAGTTGTGTGTGTGTGCGCGCAACCGTCCGACACACACACTTACGCAATCACATCAACGAGACTTACGCTCTGACAGCCCCTACGGAGAGCTAAGACGTTTACACATCAAATAAAAAAATAATAATCAAATGTATTTAATTGAAACAAAATCAAAATATAAATATATTTTAAGAAGTTGACAATTCCAGTTTTATTCAAATTACGGCGCTCCAGTTCAAAAGAGAACAACTTCAAATTAGACGGCCTTAAATTATTGCCCACTGTTTTGTGTTCTATAGTACACCTCGGCAATATGGTAGAGACGAATGGTAGAGTGGACGGAAGTTTCAAGAAAGTAGTCAGGGCCTACCACCAGATCTGCTCTATCATAAACGAGAGGTTAGCAGACAGGTGAAGCTCCACTCTACTGGGCCTTCTTCGTTCCAAT
Organism: Aradus depressus; assembly: GCA_963662175.1. Taxonomy (NCBI): domain Eukaryota; kingdom Metazoa; phylum Arthropoda; class Insecta; order Hemiptera; family Aradidae; genus Aradus; species Aradus depressus. The sequence continues at coordinate 24,196,935 of OY759214.1, forward strand.
AGTCCTGAATGGCTGCGAAAGTTGGACTACTCTGCTCAGACTAGCCACGTTACCACTGCTGAAATGAAATTCCTCCGAGAAATAGTGGACAAAACTAGGAGAGAGTGCGTAAGGAACGAGAGGATCCAGGATGAATTTGAGGTGCCCATCTTATCAATCAAATAATGGAAAAGAGATAACTCTGTTGGTTGAGACACGTGTGGAGGGTGTCGGGAGACAGAGGATCCAGGAAGCAAAACCGGTAGGAAAGAGACAAAGCGGGAGGACCCAGGTACCGGAGTATATCCAGAGGTTGGGGCCGGACAATGGCTCGAACAGGACAGAGAGGCATACGGAGATAGGGAAAGAAGAAGAGATATTGCCAGTATTACGTAAATAAACTGTCAATCAGTTCTCGATAGCACTGTCGTTGCTACTGACATTTTCTGAAGAGAGCAGATATTTCTTCGCTAATATTTGCAAAATATGTATTTTAAGGAGGCTATGAATGTGATACTTATATAAATATACCGAAACGAATCAAATTTTCGAAAAGAAACAAAGAAGTCAAAGGTTTGGCATTGTCTCTTTCTATAGTTTGTTTTTGCTGCATAATAAGAAAAACCAGTATCGCAAAAATATGTCATAATAAAAGAATAAGTAACTTCTAAGTTGAGGAACGCGGACATATTGTGGAATTTGTAATAAATAAATAAAACTTATTTTTTGAAATATTGTCTATTCCACTAAAGATATTTATAAAAATAAAACTACCGGTTTTGGCCTCACACCATCGTCAGGTCTAGTTATGAACTAAGTTAGTTTGCAGAGTGCGACCCCTCCAATACATCTCTGGTGAAAGGTGCCACTTCAAATAGGGAATCCCCTGGCTTAACCGTTAGCTACATCATGAAATATTTGACAAAAGAATTAATACTTGAATTGGTCGTTCTCACACATTAAGAATACTCTTCTACTAATGTTTTTTAGGGAACATTTGTTTATTCCTGGAGAAGAAAGCTGCTCCAGTGTTGATTGTTTTAGAGGAAAACAAGGTAATTTGACGACTTACTTTGCTTTGTTCCATTGGGTTTTCTTTGTGAAGTGTGGACGTATTACAACCTCGAAGTAAGTGAACGGCATGCGTCAGTGCAGGAGATATGACTTCCAGGCACTCAGTACAACCCTTAGGACTTCCTGGTAGGTTTACTATCAATGTTCTGTCACGTATCCCACAAACCATCCTGGAAATAATACGGAAAATGTACGAAAAAAATATAGTCTAATGAATGAAAACATATTTTTGTTATTGTCTGCAAAACAAACTTATTTAAATCACCATATATGTAGCTCGTTAGAACCATCGCAAACAGTTAGAGAGATAGATCTCATTAATAGCACATTACAGACAAAAAAAAGTACAATAAAGTTAACAATAACTCAACATCGTAATATCCTGCTAGGGACATCTCAAGGCCGGTCACATCCTGGTTTTCATGTATTAACCGTTCATTATTTACTTTTATTAGAATATATACATGGTTTCTAAACCCCCGTCCACCATAAATAACATTGTTCAAAAAAAAAAATTAAATTCATTTTTCTGGGGGTATCATTCTTGATTCTTATGGGAAATTGTCTCCTGGATTAAAATCTGTAATTAGTTTTTCTGTGACAGGCATAGTTTTGAAGATATACGCAATTTCAGTTATTTCAAAATTGTTACGCTTCTTATTTCCACGCTGTGTAGTTATAAAGGAAAACATGCAACTATCAATGTTTAGTCACTTACAAAATTATTTTAGACAGTATAAAACAAAAACATGGAGCCCATAAATCATCATATATTGTATAAAAAAAGTATTTAAGATTAGAAAATATGAAAAAAATCATCTTTTACCCGTGAATTTAAAAAGCTAATTTTTTTTCTCTTGTGTTCAATTTTGCAGTCTCAAATAATGTTCCAGCAGTAGTCAGCAAGCATTGCAGGCATCCATTTCCCTTCATACCGCTTTTCCATGGTAATTATATCTTTATGGAACCTTTCATTATATTCATCGGAAACATCACTGCAGTTTTCAGGAAAATAATGTTGATGTGAGTTCAGGAAATGCACTTTTAAAGACACGTTACATCCTAAATCTATATATGCATTTATCATTTCTTGAACCAGTTGTTCGTAGTTGTTAGCTCGTTTTCTTCCCAGAAAGTTTTGTGTTACATTCTTGAAACAAGACCACGCTCTTCTCTCTTTTGGTGTAAGGCATTGTTCAAAATGTGAGTCCTTCTGAAGTTCTCTAATTTGGGGACCCACAAACATGCCCATATTATAATAAGCCTCCGTTTAAAACCACAAAGCTCTTAAACAGTGCATAATTCGTATTTTTTTTTTACCACTAATCTTATTTAAAGAGATTAAAAATAATGAAAGAAGGCAATGCAATTAAACTTTTTATTCCTTATAAAAGAGGGCAATGTACCTAAACTTTTTATTCCTTACTTTTTTTTTTATATATATATTACACTAAAGTTAGTTAGTTATTAAGATCCTAGTAAACATGAGTCCGAGTAATAGAAGTCATAAATTTTCCCTACCTTAAATTCTCCTAGTATAAGGGGTATTTAATAAGTACCGTACAGGCTCAGGACTATCGCTTAACGTCCCATCCGAAGGACGGCCGGATTTCGAACTAGTGATCTTGATATCTGTAGGCTAACACCCCGAGCTACCGGCGCTATTTATTACATTACATACATAAAGTACACTATTATTATGCTGATTGGACAGAACGATTCACTTTTAAGCACAATTTTTAGGTTTAAAGTAAAAGTTTAGACAATTTTCCTATATCAGTGGGAAGTTTCCTTTTCAAATAAGTTCCTAATCTTCCGTAGCATCTTATTTATTCATTTGCCAGTCTACATTACCTAGCCACCCTTCCAAATAGGATTAAATGGTAGCCTTGCTATCTGCGCATGTGTTGATAAAATTATTTTTCTTTCAATAAAAGGAACAATGAAATTGTCTGTCATTACATTTAACAACAATATTTCATATATCCGCACTTTGAAAGAAAAACAGCTAGATTCCAATTTTGATATTTTCTTATATTTAGTATCAATTCCCTCAAATTCAAATCAAAAAATTGAATTGATATGCATATTCGGGTAGTCCTTGGCTAAGAAGCAAGAAACAAATTTTTTTTTTAAATAAAACCAGAAAATAGATGTTAAATTATTCGTTCTATTACATGAAAGACTATTTCACGAATAAAAACAAGACACCGGAGGCACAAAGTTTTACAAAACTACACTCTCTCACCGAGAAATTGTAATAACGACTGTACTCTCAAATACGAGGTTAGTATATAACCCTTATTGTAGAAAAATCTCAACAAACATTTTTGTTGATATTTTGTTTCGCATCCAAAGACATAAAGGCGTCATAAAAAGTTGAATAAAACAAATACAGTCATTCATAATTATTGTTAACTATAGAAAAATGATTTTTTAATGTGGCACTAATAGGACCAACGTTAGTCTTATTTTGCCGCAATAAGAACGTTTCATCGGACTGCTAATCAATTTTCAACAGAATTTGATATTTTTTAAGTACTATTAATCGAATTACGAAATTAGAATTTCATACCGACAAATATTAAGTTTTCCATATTAATAATTATCGTGCTATTTATACTTACATGTTCCTATACGTTGTTATTGTCGTATATTATTATGTAAACTGTTTACGTTGTCATATTTTCTATTGTTTGTTTTGTTTTTTCTCGAAATATATATAATTACGTTAAAATAAAAAAATTATTGTTTACAATATGTATGTAATTTTGAATGGGCGTGACGTCCGTATATTAAATAAATATTCACAACAATCTTCGAAAACATACCTAGAGAGTATAGCGTGCTTGGATTTGATGAGACTGGCAGTTATCATGGCAATGACGAGGCCAGGTGCTTCTTTCTGGATGACACTCCTGGTAGCTTCAGGAGTGACATCTCTTTCTGAGAACCCCGTCCCTCCAGTGGTCAGGATCACATCTCTGCCATTGTCACAACCACCCACCAGCTCTTTCTGCAATCATCAACAATTCAAATGTTCTTATTTTAATGTCAAATTGAAAAAAAAAAAAAAAAAAACTGTTAAGGTGGATGTTCTTGACAAACCAAAACATTAAAAAAATACTTTCAACCTATTTTCTCTTTTACACATCAAAACTTTAACACTGCTATTTTTTTTTCTGTTGCGAGATATCCTCTTAAATCTCCCGATTAGCGATTAAATAAATGCCCTCAAATCTCATTAAATTATTTATTTTCTCGAATGATAAAATGTTAAATGGATATAAGCCATCTGGGGTGAACAGCAAGCTGGGTACTTTCTAACGTATGGAGAAAACAGAGATACCTCTATCAACTGGCGGTCATCAGGAATACACTTGAAATCAATATTAACTTTTCCTGGAAATAATCTTCGAATCAATTCGGCCAACTTGACACTGGATTCATCAACAGCTTGCCCCGCAGAGCACCTGTCACTCACTGCAACAAAAAAATAAATAAACATACATATATAATCTATAAAATTATTACACATAGCTACGCAAGTTGAATGTAGCTCATCTCTTAACTTTTCTTGACGTAGAACTACGTCTTTCCCGGCGGTATGGAGGGTTAAAGTGCGCCACGAAAATGTGTCACACTTTGAGAGCTTATTCTCCTAAAGTAACAAACGTAGAATAATTAACTAAACACCGATAGAAAGCTTGTGTAGTACGATTTATTATAAAACAAGTTCCAACCCATCACTTTCATCCCTTGAATACGGCAGCATAAAAACAAAAAATTAGGCGAAATCCCGAATGATTGTGCCTCATATATATATATATATATATATATATATATATTTTTAACATTTTGCTGTTGAAATATCATTTGTCCCTTATTTTCCAGTAAACACACACTATGCGCTGATTAATATTCTCAAACAGTTAGAATCTAATTTGACTCACGTTTTTTAAATTTATTTTAGTAATTATGAGAAATGCCTGACCAGACTGAAAATCTTTCATCGGCTTGTTTATTACGGAAAAACGTTTATGTATATATCTAAATTTCAGATCTACACTAAATTTGACAGTTTATTGTTGTAGACAAATAGGGCTATATTTATTACCTGTGATGATAAGATAATTGAATGAATCATTCATACTGCTTAGCGTTCACTTGCTGCCACGGAAATAGAATATGTAATCACAAATCAACAAGTAGATAAGAGACACATAGATAAGAATTTAAATGAAATATCGATACAAATCGATATAATAACAACAGCCGTTTGACACAAAGGTTAATAAATTATTGTATACACATTTGGTTCATGTTGTATTGTTTCATATTGTATATGTCATGGTTCTATACATATGTAGTGTAGCGGAAGTTATGTAATAGGTCAGAAATTCTAAGATAAGTTTTCATCTGAATTTCATTTTTTCCAACCGCCTCAATCCAAACAATTCATATATGTGTGTCTGTGGATACAGTAAGTCTTGATAGAATAAATATATCAACACATAATTTTATATGTGTACCCAGAACCATTTAGGAGAACATCTATTGAATGAAACTAAATCGGTCAATAGAAAGAGGGGGGGGGGCAGACTTAACTGTAAAACCGTAATAACTGTCAATGTAATGAATGTTCGAAACAAATTTTATTATATTGATCAAAAACCAACCAGAGATCCCACCACCTATTCGTTGACTTCAAAGCTGCTTACGACAGCGTTAATCGTGAAGAACTTTATAGGGCAATGAGGGACCTTGATATACCTGAGAAACTTGTTAGACTGGTCAGGCTTACGATGAGGGAGGTAAGATGTATGATACAGGTCAATGGAGAGAGATCAGAGGAGTTTAAATCAGGGAAAGGTCTGAGGTAAGGAGATGCTCTAGCCTGCCTCCTTTTCAACATAGCTCTCGAGAAGTGCATCAGGGAATCAGGGATACAAGTGGGTGGAACCATCTTTAACAGGCTTGTACAGATTCTCGCCTATGCCAACGACATTGACATAGTGGGCCGATCTGAAAGGGCAGTCAGTGACGCATTTAGGGCTTTAATGGGCCCTGCAGGAAGAATGGGTCTTGAGGTGAACGCAGCTAAAACCAAATACATGGTCACTGGAGAAGTGCCTACCCAAGGTGAGACCCTTGAAATAGGTCCCCACAAATTTGAGAAGGTCGCAGAATTCACGTACTTGGGCTCCGTAGTTACACAAGACAATGTTAACGAAACTAAGATAAGGAAAAGAATCTTTGCGACAAACAAGTGTTACTATGGTCTCAGCAAGCACTTCAGAAGCAACCACATATCCAAGCAGACTAAAGTCGTTCTATATAAGACCCTTATCCGCCCAGTTCTTCTGTATGGCTCAGAAACCTGGACAACTTCGAAAATGAGCGAACAGAGCCTATTGGTGTTCGAAAGGAAGGTTCTGCGCAGAATATTTGGAGGAGTGCAAGTAGGCCATGCATGGCGCAGACGCACCAACCAGGAGCTCTACGAACTATATAGAGAACCAGATGTCCTGCAAGTCATGAAGATTGGGCGGTTAAGATGGGCGGGACATGTCGCCAGGATGGAAGCTGAGGAAATGCCGAAGAAGCTGCTAATGGAGCCCATTCATGGAGTAAGACGGCGAGGAAGACCTAAGCTGAGATGGGCAGATGGTGTGGCAGAAGATGCCCGAAACATGTTCCGCACCAGGAACTGGATGGCAGCCGCACAGGATCGAGACAATTGGCGGCTGTTGGTGGAGGAGGCCAGGACCCGTCACCGGGTTGTAGCGCCACGATAGATAGATAGATAGGTCAAAAAGTCTATTAGGATGACACTAACTGATTTTTAAGTCGAATTGACCAAAGGGAAGGTCTTAAAACGGAATTTACGGATTGAGAACCGAGTAAGACATCTATAGATTTACAGCCAATTTGGCCGCAGAGACGAAGAGTGAAGTGGGAGGATGAAAACTCAGTCGATTATAAAATATATCGAGCTGATGAAGTTCTCTATCTGTGATTCAACAACGTTTTTCAATAATATTTCTCAGCGCATTATCTGTTATTTTTTTACATAAAATAATAATTTAATTTATTGCTAAATAATCATTTGTTTATATCTGGCCTCTCTACTCAGACCAAGAAATAAATTACTTCCGGAAAGACTTTTCAAAACTTGTGTTTCCTTGTGTCAAGAAGGTTAGAGCCTATACTGTGATACTGTTTAACATGTCATATTAAGGTTCTTCTTAAAGTTCCAGTGAGGCCTCTACATCGGAAGGTCAACAATTTTAAAGTTTGTTTATAAGCCCTAATAGTAAAGCTGCTAAATATATCGATAGCTCATCTTCTTTTGTATTTTATTCAGTTAAGCCTTAATAATAAATAAATATGTACATATGTAAATAATTGTATTATGGTATTCAATTTTAAGTTTTCATTTTATAATGAAACTGTCTTAAGAATGAAAACTTTTTCTTTAACTATCCAATAAATTGTTTAAATATGCAAAAAAACTTACAGTAAATTGCAGTGCATTCTATTCGAAAAAATCTTATATTGTGAAATGATTTTCTTAGTTGAAAGAAATTTAATTTTTTATTCGTCCTAAAAAAAACTTTCCATTGCACCCAGTTCAGAAAAAAAAATGTACATATGACAACTATAATTAGTTTTTTAATTTACTTTTACTATTTAATATTTATGCAAATTTTGGTGTAAAAGACAAGTTGAGACAGATATCGTGTAACACACACAAGCAAACGCAAAACCTGCAGATGTCTAAAAAGGATCTCGTTCGCTCAGTCAATAACAATTATGTAGGTGAAATGTGTCAATAATGTCTAAGTATACCTAGAAAATGCAAGCGATCAACTCTTAATTAGGGTTATTAATTCTCGTTGCCTTATTGAATCTTTAATCGTTCATTCAATTCCAGCTCAAGGTAAAAAGTAAACGTTTAGAGAAAAATAACATTTATTTTCTTAGGTTCCTCTTAGTTATAAAAACAAAAAAAATGGGACCATAAAGTGTCTGTAATGTATTTGTTCGTCATCGTAGGGGGCAAATTACTAGATCGAAAGTTGAGTTTTTTTAAAGCTCACTGAGGAACTATTCTACAGGGATAAAAACATATTACATACTTTTTCTATATATTGGTCTACGTTTCGGCATAAATTTGTCATTTTGACGATAACAGCATGTAAGTATGTCTCAGTTAAAGAAAAACCATGGTCCTAAAATAAAGTCTAGTCGATGCGAAATTATTATTATTCCAGGCGTTTATTTATTCACAAAAGCACACATCAATAATAATTTGTTTCATACCATTATCACAAACTACTGATGTGTTTCCACGATTAAATAGATGCCTGGAATAATACGATAACATCAGCAGTAATTATTTTCGCATCGACTAGACTCATTACAGAGTATTTTTGGACTACGGGTTTTCTCTGAGACTAAAAGTTTGGTTCTTAAGATGTCAAATGTATGCCGAAACGTAGACCAATAAATAGAAAAAGTATGTGACCTAACGAGTGGACTTTTTTTTTTTTTTTAACATTTCACCAATTAAGAGACCAAATCTAGGTTTATCCATCATGAAAATAATTAAAATTTAACAAGTAGGCAATCATGAACCTACCGCTGGGTAAATTACTCACCTCTAATAAGTACTCTAAAAAAATTATTAAAATTGTCATATCTAGAATCGTCCACTTAAAACAGAGACCCAGAAACGACTGAACATTTTTCAAGTCGAAGTTGTTGGATACACCACTTCTAAGGCCTCATATTACCTAACTTAAATTTAACGTGCCGACTAAAAGTTGCCGTTTATGCTATAGGGGAATGCGCCAGAATTTTTAGCACCTTTACCTACCTCATGTATCTATTGTCTGTGTGAGTGGTTGGCAACATGAAATGATATATGTCTTAGACTTACCTATAGTCTTGTGATACCCAGCAAAGCTGGGTACTACAGCTATTATCTGTAATTCTTATTCTAATTTAACTATTATGGCAAATAAAACAAACATCGCAACAAATAAAATTTATTTTACAATCTGCTTCTTACTTATATTCATTTTTAACAAGAAATATTAGGTTGTTGTTAGTTGAGTCCCAACAATTGATAAAGCACCGTGAGACATGAAAAGACTTGTCTCATAAACTGAAACAAACAACAATAAAAAATTATAAGCACTGAAACAAAAAACTTTATTTACAGGTATATTTCGTTAATCAGGATTATACCTTTTCGTACGTAGCCAGTGACAGGTCATAAGCATAGGCACCCCTAAGAACGACAGGCTTAGATGCAAACACGGACATAACCAATAGTGAAGACTTCACCACGTGGTTACAGTTGTACCACTGGTTGTTATAAACTGCGAAATAAATATCCTCACACTAAAACAGAACAACCATCTCATAATAATCTACCATATTATATAAAATAATTTAATATTAAGTATAAAGTTTATGGATGGGTGGAGGGAAAAAGCTCACACCCCACTACATGTTTATCCGAATCTTCTCCCGACTAGTGATGGACATAAGCATTATTTCTGTGTAGCTTATAAACAACGGAAAAGCGAATTTCCCTGGCGAGCAGTATAAAAAATGTACCTAGTACTCCAAAATTATTTGTTATTTTATAACAACTGTTGTTGAGTTCGAAGATACTTACTCTCGTCAACTTCATTACTTAAGCTCCTGAAAATATATTATTTGTGTATACTTTCTATTCTATTTTATTATAGCATCCATATAGTGTTCTAGATGCTTACCTTACTTAATGTTCTAGATGCTTACCTTACTTTTAATAAGTTCTCCTGACCAACAAGCTAAAAGAACTTGGATAAGGACAACAAACATGGCTCCAGCAAATTTGATCGCATCGTTAACCCAATCGTTACTCTGCAATGATGAAAATGAAATAAAAATAATTTATATACTGGGACCGATTTCCCTGAAGAATAAATACACAAAAGTCAATAAGAAAAGAAACAATAAAATAAAATATGAATGTACTCCACAAAGTAATAAAGAATATTAAATTTCTGCTACAGTGGGAAAAAACAAGACAATAACTATAAATAAATAATAAAATGAAACTAAGAAGAAAATAAACGAAAATGAATATATCTATATAAATAAAGAGTAGAAAAGGAAATAAAATTAATTTTAGACAAACTGATATAAAAATGAAATAAATACAGAGATATTAAAAATTGATAAATGGAAAAATACGGAGGAAGAGGAATGGTAATCGAAGATGAGATGGAACAGAAAGGATTTGAAGGAAGTGACGGATGTGGGAGTTCCGGAGAGGAGGCATGGACAAAGAACCAGTTCTGGAAGGCAACGAGAGAGTATCTGGTGAAATTAATGGTAGTATCAATGAAAATAAATAGTTCAAACTAGGATTTGGTCATTACACTTAGAATGCCTATTCTTTTACGATTAAACCATATCATAGAATATGCAAAGTAGAAAATTTATTTATACCTATCATCCTAATAATGTCCATAATAATATTATTAATAAATTTTGATTTAGTGTTAAATAAAATAGGGGGAGGGAAGGACATAAAACTTAAATTTTATTCATTAGATAAATGCCCAGTAGACATTACTTTTACTCACGTACTCGTAATGAATATTGAACTAGAAACCGAAGGTGAAGATGTTAAAGCAGAAATCTCTCTAAAAAGTTTTAAAGGCCCTCTGCACTGACAGCAATATTCTATCTGTTGATTATTCACTAAAAGAATATTCAACATGGGATAATCCATATGCGTTCAGCTTAAAAAGCCGTAATTGATGAATAATAAGAATAGACACATAGTTGAGTTACCTTGGTAAAAATAATTAATCCAAAAAGTATAACAACAAATGAATTCACTGCCTGATAAACAAAAGCTTCATTAATTATTGTGGATAATGTTCTTATTAACCTGAAATAAAGAATATAACGCCAGAGTTAATAAAATAAAATAGTATAGAGAAGTGTGAACGGATCTCTCATTAAAAGTTTACGATTTGAATTAATAAATATAATTTATAATTACATGATAAAATATTGTAATAAGGTTTTTCGATAGGTTTTTGGATTGAAGATTAATCATCTACAAACCTTTATGTTTCTTTTCATCTATTTTTTTTTTTATATATATATTTATAATTTATCTTTCTCATTCGTAATAACAAGATAATGGAATATTATTATTGAATGATTTCTCTTTCAACATCCAAGCCATTTATTTATTATGTACCACATTTGCTTTTATTGTAAACTATATATAGTTGTAAATACAAAATTAAAATAATAAAACGTTTTTCGTTAAAAATCTGCACCTTAAATGAATATGTTTCACTAAAGAGAAAAAGGGGGGGGGGGGGGGGGGGGGGGGCAATCGTTTGCTGGAATATAATCTATAAAAAAGTTATTAAATTAAGTGAAATCTAAAATATTTAAAATAAGAATATATGACCAATATGCTCTGTTCATAAGCCTGAACAAAATGAAACAAATTAATAAACTGAAAAAATAATGTATAATAATAATAGCCCATTCTAGATTTTCGAATTAGAACATTATTAGACTTTTCGCTATTAGTACATATTTTTTAACTTTTTTCGAAATTTCTGTTGAATAATTGCAGTAGTTTCAAGGAGAGAAAAAAAAAAAATTTTATGTAGGTAATGTTAATGTTTTATATTTGCAGCTATACGTTATAAAGGGGAAGTAATGGAATCGGTCAAAAATTCGATGTTGAGTTTTTGCGGGAGTTTATTGTTGGGGGGGGTAAACTGAAGGGTTAAAGAGAGGCCGAAAACTTATTTGATCACAAATAACTTGGTGTGGGGTAATAAATTGTCTGTAATTCAAATAATTTTATCATTTTCTTATAAGTAGCAATAATTATAAATGTTCGGTTATTCAAAGTTGGCAGGAGTGAGTCCATCACTCCAATAAGAATATCTTGATGTTCCAAATATCTTGATGTTCCATACTTTCGGCAAATCTTCGAGGAGCGTTCACTTCTTCTAACGATATTTCTGGTCGATTTCATGCCCATTTTTTTTTGGCCACAATGGAATATCTTGGTGCAACAAGAATATCTTACTATTACTTCCACTGATTCACTGGATGAAAGGAGGCAATTGTGCTAATGGAAAGAGAAGGGGAAGTGCACGATTCTGCTTGCCAATGAATGAACCAATTATAGATTACCTTACTTGATACATCTAACTTGTTCCTTAATGCATGCTTTTAATACATTTTCATCGCCGGTTCCTTCTACGGGTAGAGGCGGCCGTCGGGGGCGGTCACCATGAGGGAGGCCCACCCACATCAATGTTTCTGTTATGTCATCTAAGCGACAACCTATCTGGTTGGCTATTTGAAGAAAAAGCGTATCCGAGATGACCATTACAAACCAGCATACTGTCGAAGCATAATAGAGACTTATGAAAAATACAAGTTTGGTCAGTAATGAGCGATCAGTTCGATAGGGCGACCATATTGGAAAAGGCACACCTGAAAAAAATAAATGTGTATTCTTAAATCAAAACAATTGAGACATTCGTATATCATGAGATCAATATATTTAAATAAATTCATAATATTTATACAGATGAGAGCTAAAACTGCAAACAATCATCCTACTCACTTCAAAACTTAAAATAATACAGTATAAAATGTATTACAACGCTTCTAAGACCCCTACATTATTGAAATGTACAAAATACCTTTATAAATTATGAACCTAAGCCGAGGAGGACTGGCAAATTTCGACCCGTCGAGTGGCTCAATGCAGCTGGAGGGATCAGCCATTAACTGTATACCTATATACAGTGCGAAAGTTCTATTCGAATAAGAAAGATAAAAGTGCCCTGTCTTAAAATTAATTGTGGGTTCTGCCAGCAGTTATGCATTCATAAAATATATTCTCGTATTAAATCTCAATCCTTGATCTTTTTTTTTAGGATGGTTATAGTAAAAATGTAATTTTCTCCTATTTTTATTTTTACTAAACTTCACATAAGAAGTCATAAGATGTGTCTTAACCCTGTACACGCTTTACTACACGCTTATTTTACTACACGCTTTACTACACGATTTTACTATACGCTTTTACTACATTGAGTTTTTTTTACTAAGTTGAGTTTTTTTTTCTGATATATATATAAATGTTTGAGATACAAGGCAGGATATCTTATTAAAGCTCACTTATTAAAGTAGGAATTAAATATATATTTTTAAAGTTTTAAATTCAATATAGCAAACTGGGGGGGGGGGGGGGGGGGGGGCATTGAGGCACTAACCCATAGCAAAAAAAAACATATAACATTCTTTTTCTATTTATCGGTCTATGCTTTGGCGTAAATTTGCCATCTTGAGGGCCAAATAGCATGTACTTATGTCTCAGTTAAAGAAAAACCATAGTCAAAAATAAAGAGTCTCGTCGATCTGAAATTAATTATAATTCCAGGCGTTTATTTATTCATAAAAGCCGTGGCAGCACACATCAGTAGTAATTTGTTCCATAACCATTATCAAATAAACATTTGTTGGTTTCATATATTTTTAAACGGTTAATGTGCAAAAATGAGATAAAGGGTTACGTGCTGACCTAAAAATAAGGGAGGCCGAGGTTTATAGCTAACGCCATTTTTTTTCGGATCTGGCCAGTCGTCAGCCATAGACAGGTCTTCCTTATTTTCAGAGACATGGCTACTACTACATGGTTACTTACATAAGTCGGGACAATGAATGATATTTATTACACACTGAATACAGATATAAGATATTCCAGATATCTCATATGCAAGAATTGTATTTTCTGTTACTCTTCCTATATATGACTCTGCTTTGAACCTGCAATCAGTTCACTTATTAGTTTTTATATTAGGTTTTATAAGTCAATTGTCAAAAATATTTTATGGATATACAACACTTATTTCGCTTTTCGGTCTTCCAAAAAAACTTCTTTTTTACAAATTCACTTTTCGCTCATTCGGAAATTTTCAAAACTTAGTTTTTCGTGTCTAACATAATTATGTCAATAACATGACATGCAAATAATTGTATATTTTAATTGTGAAGACGAAAATTTAAAGTTACATTGGATATCATGTTATTGATATAACTATTTTAGACACAAAAAAATTGTTTTGAAAATGTACAAATGGGCGAAACCGACGTGAACTGATTTATAAAAAATACATATATATTTGGGAAATCGAAAGGTAAAAAGTGTTGTATATCAACCATCTTTATCTAAATTTACAACTGGTCTCATTTCAAGAATATCTTTCTCCACCTTAAAAAAAAATAATAATGAATAAATAAATAAGACATATCCTGCGTTGTGGTTCTGTCTGTGGGTGGGCTTTAGCTTCTACACAAAACTATTTATAATTCGGAATATGATTTTTTTTAGTCAGCTACAAATCGAGCATAGTGAGCGGCTACATCAGAATTTTACAAGCAAGAATTGCATGTATTTTACCTAAATTTTGTAAACAGTACAGCTTCGAGAGGGCCGAAATCGGGGCATGCAGGTAAAACAAAATTCTCTAGCCTGCTTTAGCAACATTGGACGGTGTCCTGCACAACACGAAACGTTAGCCGGCTCTATGGTCTGCCTTGCACATTGTCCTACTTCCTCGCTCGTCTTCTGTCCTGTTTTTTTTTTTTTTTGAGAGTTGGTGCTGTGGCCTATTGTGTGCCCTGTATGTATTGGTCCCTACCACAGCGCTGTATCTTTAATAAAGTCCAGGATTCTGCTGCAGGTTCCCTCCATTACCTGCTTCGGTTTTATCATGGCAGACCCGAAGCAGTAAAACCTCTTGCTTTCCAGAGTTTTACACTGACAGAATATGAGCCGGAGTCTCATTTTGCCCGCCACAATTCCTGCACAGAGGGCTTCTAGCGATGCCCATATTGTGCAGGTGTTTGTTCATGTGACAGTCTCCTAGCTCAATCATTTTAGCCCCAGGTGTTTATGATTCTGGCGTCTTTGTGAATGTTATTGAGTGCCTGATTTCCCCTCGACATCTTCACCCTGTGAACCTCCATCGGAGCGAGAACCCTTCTCTCGAACGTATTCAGGCAGGCTGTTATTTCAGTATTCATGGTCCATATGGTGCCGTATTTGACGTCCGGCCTTACGTGAGTCTTATACAACTGGACTTTTGTGGTGCCTTCAATCAAGCAGTTTCTAAAAATATGGCTGAGGGCAAAGAGTTCATCTCCTCCATACATCGAGCCTGTCGTTTATGACGGAGCCGAGGTAAGGGATGCTGCTTACCCCCTCAAACGTCAAGTCGCCAAACACGTAATTCTTGGGGGGCATGCTCTCCTTTATCTAACTAGATGCCGATATACTTTCAACTAAAATTAAATTCAAATTTACAAAAAAACAAAATATCGCCTCCGTGCATCTATGCCACAACTCAAAAAAACAAAAATAGTTTAGATGGTAAAAGGATGAAGGTCAGTCTTTCAAATTGATTCCATTGTTTCTTAAAACAAAGTTTCGAGCCTTCTGCTCATTCAGAAAAATGTTGTGTAAAAAGGAAAAAAAATGAGGTGACAGCTAGATGCGTATTCTTCCCCCACCCCTCCCCCACCTTCTCTATTCATCGGTGAAATGTTTGTTTCTTCACAAATAAATACAAATCCTATGGGCAGATTGAAAAAAAAAAAAAAAAAATCATTATTTTAACTCAAAAATTAATTTTTGTGGTTTCTGGCACTCTAGAGTAGAGGTGCGAAACATATGTCAAGTGAATTAGATTATTATGAGACCTCAATACTGTATAAAAATAATATGAAGAAGAGTTTATTATAACAGTCACATTTACAGAGGTACAATTATACAATAAGGTTCTTTAACCATTACACTTACACACTAAAGACAAATCAAAAATAATCAGTTAAATTAAAAACAATTCGACTGCTTAAGAGTAAACTTTAATACTCTTAAAGAAAAAAAACAAAAAAACAAATACAAAGTAACTGAAAATAAATTAATAAACATTCAAAAACAGAGATTACAATATAAAATTCTGAACGGATATTTTTGTGTTTCCCTCCCTTAGTTTTCCCTATTTTCTTTACCAAAACGTTTTGATTTGTGTCACACTTAAGTAAAAAGTTGTTACTGAAATTTATTATGTAGTCCAGTAGGAGCTCAACATTTAGGTCTTCATGGCTTTGGAGGATGGAGGTGTCCCTCGAGTAGCTACCAACCAATCTAAACTAGCTTAAAGCCTAGTACACACTAGTAGACCATGTTGCGCGATTTGTCTATAGGTGATCTCGAGATTCAGTCTATAGACCGTCTAGAGACACCGTTCTTTGTGTCGTCTAGCGTCCACACTACGATGTGAATTTCTCAGTCTCATCTTCGCAGTCCACCACGGAGGACATTGTTTTGTGTGGAATGAGTTCCTGCTTAGTGCTAATTACAAGTGAAAGAACGCGAAGACGTAAACGTTGGTGGACGCGTGAAGAGCTCGCAGAAGGACCTAGGCAGCCAGAGATTCCAGGGCCACTTTCTTTTTACCCAGTTTTTGTAGTCGGGACTCGTAACATCCCACAAACAATAAGACGCATGGTAATCTTCAATTAGTTTTAAAACATTCTCGTTAGACCACATGTTTTCAAAAGAACTGTAAAACTTTGGAAAATAACTGTAAAGAGCCGAACCATACCACTCGGAAGTTGGAGACAGACTGGGACGTGTCTCGCCTCTAGACGCCGCGGCATGTCTGCTAGTGTGGACTAGGCTTAAGGCCTGTTTTGGGCCACTTGAAGAGGTCTCAAGTTGGTATTGCTTGCAAGACCGGCCCACACTGGGCATGCATACGTTATCACTGGCCGCAACAGAAGCTTGTAAATAATATTGAATTATCTATATAAGTTACAGATGTTAATTTTGCATTACTACAAGTCACCTGCAGCCTATCTTGTTTACTCCTAGATTTTGTAAGTATTGTTTACCAAGTTGGAAACCAAAATTCTGCTCCCTTCATCTTTCTGTACACATATTAGTCTTTGACTCATTCGAGTAGACACATCTCTCACTTATCGCATTTAAGTAATTACTATTATTAGTAATTAGTTTTATTGTAAAACAATGATATTTATTATATAGGTAGTGAACTTGTGTTTACCCTTTTAATGTATCGATGAGGTATTTGATTTCATTTTTATATCTCTGAATAAGAAGTAACTTAGAGTAGCAAGTAACGGCACAGACGACTCCGGCGCTGACGACACAGTTAGGAACCAGTGGATAGTCCTTGGATAACCAGAGGGCTCCGAAGAAAAAAGCCGCGGTGAAGTAGAGGAACAGGAAGGTCACTAAGGAGTAGTAGATCACCCCGATCAAGAATCTACCTCGGGGACTGCACATCATGAAAAATAATCATATCATATATAGTCTGTTTTTTGTTAAGTTCAAACAACAGTTAAGTGAAGCGATGAGGACTTTTCTCCAAATGTTGTTTCCGACACTTCTGTCGAAAGAATTGATTTCAAACTTTTTAATATGTTTACAGTAGACTCTCCCTTATCCGGCGTTTTGTTAACCGGCGCGCTCCCTTATCCGGCGCTCGCAAAATAATATAAAATTTGTTAAACTAAAATTAACATTCAATTATTAGATTATAAATTATATGAGCCACTTGTATTTACGAGCACATAATAATTCCGTAACTCACGAATCTTTTATATATTTTTATTGTACATATATACATATTTACATTGTATTTATAATGAAGGGAACGCTAATACAATATTTTATTACTTCACTAATATCCTATAAATAAATTATAATAAATACATATGTAGTTTAAAATCAAACATTTATAAAAATAATGAAGATGAAATAATTAATCATATGACACACAAAGTAGGTAAGGAGGTCTTAGAGAAAGCACTTTATTATGTTGAACGACAACCATCCTCCACTTTTTCAGACGTCTTAACAATAAACAAGTGGTGGGACTATGCAGCACGCAACAGTGTTGTGTTAGCGAAACAAAAGAAAATAACCGATTTTTTTAACAAATAATATTTTTAGAATTTTAGATTTTGTTTTAAATATGTATGTAATATCTTTTTAAAATGTTATCAACAAAATACATACATGTTTTATTCCTTAGCTCACCTAAAAAGACTTTTTTTTATGTTTTAATTGATATATTTTTCTCAATAATTGACAATTTCCGTTATCCGGCGTTTTTTGTTATCCGGCGTCACGTCGGTCCCGGCAACGCCGGATAAGGGAGAGTCTACTGTATTTCTAAATCTCTAATGGCTACATAATCCAAGAAATAAACACTTATTACTTACGTTCCTCAACTTAGAAGTTATAAGGCGCTTTTGGAATATTGTAAATTTAACAAGAGGATTGCTTGGTTGGATAGGAATGAAAAGAAACAACTGTACGACCAGGATTTAGGTCCTTTTGCCACGAAAACCTTCTGAACCTTAACATTTGATTACTATCCTATCAAATTCATATATCCTATTTCTTGTTTGAATGCCTGTGTTGGTAGGAGATGTAACAGAATGTATTATAAGATTGCTTGGTAATTCAATGAAGATGGAAAACGAATCATGGGACGAAACAAAATCACGCAATGATTCAAGTTTTTCTGGGAGATCTATTCTTTGATAATTTTTTCTTTCTTTGAAAATAACTTTCAAATATATTCTTCCAATTTATCATTAATGCATCCATGGCACCTCCTGCCTGAGTTGAGGTGGAATACTGCTAATAACATGGTTGTTTCTTAGTTATTATGACTCATGCCAGGGCTCTAACTACAAAGTCATATCGCCCACTACCAGAGCGCTCTTTCATCAATGAGCCTGATTACTGTGGGAGTCCTAATTCTTGACTACTCAAGTTTATTCATCTAGGATAGGGATCTTTGAACAGTACCTGACATCGTACAAACTCGAGACCATCGCTTAACGTCCCATCCTAAAGACGGCATTCCTCAGATTTTTTCATCTCCCAGAAAAAAACCTAACTAAATTCTAACCCGTGATCTTGAGCTCAGTAGAGAAGCACGCTCCATTTGAGCTGCCAGCGCCCTTGTAGCTTATAATCAAATAACAGACCTAATATGTAATAACTTTGTAATATTAAGAACACCTGACCCGCTGGAACTTCAAAAATCATACTAATGAATAAAAAACTAAGAACGAGTCAAAAAATTCCACTTTATTTATATGAAAAACACAATATATTTCGCTCGTTAGAGCATTCTCAAGTGTACAGACTTATGACTTCTGTCTGCACACTTGAGAATGCTCTAACGAGCGAAATATATTGTGTTTTTCATATAAATAAAGTGGAATTTTTTGACTCGTTCTTTAGGTTAGTTTCTTTAGGTAGTTTAAGTTTTTTATTCATTAGTATTCACAATGAACTTCCACAAAATCTCTGGGAAAACATCTCTAATTCAAAAATCATACCCCCAAACCGCAGTCTGAAAAGGTTGTTCTCATGTCTGCTATAGAAAGAGAAGTCTGGTCTACGTGCAGTGGCGGAATCAAGGGGGGGGGGGGGGGCGATGGGGCGATCGCTCCCCTGAGAGATTTTGTTTTTAAAATTTTAAGATACCATTTATTGTCGAATTACAGAAGAATAAATAAAAATTTAATATTTCGTTTTATCTTATAAAAAATTGATATTTAAATAAAATTAAGTTTTGGCGCCATAACGGGTGATATCTGTCGGATTTTTTCCGGTTCTCGATGAAATAATGGTTGATTTGAAAACGAGATTTTGCGACGAAAACATGGACGCGTTTTATTTATGTACATTGTTGCCAAAGTCTTTACGCAAAATAGAGGATAATGAATTGAATGTATCGATAAATAAAGTATGGGATAAATACTCGACATTTTTTACGCAAATCGGGAAATTCGTATCCAAAACGTCAATTGCATCTGAGATAAAACTTTGGCAAGCGAAATGGGTTCGAGAATCAGGGTCGAGAAAAACCTTACCTGCCGCAGCATTAGATGTGTACAACGAATGCGACGAAGACATTTATCCGAATATTAAAATGATGCTACGGATATTGCTTAGTTTACCGATAAGTGTAGCTTCCGCGGAACGGAGTTTCTCTGCTTTATGCAGGATCAAAACTTGGCTAAGAAACCGAATGTCTGAGGAAAGACTTTTGGGTCTTGCCCTTTTGCATTTGCATCAGGATATGGAGGTGGATCCGGCGAAATTTTTGTCTCGATTTGCATCGTCGAAAAGTCATCGCTTAAATTTCATTATGTAATTATATAAATTATAAAATATATAAAAAATAACGTAATTATAACAGTAATTATGACGAATGTAAATACATATAACCACGAATAAAAATAACTTATCAACGTTTCTACCGTTTTTGTTGTTTTTATAATAATCAACCGCTAATTCTTATTTAATTCACCTTAATCATACGTTTCAGTAACTTAAAAAAAAAAAAAAAAAATCGCCCCCCTGAGAGGTTTTCTGGATCCGCCACTGTCTACGTGCATATAGTTTTTGCTCATTACTAAATTAAGTTAAGACAGCTTTATATAATCAGGGATATCCCCGAAATATTTTTATTCATAAAATAATTATTGTTGATCTCTATAATGTACGATAGTACAATATGCCTTGGGTTCAGACTCACCTCAATTCTCCTGGGAGAACTACTCCAACAAAGAGCATCAGAAATTTATGTTTCTTGAATGCATCCATTGCAGAGAGAGCGCACGGCCTGTTTATTGTCAGCCGCGCTCGGAGAAGAACTGGATACACGTTAATCAATAATAACAATTTCATAAAGAATAATTAATCTGTCCATTAGTCAAATGTTTATTCAGTTAATCTACTATAATTTAGTTAAATAAATGCTTGAGATAATTAATATAGGTCGATGAAAAATATTGTACAAGAAATGCCATGTATTACCTCCATACATGTGTAGACTTCGCTTTGTATGACAGAAGTCTAGAGATGACAAGAGATTCTGCATCTGGGTTTGTGCAAAAATCAGTAGTAATGCAGTAAAGTAAATCAGTAAATGTATTTATTTATTTAAATATTTATAATGACATATATTCGTTGTACGTTCGAAAGGCGTCGTGGTGAGTGTCTGTGAATAACTTTTGAATAAGTGGATTGGCGTGCTGGTGAATTTTGATAACTTATCCTTATAACAAAGTGTACAAAAGGGATGTTAAGGTCCTTATGAAATGAGAGGTTGTTGTTGATAGCGCATTGTATAATGGAATGCAGTGTCTGAAGATGCTGTCAAATATTATTTTTTCTGTTTCGGTTTTAACTATTTTTTCTGTCCCAGTGACTCTCTCTTTAAAATAATAATAATTCAGAGGAATTTAGGGGGAAAACAACAAAAAAAATTAGAAACAATACCAATAATAAAAGTTGATTTGATTTATCGATAGTTGTACACAAACGAAATATTGTTGTAACTGTTTTCGGAGGTTTCACCAGTCTGTAAAGGTTCAGGAATCTTGGAAGTCGGTGTAGTTTGTAATGTTTTCTGTTTATGTGTAATTTTTCTTTCGTTTCGTCACCCTGAATGGTGAGTTATATTTTCCAGTGTTGTGTTCAATTTTGCCATGTTGCACACTTTACCAAGATGTTTGTGTGGCCTTTTAACTTAAAAATATTTAATTTTGCAATTTTTTTTTTTTTTAATTTACATATTTATTAATTATACATCATATTACAAAATTTAAGGACACTAAATTGAATATAAGAATATTGAAATGAATACTAACAAAAATTTTGTGTTGAGTGATTCATAGACCCATTCCAACTCATCATTCAGTGTGGAGTGTCACTGTCTTCAGTTTAACAACATTTGTATACTGTTATCAGTACTGTCATTTCAAAGTCATTTTTCAACATTGGCTATTTTTCAAAATTAGGTAAGGCTCCATTTGATTTTCAACTCGCGTTTATTATAATATAAATGCTAGAACTTCATTATTTTCTGTTAGAAGTATTTTGTAATATGAAGTGTGTACAGTAGCATGTTCAAAAAGTCAAGTATGGTCAAGTCCCCAGTTACCACAGATTTAAGGTTCACAACCAAATTCTATCTTTGAAGATTTATTCTAAATTGCCATTAATTAACTAATTCTCTAACCAATCTACTTAATCATAATAGCATTCAAAAAGTAATGAATTAATTTAAAGAAATAGGAGGTAGTTCAAAAATAGCAAATACAGTCAGCGATAGAACACGGCGCAAAAGAATGAACCTCGTTTACAGTTAAAATGAGGGGAAATGATCAGGAACCTTACATTGCTTTATATGAATGTCGGATGTCAAATTGTGACTATTCTGATGAGAACAAAAATGTTTAATTACATTCAGGTATAGATGAGAATATAATTGTTATATTATTGTTAAACTCGAGGGGTTGTTAACATTCATTGTGGTTCATGAAACCTTCCAGGCACGTTTGAAATGTTTCTAGCTCAGTTTGATGTGTCCTATTGGATTTGTACTGAATTATATTACATTTGAATGAGGATGTTATGTATGTGTAATTATGTAGTTGGTATGCCCCAAAACATTCACTAAAGTATAAATTAAATATGAAATTGTTTTTACCAAAACTCAAAAGAACCTGTTTCAGGCGAGGTTATCAAAAAAATATATGAATCAAAAACTAATAGATTTCAAAATACGTTAGTTAAGTAAAATTGCTTTTCTGAACAAAATTGAAGTAACAGTTTTCCTCTGAGAAATACATTTAGCCAATTTATACTGATTTTATCTCGAGTAATCCAGGAGAAACTATAATTAAATACAAAAATATAGTTATGCAATGCTCATTATTGTTTAATAAAAGAAAATGTTCGTTAATTCGGGGCTTGACCATATTTCCTTTGAAATAGTTGAATTCGAACAACTTCTCATGCGCTCTGAAACAAAAAGTTTTTTTTTATCGTTTGCATTCAATAAGTGAAGGAGTGCATTGGAAATCAACGAGTAAAGCTTGATTTTTTATAAGTACTGGAAAAACAAAATGTTGAAAATAAAAACCTCCGGAACTTCATTTAATGACTACGTTAATGAGAAATAAAAAAAATATCTTTATAGAAACCTTTATTCAATATATTGCGTAGCTATTGTTTCCTAAACATATGAAAACTATAATGATTAATAGAGTCGACAGTATCTTTTCAATGTAGAAGGAAATCGAGGTTCTGTCGTGTAAAAGAAAATGCAAAATTTGGCCAACGTTTCGAAAACTATTTATTTTCTTCTTCAGGGCCTTATAATGACTTGAGTGGATGTGTGTGGTGACGGGGTTGTGAGTTTGTACTACACTACACTGGAGTCTGTACTACACTACACGACACAAACTCACAGCACCGTCACCACACACATCCACTCAAGTCATTATAAGGCCCTGAAGAAGAAAATAAATAATAGTTTTCGAAACGTTGGCCAAATTTTGCATTTTCTTCTACACGACAGAACCTCGATTTCTTTCTACAAATGAAAACTAATTCGCAGGCAGAGCTTATCAAAGGGGGGGGGGGGGGGGGGGGGCGTCGGTAGCTCAGAGGTAGCGTGCTTGCCTACTGAGCTCAAGACTCAACTCAAGCGGGTTCGAAACCCGGCCAAAGTCCTTAGATTTTTTATCGGGAAGATAAACCGTGAGCACGCCGCCGTTCGGATGGGATGTGAAGCGATTTTCCCGAATTCTGTATGATGTCAGGTACTCGACCCTACCCTAAGTGAATAAACCTGGATACCCAAAATTTCGGACTCCCACAGCAGGGCGTCGAAAGAGCGCTCCGGTAGTAGACTGTAGACCTCTTAGAGTTAATGCCCGGGCATGAGTAACAATAACTATTCCACTAACAGTATGACATACTGCATGAACTGGGCTGGAATGTAAAACATGTCAACTTCAAACTTGAAAAGTGTATATTCATATTTTTAATGAGGTTTTACCATACTTTTATTTCATTCATTGGAGGAATTGAGTTATTAAAATTAATTCATTCTTTCCTTTGTTGTTTGTTTCAGTTATCGGTTCGAAAAACATGGATTCTAAGACTCCAGTCGCTCTTTTACAAGAATTTCTTATGAAAAAGCGATCGTTGCCTACTTACTCGTTGATCGTGAACTTAGTCGGAACTCACAATCCTGTTTTCAAGTATGAAGTGTCAGCCTGTGAGAAGTCAGCCATTGGGACTGGATCCTCAAAGAAAGAGGCCAAGCATGATGCTGCACGGATCTTACTTCAGGAGTTCAAGAAAGAAGAAATAGCCCTTCATGAGTTGGCTGACTCTGTTAAATCACCCTATGCAGCTGTTTGTAAAGATAATGCCGTGGGCCAGTTGCAAGACTTCTGTCTGGAGCATCACACTCGAATGCCAGACTACACACTTATTCGAGATGAAGGATTGGCACATGCGAAAATATTTAGCTTTCGCTGTCGGGTATCCTCACTTAGGACCGAAGCAACTGCACGGACTAAAAAACAGGCGAAGCATTTAGCTGCTCAAAATATGATTACTGAGTTGAAACGCTATTTTGATGAAATTAGTGACGTCGCCAAAGAAAAAAACCCTGACGTTGATTTATTCTTGGATACAGTGGATATTGATGAAGTCAATGCACTTGCATTGGGACAATTCGATAAGTTAACTAATCGACAACCTTCCATTCCCCTTGGAATGGAATTAAAAGATTCTTTTAAATTTTATAAGGATGAATCATTTCCCAAATCTGATACTCTTAAAATGATTAGTGAATATAAAGACAACTCTTACGAAAATGAACCTAAAGAGGTTTTTGAAAAAATTCTTTCAGAACTCACTTGTGTTTACGAAATAATCGAGTTGTCTTCAAACATACAGGGTTACAAAGTAGTTTCTATTGAATTAATATGTGATATGCCTTCTTGGGTTCTGATAGGCACTGGTGCTGATATATATTTAGCTGAAAAAGATGCTTTTATCAAGACTATTGAATTCTTTATTATGATGTCTAAAATACATCCAGAATAAGGTTTTTGATTTTCTTGGTTTCTGAATCCGGGACTCCACTCAAAATGTATTTTAAATATTCCGGAGTCGGTTTACTAAACTTAATTGAAATTAATATTGGAAAAATACCATTTTCATTAAAGACGTTATACCAAATAGTTTCCTTATTATAAAAGTACCAATTTCATTATAGTTAAAAGGAAAGGCGTCTATAAGAATGTGCTGTATTGTGTGTTTGTTTTTGTGACTTCGCCTACTACTAGAGCGAGTCGCATATGAGCCCGACTACTGTTGGAGTCCTACATTCTGCCTACCCGTTACCATGGGGTAGGGGTCTTTAACAAGTAGCTGAAATTGCATCGGTTAATACAATTGTATCACAAGGGGGCAAGAAAAAAAAAAAAAAATGAAATTATATTCTTATAGGTAAGGAGGTTTTATCTATAAGAAGGTGAAACGCAACTATTTGATCTCTCAATTTGATGACTTTTATTAAATTTGTATGCTATCTGAGGTCTCAGAAAATATAACATGTCACATTTTAGAGGTTTCGGGTAAGTAATCCCATCATCAATATCCAAAATAATATGTAGGAATAATAATAATAATACATTTATTTACGTTAAACGATAACATGAAAATAGGATTCGTCATAACATTAGGATAGCTTATAAATTAGATATATAAACAGATATTAACTCTGAGGGCGCCGGTAGCTCAGTGGTATGCGTGCTTGCCTTCTGAGCTCAAAGTACTGGATTCGAAACCCGACCGAGGCCCTATAAAATAAACTTAAACACGCCGTCCTTCATATGGGACGTTAAACGATGGTCCCGAGCCTGTACGATGCCAGGTAATCGTTAAAGACCCCTGCCCTAGGTGAATAAAAATTTAGGGTAAGCAAAATTTAGGACTCCCATAGAAGAGTCGGGCTCACGTTCACCAGGGTGACGAAAGAGCGCTCACATTATCATTTTATTGTATATTTAATTTTCTATCATAGTATATGTATATTTCAAGAGACCTGAGAGACCTGTAGAAAATGGTGCTATTTTGTATTATTTATTATATAAATTTTAATTTTCAAAAAAAATACGAGTGAAGTATCTTTTCAATGTAGATGGAAATCGAGGTTCTGTCGTGTAAAAGAAAATGCAAAATTTGGCCAACGTTTCGAAGTCTATTTATTTTCTTCTTCAGGGCCTACAGAATATAAACCAACAAATTGAACATTAAGGACAATGATAGGTTTAGGTTTAGGTTTTATGACTCATGCCCGGGCTTTAACTACGAGGTCATATCGCCTACTACCAGAGCGCTCTTTCGTCACTCTGGTGGACATGAGCCCGACTCTACTGTGGGAGTCCTAAATTTTGCCTACCCTAAATTTTTATTCATCTAGGGTAGGGGTCTTTAACGAGTACCTGACATCGTACAGGCTCGGGACCATCGCTTAACGTCCCATCCGAAGGACGGCGTGCTTAAGTTTATTTTACCTCCCAGATAAAATAAACTAAGGGCCTCGGTCGGGCTACGAACCCACGACCTTGAGCTCAGAAGTCAAGCACGCTTACCACTGAGCTACCGGCGCCCTCAGGACAATGATATAAAGAGACTTTATAATAATTTGAAAAATAGATGGAAACAATTTTTTTTTTTTTTAACATACATATATGAAAGAGAGAAAAATAATAATAATAAATAAATAACAAAAAATAAATACAACTTTTGAAAGTAGTATTAAACTATATAAAACAATATATATATATATATCTAAATAACTTAAAAAATAAAAAAAAATTATCTTATAATGACTTGAGTGGATGTGTGTATGTGTTGTGAGTTTGTGTCCAGTGTATTGAGTGCTATGATGTGTTCGTAACGGTCGAGGGCTACCTGAGTTTACCTATGTGACCCTCGGTGGAGGAAATGTAACCAACTCAAGTCAAAAATAAAATATAAAATAAAAAAAAAAAAAATTTTTATATTTTTTACTAAGACAAAACACAACCAACTAATAAATAAATATATATATGTTTTTTTTTTATATACACAGATCAACAATCGTAATAACATCTTTAGTATACAATTTTATTTGAAAAAATTCTGAATATATATTCAATAGTATGTATGAGCCTAGGTTTTATTTCCCCAGGCTATATGAAGTATATGGGAAGTTATGTAATCGGTTAAAAATTATAAATAACGTTTTTCGACCTGATTCCAAAAATTACGAAGAATATGTTTGTGTGTGTCTGTGAACACGATAACTCACGATAGAATGAATATATCGACACGAAATTTTATATATGTATCCAGAAGAGGCTAGATAAGTTTCTATATGACTAACGCATATGAGCTATTTACTATTCATTGATATTATCTTAGATACTGATGATAAGAGTATTTTTCGAATCGTCTAAAATGGACATGAGATCTCAGATTGCCTGTTAAAGTAATTTAATGAAATTCAATAAAGGAGATCAAGAAGCTCGACTTATATTATGTTATTTTGTACTGCGATACTGTTTCGCTGTTGTGATAAAATACTACCAATTATTTTTGGAACTTAACATAGTTCTTGGGGTATTTTTTGATACATTTTTGAAATTTTATTTTTCTTTACATTTAAAAATATGGATTAAGCTTTATCAAAAAATGTCTTCATGCAAATTGAAATGCAATGAATGAAATGTTATTAAAGATAAATAAATATATTGTATGTTCGTTATATAAATATGTAGTAACAAATTATTCTACTTAAAACCTATTTTTCCCGTGATTTCGTGTTTGCGATATTCGAAATCATTATTCGTATTTCTGCTTTGGATTCAGCTCAAACCGATTTTACTAATAAATTGCTTCGTTTTACTCAAATTTAAGACAAAAACAAAGAACTTAATTAACTTCTATATTGTCTAATTCCGCAAAAAAATATATACATAAAGTGTACTGGTTTCGACTTACGCCATTATCAGCACTTTTTTTTTTTTGGTTGTAAATAACTATGCTGAGGCATATCGGCCAGCTACAACGATTCTTCACAGCCACATTGATTCAAGGATAAAGTAACTAGAGGAAACAATTGAAGCTAACGATAAACATCCGGGAATTTTGAGTCGTAAAATTAGGATTAGGAACTAAATTACATGACGTTGTTGAAATTAAAAATAAAACAAATAAATTTGTAATAATTTTGCATAGTCGGAAGTAGTTCAAAAGTGACACTTAAGTTAGCTGTTGTCACATTTATACAATCCCTAGGTTACCTAAGACCATGATATCCTGTCCCCTAGGGACCCCCATTATGTCAAAAGAGAGGGGAAGTCTTACTGTAACATTACATTTCAAATACTTTAAAAAGAAATTATTGTTGGTTACGTAAAATAACGTTCTAATTCTTACCTTTCTTTGGTTGCGTGGGTTCGCCAAGACACAACAGTTTTGAAAAATCAAAATGACATGAGGTGCAAAATACATTTAAAAAAAATTACGCCATCCTTATTTGATTAAATATATTCGTGATAAACATTCTCAAAACTTTATAATCCTCAGAATCCTTCAAACAAAATCAAAATAATACGTCTAAAATCTTTCGGTATAATTGTTTATTGTCTAACGGTACCTTGTAGCCTTTGTTCGTTGCGATTGCTGTTGGGTTCTGAATCTCTTCAATCATCAATCTCTGCTGTCTGTCTCAAAATAGTAGTTAGCTCCAACGCATCTTCTTTGGTCCGGTGGCTGAGTCCTGGCCCTGGGATGTTCGCTGGACGAGGGCCTGGCTCCTGAAGTGGACCTCTCTCCTCGGTGGCGTCTGACGAAGTGAAGCTAGTTCTCTCTAGCTGGGTGCGGCTCGCTCCTCCATTTTTTCCCGCCCGGGACTCTTCTAAGTGCCTATTGGTTGCCCAATCCCCCACCCTTACATACTAGGACTGCTGGGGGTCTTCTAACGACTTCCTATTGATTTCCTGCCTTCCAATTCAAATACTTCCATATTGCTGATTATATGTATTTTAATATATTAAATAATTAATATCCATATTTTTGAATATTACAATACATATTTGTGTTGTCAATAATATAATAAAATCAAGAAAATATGGTAATTATTCCGAATTGGGCCTCCACTCCAAATCGCACTCAATTTTTTCTAGTAATTCGCACAACCAACAGCAACATGAACACATTAATATTAAGTCTGGGGGAGGAAAAATAATATATACCTATATATCTAGTTCATAAAAAATATTTATTTCTCAATATAAACGATATAATATGTCAACTATTCTTAATATTGAATGAAATAATCTAGGATTAGAGCATAAAACTGTAAAACCACAGTAAGAATTTCACAAATCCAGTTGATGTATCCGAAGAAATAACATTTTGACCTCCCGTCGGTCCTTTCAGTGAAACAGTCCAGATTCTGATATATAGAAACCTTATGGGGGAACATAACAAAAATATCTAGTTCATAAAAAAAATTTATTTCTCAATATGAACGACATAATATGTCAATTCGATATTTTTTTCTTACTGTGGTTTACAGTTTTATGCTCTAATCCTAGATTATTACATTCAATGTTAAGTAAAATATGAATAATAGTTGACATATTATATCGTTTATATTGAGAAATAATTTTTTTTTATGAACTATATATATGTATATATATTTTCTCGTTCCCCCGATTTAATATTAATGTTTTCATCTTGCTGTTGGTTATGCGAATTACTAGAAAAAAATTGGGCGCGATATGGGGTGGAGGCCCGATTCGGAATAATTACCGAAAATAAAGTAGTAAGAAATTAAAAAAATGATATGGAGTTTATAGTATAATATATAGGTAGCGTATATAAGAAATAAGTGTTATATGACATAATCAACTAACCCTAGGAAACAGGGTGTCATAGACTTAGGTAATCTCAGATAACCTGAGGAGTATAAAAATATGACAACCTAGCAAACTTCAATATCAGTTTTAAACTTTGTGCAGATGATGGCGTAACCCTAAACCGGTCCTCTTCATGTATATATTTTTCTGTAATTAAATTGGTATAATAAAATTCTTCGCAGGTCGCCCTTTTTAGGAGATACGGAAATAGTTCGAAAATTTCATTCTGAAGCCTATTTTTAGAGGTTTGTTGATCTATGCGAAAACTGTTAGTCCTGTCAAATTTGTTCTCATCATAAATGTTTTTTTATTAAAATAGTAGTAATCCGTAGGAAATTATTCCTGCATTACTTATTAATATAATATTATAATTATACTGTTTTTTTTTTTTTGTTTTTTTTTAAATTATTGTAAACTTTATTTTTTTATATACATGAATATTATAGTTGGGCTGTCTATAACAATAATACCTAGGCCAATGGCCTAATTAACATGAGATATGAACTCAGGTACAATTCATTAATTGCCCTAAACAAGTAGATAAAATGAACATAATATGAGAAAGAAAAAAAAAAAAAAATTATCTTTTGATCAATTGATGAGAAGAAAATCATGCGGTAGCTTCTTTTTAAGTCTGCGTTCCAGTGGTAAAGGTGGTGGGTGTTCAGCAATTTCCCGGACCAGTGGATTTGGGTGGTTACTGTTCATAAGTAATGTTTAAATTATAATGCTTAGCAACGCATTTTTGAATATATTTTTATTATCGGTAGTGAGGGCGCCAGTAGCTCAGTGGTATGCGTGCTTGTCTTCTGAGCTCAAGATCGTGGGTTCGCAACCCGACCGAGGCCCTTAGTTTATTTTATCTGGGAGGTAAAATAAATTTAAGCACGCCGTCCTTCTGATGGGACGTTAAGCGATGGTCCCGAGCCTGTACGATGTCAGGTACTCGTTAAAGACCCCTGCCCTAGGCGAATGAAAATTTAAGGTAGGCAAAATTTAGGACTCCCACAGTAGAGACGGGCTCATGTCCACCAGAGTGACGAAAGAGCGCTCGAAATTTTGCCTACCCTAAATTTTTATTCACCTAGGGCACGGGTCTTTAACGAGTACCTGACATCGTACAGGCTCGGGGACCTTCGCTTAACGTCCCAACCGAAGGATGGCATTCCTCACATTTTTTCATCTCCCAGATAAAAAAACCTAAGGGCTTCGGCCGGGTTTCGAACCCGCAATCTTGAGCTCAGTAAGCAAGCACGCTTACCACTGATCTAGCGGTGTCCTCAGATACTTCTGGGGCGGCTGGTTGGCAGGTACCACCTCTACAACACCCATTTTAAGGTTAGTAGCCAAGCAATTGTTATTGGCATTAATTACTATATTCTAATTGGAATTAATTACTTTGAGGGTCAATCCCTATTATGCTAGTAGTAATTAGTGTCCCTATTATAAACAATCACCTTATTATAAAAGTAATTGGACTTTAATAAGGAAACAAAATTAATTATAGTTTTTTTTATTTATTATTTTCTATTATATTTTCATTCGATTCAAGAACATATACCACCAATGTTCTTCCCCAGATTGAAAATTATTTGGTTTTTGAATGCCAGGTTTGTGAGAGCCTATTAAGAAACACAGAAGTAATTACCGTCTCTCCTCTTTTGCCTGAAAGGCAATAGATGTATCAATTAACATAATGGGACTTCGGCTCCAATTTTTTACATTCGGAGGGCGCTGATAGCACATAGGTAGCGTGTTTGCCTTCTGTGCTCAAGATCGCAAGACAACTCTTGTCCATCAAGAGAGCAGATAGTATATGTAGCCTCATAGTTAAACTCTGGCCATCAATCACAAGAAAAAACAAATATTTAATTTTGTCATCCTATCAAGATTTACTAGGGTTCTGGTACATGTTATGACTAATTCTAACTGCTGATGATAACTTGAACGCAAGAACAAACCAACATAGCAATAAGGTGCAATTTCCACGTACCTTTGAACCGAAATGTTGAATGCCCAACACATAATATCTTCGTGGGCCATTCTGTCTTCTTATTGCAATGATTGAGAATTATACTTGTATATATATATATATATTTATATATATTTGTTTTGTAAATTAATGTATGTAATTACTGTTAGGAAAGTAAAAAAAAAATTAAAAAATATTCCCCCCTCCCTCGAGATACAATCGATAGCTGTTCATTCCATGTACCTATTATCGATTAATACCTTTCTTATCTGTTTTCTGTTGAACATGTGTGTCTACTAACTGGTAAGTTGTAACAATAATTTTTACTATGATTATATTTGTTTTTTTTTTCTTTTTAATTCAAAAAGATGAAGTATTTACACTTGTGTTAACAATTGTATACAATAGAGCATGATTTTCTCTTTTTACCATATTTTTTTTTGTTTGTATATTTTCTTAGATAGAATCAGTCTAGGTGTAACAGTAATGCTTCAGCGACATTTAGCGGTTTAAAATAGTCAATAGCCCTTCTGAAAAGCCCATTTTTAAGTCAGTCAAAATGATTGAAGATCAACTCTTTTATGCCGTATTGGCTATGACATGGATTGAATACCTTTGGGAGTTATATTTAAGCCTTAGACAGGTAATTTTTTTTTCTCTCTTAAATTACCTTAAACCCCCTTCGGTTCCTATATCATCATGGCATTAATATTCTTTTTCTGCTTTATTATTTCCTAGCATTCAGTTTATGAAAAGACGAATCATGTTCCTGATGAGTTGAAAGATTCTATTAACAAAGAAACATTTGAGAAGTCCAGAGCATATGCTATAGATAAGAGTTATTATAGCATATTCCGAGGAATATACAGCGTCTCCTTGTGCACTGTAAGTATATTCTGTTTCAGTATTTACAGTTTATCAAAATATTTGTACTTATTTTTGGTTATATACATATATACTACGAACTAATTCCAAAATCATAAAATGATGAACAATCAACCGACGTTGCTAAATCATTTTGCATGTATTCGAAATTTACCTATCTGTGTTTAATGTCACCACTGCATGATTAAAAATGTAAGATCAATGTGAAATCTTAGCACGTTGAACATTTCCCATTTACTTGAAGCCCTCACTTTTAAGTAACACATTATTTGAGAACTATCAGAGGCTTTTCCAAACTATAGTTTACTTTACTTATCATTTTAAGTTCAGCGTGAATGAAGCATTGTAAACTATAGATATTCAACTTAATTGGGCCGCCATTTTAAATGTTGAATACCGAAAATAAGCTGCTAGTTCTTTATTTAATAATATTTCTGCATTTTCGGAAGACCTTTTAACTATGCCACCTTTATTATTATCACTCTCCGTCGGTGGTTTTAAAATTTGATGTGTGACGCTCCTCATGGAGGGCTGCATTAATAATAAACTTCATCGTATTTCACAAAAACGTTTCGTTTAAAAGGATGGGGAATATCATAAATAATTATTATTTTGTATCAATTGTGCTTGTTTAATTCTGGTATGAATTTTTACATGCTATTTTTGTTATAATTTTGTTTCATTTTTATTTTTGTAGATTTTAGTAACTTTCTATGTTATACACTATTTGTGGGAGTGCAGTAAAGATATTTTAGATACTTTCAATGTTCAAAAGAATGAATTGGTTACAAGTGCAATTTTTATCATTCTTATAAATACTTTGAATACATTGACTTCTCTTCCTTTAACGGTATTTAATGTATTCTTTTTGGAAGAAAAACATGGCTTTAACAAACAGGTAAATATATTTGTGCTTAAAATGATTTAATTAAATTCTTATGTGCATATTTATTTTATTATATACAGGGTGAATCAGGGGTCATATTTACATAGTCAAAAATATTGTCTAAAATTTGTTTTGTCAAAATATGTTTGTAGACATTTTTGTACTGTTCAAAAACACATTTTTTGAACAGTACAATTCGGAACACAACCTCCACTATGGCAAAATTTAGATCTGGGGGGAGATTCAACATAATTGAAGAAACCACAATAGAAATCGGCTCAAAACATAACTTATTATATTAACTTTCAATCAAGGAAGTTACTCCTATTTTCACCTTAGTATGTATTTAGCCCTTCAATAATATAAGAATAAAGGAAATACTTTAATTTCCCTCGTAGAACCTGGGTCTCTGCCATTTTCTTTATCCCCAGCGTCCCGTTTCCACTTTCTCCTCAAGCCAACGTAAGCGGGGTCTCCCACTTCTCTGTTTTCCCGGGGTGCCCTTCCAGTATCCTCCTCGGTACTCTGTCAATTCTTCCTTCGTGGATGTGTCAGCCATCACAGCAATTGCCTCACGAATAGGACTAAGGACAATATATCTTCCTCAATGCCTTCCTTTCCCATGCATTGCGTGAGTAAGACTTGGTCCTTCCTAGTGAGGACGCAGGTTTCACTCCCGTATGTGATGATCTGTCTCAGGACTGTTTTATATATAGTTGTTTTGGACGAAGTCTTCCATCCGAGCACTTTCTGCTGGGACCGGCAGAATCTATTCTCTGCCGTTATCCTAGCATCATTTATCTCTGCGATAACGGCCCCCGGGGACTTGTAGCTATCCACTGGTTATTCCTGCAACCTCCAAATATTCTTGAGGGCTTTATAAAAAAAGAAAAAAAAAATCAAATAAATGCAGGTTTAGAAACATCCCTTTCATAAGTTATGTAATTGAATTGTGCAGGAAATCTTGCAGAATGCAGGAGTAATTTTCTGCAAAATCTGCTAAAATCAAACAATATCGAATATCCAAACCTGCTTTCATTTATTTTATTCGTTGACTCTAATACTAGTAGTAATTGGATGTTGTTTGGCGCGCAGCAGCCTGGTCACAGCGCCAATGTAGTAAAGATGTTACAATATCTATATTTTTAAATACAAATATAACAATAATAAGAAAACAATTATCATTTTAATAAACAAAAAGCAGCAACAATCCTGAGCGCAGTTCCAATTAGGGAAACAAACGAAGCGTGAGGACACACCAACGAATCGTTCATAGACATGTAATTAGAGGCAGATCAGAGCGGACTGGAGAGACAATACGATGATCGACTAACTACCCCGGGGTCCTGCAGAGTGACTCCGCACATACCCAAAATCTATTTGTTTATAAATGTTGACTTGATGTTTAAATGTAGAACTCGACGCAATAAATATTTTCTGGAGTGCTTCCCGAAACGTTTGTAATTGCTATTTTTTTGAGAAGCCAAAAAATTAATGGGAGAAATGAGCTGTCATAATATATTATATTTTATATTGAACAGTTTCGTAAATAATAATGAAAAATCCTGTCTAAGGTTTTTACTATTTTTGAAAACTTGTTTTTTTTTGTTTTTTTTTCAGACAGTTGGATTTTTTATTAAAGATCAGCTGAAAGCATATTTAGTTTCTTCAGTTATTATTGTTCTTGTTACTTGTATGTCGATTTATATAATTAAAATTGGAGGAACGTATTTCTACGTGTATCTGTGGGTATTTGCTATGGTGGTTCTGTTCTTTCTGATGACCATATATCCGGATTATATCGCTCCACTTTTCGACAAGTATACTCCACTACCTGAGGGTGAACTCAGAACTAAAATTGAGGAGTTAGCCCGCGGACTTCAGTTTCCTCTTTATAAACTATATTTAGTTGAAGGTAAGTGCTATTTTCTGCTGTTATTATTTTTCACAATAATTCTTCATATATGCAATTGTTTTTGTTGAAATTTCAAATGATTGGCTGATGCCTGGGCTTTAATTACGAGGTCATATCGCCTATTACCAGACTGGTCATGAGCCCGACTCTATTATGGGAATCCTAAATTTTGCCTAGCCTAAATTTTTATTCACGTAGAATAGGGAATGGTCTTTAACGTAAAGGACCATCTCTTAACTTCCTTATTGCAGTCGTATGTTCCTTAATTCTGCCTTTAAAATGTCGGCCAGTCTGTTCAAATTCTGTTACATTGAGTTGTGAGTGCACATGGCACCAGGTATTTGTGGTGGATTGCCCTACAAAATATATTTATGAGTTCGTTTTCATTTCAATTTCAGGCTCCAAAAGATCAGTTCATAGCAATGCATATTTCTATGGGTTTTTCAAAAACAAACGTATAGTTTTGTTTGATACTCTACTGAAAGATGAATCAAAGAATGACGGAAAGGGATGTGATAATGATGAAATTTTAGCTGTTTTGTCGCACGAATTCGGTCATTGGAAATTTAACCATGTATTGAAAAATATTATAATAATGCAGGTAATGTTGGATGTATAAATAGTTTTTATTTGTTAAGCACTTATTTATTATTGTACTTATATTAGTAAAATAATAATATAGTATTAGAATTCATTATTATGGATTATCCATTTATTAATGAGTAAAGTACGTTTTAATACCTTAAAACTATAAATTTTTATTTATTTTTTTCGTTCTTTAGAAGAGAAAAATTAATGTTACTTTGGGGAGTGGATCAAAAATTTGTAAACATTGCGTCATTTAATTATGGAAGGTCTTTTAGTCAATAATTTTAAGTAATAAATTATTACTACATTTTTGATACCTTAGGTCTTTAAGCGAGTACCTAACATCAAAAAATATTATTTATATATATATATATATATATATATATATATATATGTTTTATATTGTTTAAACAATGCTTTGTTATAAATTATTATTTAATACATTTTTTGTATGTCCATTGATAGTTTATGAGTACTGATGTTATTTTAGAATGTTTCTAATCAAAAAATGTCGCAACATTTTTTAGTTAATACGTTATATGCTCATACACGTTCACCTCATAACGATGTACGCAGAAAGGAAAAATTAGACATAAGCCCGTGGTCAGGCATAAACTTTAACTGTTTAGATACAACTTTCCACAGGTTGTATGATTATTAAGGTCAAATCCAGCTCAAGTCGAATTTATAGTAAAAAAATTGCTATTTGGATGACAGTGCGTCGATTTGTGGAATGAGACATTGTTTTTTTGGCAAATCGGCTGAAGAGGAAGGGTTTGATGGGAGAGCGAAAAACATAGTTAAATGTAAAATGGCGGCATTACCAGTGATTCACGGATCACCGTTTTCATGTTTCATTTTTATTTATTATACTTTTTTATTTATTTTTCAGGTGAACTTATTCTTGCAGTTCTTTGCATTTGGTTTCCTGTTCCAAATACCTGAGCTGTACAAAGCCTTCAACTTCACTGATGAACAGCCCATTATTATTGGCCTGATTATTGTCCTGCAGTATGTTTTCGCACCCTACAATTCAGTAAGTCCATTTTCTCAGACTCTTGGAGTTTACCTTGTTCTTCCCCAGCTATACAAAGTATAGGGGAAGTTATGTCAGACATTTTTAATGCTGAATTTTCAACGGAATTTCACGTTTTCTGATCTTCTGATGATGGGTCGATCCAAATGATCACGATAACTCCGGAAAGAATTAATGTATCGATAGGAAATTTTATATGTGTATCCAGAACCCTCTTAAAGTCCTACCTATTGATTTTCAGTCAAATCGGTCAAAGGGAAGGGGTTGGGGGGAGATTTAAACCAAAAACTCTAATAATTGCCAGTGTAATGAATGTATTGACACGAATGGCAATTTTTGAGTTTTTGTGTAAAATCTCCCCCCAACCCCTTCCCTTAGGTCGATTTGACTGAGAATAGGTATGTCCTTAAGAAGGTTCTGGATACACATATAAGATTTCCTATCGATGCATTTCATGTACCGACACAACATTTAGTATGAGGATTCAGAAGCCACTGTTTATGTCATATATTGTGGTTTAGCTCTAAAGGTCGATTGGCTTCGAAGGGAGAGCGAAAACGTAAATATAATTTATTAATATAGTTCCGAAAGAAACAAATGGGAAAGTTTGGTGATGGGGTTGGAAAAGCATGTCCGAGACGGTCAGTTCTTGACTAAAACAATGTGGTTTTCCGAATGTCAGCTGTGCCTGTGTCGTCTGTAGAATTTTCTTTTGATCGCGATGACGTCTGTCAAATTGCACCTATTTGAATTTTTCTTTGTGCAAATTATTTGTTTTAGTGATGGCTTAAGTAAATAATTAATTTTGTACTAATTAATTTTGCGTGCAGATGGTAACAATGGTTTTGGAAATATGCGCATTTTCGCAGATCTTTTTTGATATTTCTTTCGTTCACGACAGTTGCTACTAAAATGAACCTAAATATTTAATTGGGGAGCTATGGTGGCCGTGCGGGCTAGGGCTTTGGTCGCATGGTCTCATCTTGGTTTGGGGGTTCGAATCCCATCCGGGAATGAGTTTCATTTCGTAGATAGAACTCCCTCCCGGGGCCATGGAGTTAGTAAAAATAACTTAATAACAAACACATATGGCTAGTGTGGTGTCTGCCGAGGCCAATCAAAAAAAATATATATATATATTTAATTGTAAATAGAATTTTATGTATTTAAAGTATTCGAATAACAAATTATTTTTATTTGGGGACGAACTAAAACACTGCTGCGAAGCGGGTCTGGGAGGTGTTCAGCGCGTCACATATATTTGTAACTCATTTACCAGCTTAGTTGCCCAGTGTGCGTAAAGAAGTTTCACTTCAAAAACTTGAGCACGCCGTCTTCCGGGCTTTAAGCGATGGTCCCTTATACTATGTCAGATACTCGTTAAAGACCCCTATCCTAAGAGAATAAACATTTAGGTTAGACAACATTCAGGACTCCCATAGTAGAGTCGGGCTCATGTCCACCAGGGTGACGAATGAGTTTTCAGGTAGAAGGCAATATGACCTTGTAATTAAAGCCCGGGCATGAGTCATAACTAACTACCGTCGCCTCTACCAATCATTGAATTATTTAACATGTAACTTTATTTTTCCAGGTGATGGCTTTCTTATTGACTATCCTTAGTCGTAAGTTTGAGTTCCAAGCAGACTTCTTCGCCAAGTCGCTGGGCCGGGCTGAGTACCTAAAGAAGGCCCTTATCAAACTTCACCAGGACAACCTGAGCTTCCCCGTCTATGACTGGCTTTACTCCTCCTGGCACCACTCTCATCCGACACTCCTCCAACGACTCGAGGTTCTCAAGAAAGAAGACTAAAATGGTTTCCTTTAAAGCCGTCCCGCACAATATTTAAAGAAAACAGCAAGATCTTGCCACAGGCAAATACTATCATAATCAATGCTTTTCATTCAGCTATTTTTCAGCTGGGGTGGAGCATTCTAGCGGCTCGGCCAATTCTTATATTTCGAACAAATATCTGTTACTTAAATAATGTATTTTTTTAAAAAGCATTGTTATTATTGTTCACTTACTTAATGCCTACATTAAGAAGCCATGCCCGGGGAGCCGTGTGCAGTTTGATTGTGTGATTAAATATATAGAAACATTTCTAATCAGGTTTCCTTCGGTAAACATTTGGGACTTATCAATTATCACATCTAAACGTTTTCTCCCTTTCACTAATTTATTATTTAACTGAATTCATGTATTCATAAATAATAAAAAGAAATTAGTTGTTTTTACTTGATGAAGGTAGTTTGAAACCAACAACAAAATAGCCTTCGGCGAAACGCCAATAAAAATATTATAAATATATCTTGGGGACATGGAATGCCAATTTATTTGTTTGCTTCAAACTAACTTCATGAAGTGAACATTATACTGTTCTCAAATCAAGGATATTTTTTCTCAACTCTAAATAGTTGTTTTTAGTAAATAAAATATTATGTTGAAGTAGTAAATGAGAAATCATTAAAGTATGTAACTAATGAAAGTATAACTGATCAGATCATTGTAAAAAAAAAATGTAGGAAGAGATCATGAAAAAGTTTTATTGCCACATCGTATAAATAAATACGGTCGCGCAACATTGTCATATTACTGAAAATGAATGAATAAACGATGAATTATTCTAAAAGTGACTGAAACATTCTAACATCTGCACAGTACTTGTAGTGTACAACACTAGCATGACCCACGGCCCCCGAGTAGCTTGTATTTTTTTAGATAATATTTGTGCTAGGCAAGATATGGTATTTGTTTTGTATCTTCACATTATTTTTTTTATTTATTTTTTTTTCATCAATTCTTTTTTTTTAATTACACATGTCGAAGCTATTTCATTTTTATAATAATTTAATTGCGATGTTGTAAAGTTAACATTCTATGTGTACAAAAAGTATTAACATTCCTAGTCTGTGTAATTAATAATAATCCGAATTGAATCAAGAATTTGATGAATTTTCATAAGATTTTATTTTTTATTTAAAAAATATTTTTTTTTTAATTCAGAAGTGTTTTTCTTTTGTGTCTGGATTTACCTCTGCCTCTCAGAGCCCGGTGAAAATTTACATTGATAATTTATAATTAGAATTTGGTTCTTTATTGAGTACATTTTCGAACAACAATAATACCCTCCTGCAAGAGGGCTTTTAACCAATAAAAACCTGTTGTACAAAAAAATATATATATTTTGGCCTTAATCAAATTGCCTAGTGTTTTTTATTTGTTATTTACATAATTTTTTTTTTATTAAGTCCAAAAGCATGTGCTATATTGCATGTATAAAAATACTTATTTTTTTTAATAATACATTTGGTTTCATTTATAGCTTTTTGTTGTAAATAAAGGATTTCTTGTGAATTGCATAGACTTTGTGTTTTTCTAAAACCAGTGCACATGAGCTATAGCCCAGTTTGATAAATATAAATAGATACTCTCATCTATTTCGTATGGTATATTTTTAATTATTTATTTAATAACAATTTCAAGTATGAACATAGATCATTTAACACAAAAACTTAAAACTGCCATTGTAATAAATTTATTTGGACGAAATTCCATATGTAAATCCGAAACTCCATAAGGATGAGTCACATCACCCTATTGCGTTGGAGAACGGGTAATCTTCTTCGACTGTGGACCTGCTCGATGGCTACGGTCCACAGTCGTCCTGGGTTTCCGGTGCTGTACGCCGAGTGAACTCGGGATCTTGTCGGGGTTCTGTTCTGTCAGCATCCCAGAGCCAGGGGCGGTCGGCGGGGCTCCCTGCACCGGGTTAGAAGACTTTCTTGATTCTCCGCCAGGAGGAGACGAACCGACCAAAAGCCAGATAGCCAGCCTCCGTCATCAGTCCCAGGTACGATCCTGTCCCGCGAAATACCCTAATAACTGCCGATGCAATGAATGTAACGACACAAAATTTAGTATGAATGCTTCTGAATCGCCACTAATAAATCAAATGTTAAGATCTAGCCCAAACTGTCGATTGGATTGGGAGGGAGAGCGAAAACGTAATTGGTTAATTAATGCTGGGGTAGTACCTAATTGGTTATTAAACGACGACTTTATATGTCAACATTGAGTAATATTCCAGCATTGTTTAAGAATCCTATGCCCATTATTATTGGTTCTGCCCATTATTTATTACATCGAGTAATAATAAACAGAAGACCTATTAACATTAAGTTACAACCTCTTGGTATACATGCAAGGTTCTTAACGCTAAATGGATATACGATTCATTACCTCTATGAGAACAGATATTATTTTGAAATGTAAATAAAGAAAATAATAACTGACTCGTTTATACAGATTAGGTTTTATGACTCATGCCCAGGATTTAACTACGGGGTCATATCGCCTACTACCAGAGCGCTCTTTCGTCACTCCGGTGGACATGAGCCCGTCTCTACTGTGGGAGTCCTAAATTTTTATTCACCTAGGGTAGAATTCTTTAACGAGTACCTGACATCGTACAGGCTCGGGACCATCGCTTAACGTCCCATCCAAAGCACGGCGTGGTTAAGTTTATTTTACCACCCAGATAAAATAAACTAAGGCCCTCGGACGGGTTTCGAACCCACGATCTTGAGCTCAGAAGGCAAGCATGCATACAACGACGCACACTGTGAAATTTGATTTTCAAAATTCGAGCCCCCGCTCAATTTTTGATCAATTTGGATGAAACTAGGTACAAAATATTTGTGAAAGCTGGATTTTTATCAGGTAACTGCGGGTTTCACAATCAAGGTATTGTATGCCAATTGACAGCTGCGAAAATATTTAAAAAATTTAATTTTGTTTGTCCAAGTTTTTGTTAACGGAGTTTTACAACTCTTAAATGAATGTTTTTTGGGTCGCTGATTACGAATTCAATATTTATTTTAGCCAAAAGTGGTCCTAATGTTGTCATTTTGGCCTAAAGTGGTCCAAATTCAATATATTGGCTATTTTTGCCATTGGCATATAATACCTTGATTGTGAAACCCGCAGTTATCTGATAAAAAGCCAGCTTTCACAAATATTGAGAAACCTAGTTTCATCCAAATTGATCAAAAATTGAGCGGGGGCTCGAATTTTGAAAATCAAAACTCATAAATTTCACACTGTGCGGCGCCCTCACTCGTTTATAGATATATTATTTTTTACGGTTAAGTTTTTTTTTACTATTTTGAATTTTTGGATATTTAAATTTTTTCATTTCGGATTTTGTTTGTGATTAAACTTATTAATGTTAAGAAAATAGGATAGTACGAGTATAATAGTTCATACTCATAGAATGCTTTATTCAAGTTTATTTTCTGGATTTTCAGTTGATTTACTCACTTCTTCCTTCTTCTGCTCCGTATCTACTTGAGGTTTATCAATCTTTAGGATACTGTCGATTTCTTCTTTAGACTCTGTCAGAACCTCCAATATTGCTCGCAACAAAACCACTACTGAATAGGCACCTGCATCTTCATGCTTTAGTCTGTTTGGATCTACATACATGGCTCGACCCGCTCTAAAAAATATTAATTTGCATTAGAATAATAAATTCATTATAATAAAGGAGTAAATAAAGCTTTTTTTTTACTTGAGGCAATGTTAAGAAAATTTAAAAAAAATAGTGAACAAAAACCTTAACAATGATAGTAAATTTGTCTACATATTACTTCACCAGCTTTACGAAGTA
Source organism: Aradus depressus (assembly GCA_963662175.1). NCBI lineage: Eukaryota > Metazoa > Arthropoda > Insecta > Hemiptera > Aradidae > Aradus > Aradus depressus. The sequence goes on from OY759214.1 coordinate 24,239,904, forward strand.
TAGAGGAACTTATGTAATCGGTCAAAAATTCGTGGCGGATCATGTTTTTCCGACCTCCAATTCAAAATTTGAAAAAAAAATCTGTGAACACGATAACTCCCGATAGAATGAATCTATCGACATGAAATTTATATGTGAATCCAGAACCCTATAACACCTATAGATTTTCAGCCAAATTGACCAAAGGGAAGGGGTGGAGGCTCAACACAACAACTACCTATAATAACTGCCGATAGAATGAATGTATCTACAAATGTATATTGTGACCTAAACCTCATAAGGACAGCACCAACCAATTTCAGTCAAAGTGAAGGGGGAACTAGGGGGAGGCTTAACTCAAAAACTGTAATAACTACCGATGTAACGAATTTATCGATACAAAATTTAGTTTGAGGATTTAGGAGCCCTTATGTAAGTCAACAATTGAATATTAACGCAAATGGTCGACTGGTTTTGGAGAGGGAGCGAAAAGTTAATTGAGTCATTCGTTCTGGGGAAGTACATTTTCAGCGATTCACTGATGACTTTTTTCTCGCGGAGGAGGGGCTTAACATCCTTACTATTATTTTTTTTAAATCTAGAACAAGAAATAAGGGCCATAAGGTACTCGACTTTCAATAGGTAGTCATTACATCCTTAGTTGGTTTTGTGAATATGAATTATAATAGCTGCCTTAGTGGTCGAACCGAACAATAGTAAATATTTCTAGTGAGACACTCCAATCATTCTGAAACAAAGGACCTCATTAAAGAGGATAGAGGAAACAGAATTTTAACTAGAGTCCAAGCAATTGTATGAGTTAAGAGCAATAAAATACCTACTTCCTAATAATATTTATTTTATATATATTTTTTTATTAGTAAATGTTTTGATGGAATGTATTTTCGTGGAATTGTCACTAGGAACAGGGACTTCAAACCACTAAGAAGGCATAAATAAGGACGTTAATCAAATTTTAAAAAAAGTCATCGGCTATGTACTTCCCCAGCACGAATTAATCTATTAGATTGTTGCTCTCGTTCCCAAGACAATAGACTGTTTGGGCTAAAACTCAATATTTGACTTACACTGTGGCTTCCGAATCATCATTTACTAAATTACACTAGGATATTAGAATCGAGCTCCCTTCATCTGATTCCGTCGAAAATTAATAGGTGTCGTCTTTATAGGGCTTTGAATTTACATATTAAATTTCGTGTCAATAAATTAGATTAGCAGTTAAGAGTTTTTGTATTAGGAATCCCTCCTAATCCCCCCTCCCTTTTTTTTGTCCGATTTGACTGAAAATCAATAGGTGTCGTCCTTATAGGTATCTCAGGTATATTGGGAGTTATCGTGTCCACAGACACACACATATAGACATTTCGTTTTTCATTCTTGGTATAATGGGGTCGGAAAACATGAAATTTCGGTGAAATCTCAACTTCGAATTGCTGACTGATTACATAACTTCCCCTATACTTTGTATAGCTTTTCACTGATGAGAAGGCCCTTTCACATGACGAGAAAGAGACAATCAACAGGGAGAATTTGGGTTCTACTCTGCCTATTCAATATACAAAATGGCATCATTGTCCGCCTCAGGAGGGGCTAGTGTCAAATTGACAGTAGAGTGCCTTAAAAGAGATCTCTATCAAGGCACACTAATTGACCAGGCTTGTGATCAAAATATTTTAACATGCTGCCATTTTTCGATCAAGCTAATTATCAACGCATTTTACTCGCACACATTTTTGATGATTTTGACTTGGGAAAAGAATGGCCTGTCTGTTAGTCATTAATCACGGTTTGTGAGATGAGATCTATGGTTGAGGTAACCCCTCGCATAACATCTATCATTGAAAGCTCAATGGTTGGGTTGATAATGGGAAAGTGGCTCATGTTTTTGAAACAGACACTAAAATGGAACTCTCTTCACACTAGCTGGTCAGAAATTGACCTGTCTTTTCAACGATCTTTACAACATAATGTATATACTTGGGCAACATATTTAGAGTTTCTTCGCATCCTTCTTCAGCACTGTCAACTGCCATTTTGAAGGCTTTGTACCAATTTTCGAGAGCGTAAAGCTTGTAGGTAGCCAAAGCTGGAACCAGAGCATCCATCTAAAAATAAATTATAAATATAAAAATTTATTACAATATTGCATATTATTAGTTTGAGTAATATACATACTATGGAACGATGTTTTCTTTTGGCTGTGGTATATTTGCTTAGGGTGGAGATAGCGTTCTCCCAAATGGCGAGCCAGGTATTGGCCGTCTGAGCAGCGCCCATGAATATGAGCGAATATATGGCACCCAGTGAACCACTCATCCCTTGTTCGGCCATCACTCCCAGCTTCAGAAAGGTTTCTGCCACGTTCATCACCTGGAATGACTTCAACAGCTTCATTACCTCTGAAAAAATGTTTTAAATAAAACAAAAAAAGAATCACACATCTTCCATATCGAATGGTTGATTTCCATCAGATTTTATACAGACAAATAGGTCGTGAGTACCAAATTTAAAAAAATGGTAATAGCACTTTGGTTACATAATAAACTTGAGAAAAAATTACTTATTAGTGTAAAAAATAAAACAATTTTAAATGAAAGGAAATCGAAGGGTTTGTGCTGTGTAATCATGTGTACATTGTGATTAAGATTATGATTACATGATTACGATTACATGATTACAATCATAATCATGGCCGTGATTACGATTACAATCGTATAATCAAGTAATCATCCATTTTTTTATTATAATCGTAATCGTAATCATTGATTATGATTATGCCCATCTTTGCATAAGAGTAGATAAGGAATACATTTTATGTTACACCATTGTTTATTGCCTTAAAATAAAGAAGAGTAACTACATAAAATAAATAAAAATACCCACTCTCTGAGAACGTTTTCAACTTGGTGCCAGAGTCCCCGTTTCCACATTCTTTATCAAAATCATTTAATAGCGTTTCAGCATTTGTTAATGCTTCACAACATGCAATCAGACATTTACGAAAAATTGTTGCTTCACGTAGACCTAATTGCATTCCTTGTACCTAAAGGAGAAATTATTTGATTAATAATACTAACTTTTACTTTCTCCATCGTAATTAAGCCATGAGAAAGTATTGCGATAGGCCAAAAAAAAATTGGGAAAACGCCATTTTGGTTTCTTTCGACGCTATCAAATCCTGAGTTTGAACCAACAGTTTTTCGAATGGTCTCTTGAACATATGAAGCTATGAATTTAAAATTTTAAGTTTGTGAGACAATGAATGAGTAAAAGGTTTCCCATACTGTCTTATTTTTCGGGATTGCGTAGGTCGAAGACTATACGAAACCCTATAAATGAGTTACGTCCGTCTGCCCTTCCAAAGCTAATTCAAAATATAAGTTTAACAATAATTCTAATTTAATTTCTAAAATTTCACAAGTGAGGGGGAAAAAGTAAAATGTGATGTGTCAATAACATGAGTTGCTTACCATTCAACAATAGCGTGCTACTGGGAAATACGTATGACGACAAAACATGGCGAACCATTCCTACAGACGGCTGACGGGTTAACCCGTCATTAAATGGTGGCTTTTCAAGGCATTCCCAAGAACCCCAGTAGTTTATAAAAGGGCCATAAATATAGGATAACAAATATAAATATAAATAGATAGATTGCTTGTTTTTGTGACTCATGCCACTACTAGGTCATATCGCCTACTACCAGAGCTCTCTTCCATCGCTCTGGTCGACATTACATTAGCCCGACTCTACTGTGGCTATCCCAAACGTTGCCTACTTAATATTACTTAATATCACTTTATTTCCTTGTTAGATCTTACTGTTTTATTGTTAAATAAGAAATATATAATTTTTCCTTATGATTCTTCTGATTTTGTTTAGATTATAAAACATAATTTCTAAACCATGAAATCGTTGAATATCCATTGGTGTAGGCAGAATCTAAATACAATACTGTCGTAGTCGTATGTATATATTTAACGTATATATTTAGTGCAGAGGGCGCTGGTAGCACAGTGGTATGCGTGCTTGCCTTCTGAGCTCAAGATCGTGGGTTCGAAACCCGGCCGAGGCCCTTAGCTTATTTTATCTGGAAGGAAAAATACATTTAAGCATGCCGTCTTTCGGATGGGACATTAAGCGATGGTCCCGAGCCTGTAGGATGTCAGGTACTCGTTAAAAACCCCTGCCCTAGGTGAATAAAAATTTAGGGTAGGCAAAGGACTCTCACAGTAGAGTCAGGCTCATGTCCACCAGAGTGACGAAAGAGCGGTTAATAGGCGATATGACCTCGTAGTTAAAAGCCCGGACATGAGTCATAATAACTAACTATTTAGTGCATCATAACAGTTCACCCTTCAGTGTGAGACCTGATCCCATTTCTCTGGAATATTTTAAATTGTTTAGTGGCAGGTGTTTGAAGGATAATCTTAGTTAGTTATTATGACTCATGTCCGTGCTTTAACTATCGCCTACTACCAGAGCGCTCTTTCGTCACACTGGTGGACATGAGCCCGACTCTACTATGGGAGTCCTAAATTTTGCCTACCCTAAATTTTTATTCACCTAGGGTAGGGGTCTTTAACGAGTACCTGACATCGTACAGGCTCGGGACCATCGCTTAACGTCCCATCCGAAGGACGGCGTGCCTAAGTTTATTTTACCTCCCAGAAAAAATAAACTAAGGGCCTCGGCCGGGTTTCGAACCCACGATCTTGAGCTCAGAAGACAAGAACGCATACCACTGAGCTACCGGCGCCCTTAAGGATAATGTTGCTCTTCTAAAAATCATCACACACTCGACTGCTTGATTATTTACCCCTGTACACAGATAAAAATCCGAACAAGAATGTCCACTATTTTTCTCTAGGAACTTAGGCTACTTATTTCGAATTACTTAATATAAATTACCGAATAGTACATGTCAAGTTCCTCAAAGAATTCTCGCTCTGGCCACCTAGGATGAACATGTGACAATTTACCACCTGGCCAGGCGAATGCTTCTGTATCAAGGTCTAGATAGCGGATCCAGTCTGTTCTTTTATTGACATCAAGAATTGAAATGTGGAATCCTTTAGCGTCTAACGAAGTGCACACAGTACCAACGTACATTCTTACTATTTCTATATTTATTTCACCTGTAAATAAAAATAATAAAAGCATAAATATCAACAAACATCATGTTTATAGATTTATACATTGTTACCTGTAGATAGGTTTAGTATCGCATCATGTGCCTAGGGGAAAGTTCATAGGATAACTTACTGCTGCAGAGAAATATTTAAACAACTTAAAATCCTGCCTTTGCCATCGCTGTTTATATTTGAAACATTAATGGTTATTAGGAAAAATAGAAATATTTTCCCTCTCAACAATACTAGTCACGATTACGATACCAGAAAGAAGACTTTCGAATAACTAAACATTGCTCCTCCCTTTTTGAATAAAGTATAACTCATAAAGGAATTAATTTATTTAATGCCCTTAACCACTTCTTGAAGTCAATAGATACAATGAAAAAATTTAAATTTCTACTAAAAATGTTCATGTTAGAGGAAACCCTATACATGGAAACGGAATTTTATTCTCACTGTTCAAAAAGATTAATATAATCACAATAAAGAATCGTGTTTCATATCCAAAAACATTATTTGATACAAAACTTTCATTTTTATTTTTTGGGCAGAGTTCCTCCACACCTTAAAGGTCAGTCCAATGTACGTTATTGTTTTATTTATTCATTTATAAATTTTTATTTATTTAAACTTTTGTATACATTCATTTAGTTTATTTTATCTGGTAGGTAAAATAAACTTAAGCACGCCGTCCTTTGGATGGGACGTTAAGCGTTGGTCCCGAGCCTGTACGATGTCAGGTACTCGTTAAAGACCCCTACCCTAGATGAATAAAAAATTTAGGGTAGGCAAAATTTAGGACTCCCACAGTAGAGTCGGGCTCATGTCCACCAGAGTGACGAAAGAGCGCTCTGGTAGTAGGCGATATGACCTCGTAGTTAAAGCCCGGGCATGAGTCATAAAACCTAACCTAACCTATATATACTTATATATATATATATTGAAATTTTCATATATTGTTATAGTTACATTGTTTTCTTTCTTTTCTATATCTCGCACATTGGGACCTGATGATGGGACGTAAGAACGACCCGAAACATCGTTGAGATAAAAACACTTCCGAAGAGTTAAAAAAAAAAATAGTTATCTTAATTTTTATCGAAAAATGTGTCTATTTATTATAAACGTATCTTGTATTAATTTTGCTTATGTACTCATATATTTTTAAGTATTTTCAGTTGTTATTAATTTCATTTAATTTTTTTAATAGTTTTGTTATTACTACTAATCATATACTATGTGTTAGACTCAAGTATGAAGTTATAAATCTGACAGCTATTTAATGTATAAATTCTTTTGACGTATCCTATTACCATGTATTGGTTTAACAGAAATAAATTTATTATTATTATTACTGGACGACCAGGATGACTGGTATGGCCAAGAACTAACTACTTATTGCTTTGGCACATATTAAAAAAAAGGATAGTACCTACTAAAATTTATAAAAAAAAAAAAAAAAAGGAAAAAAGAAAATCTAGATTGAACAGAAACTAACGTGAGGGAGCTCTATCGATCTAAGATTTAGTCTAGACGTTGCTTACACCTCCAATGAATAATATTACCAACCTAACTGGCGCTTAACTTCAGAGGCAATTATAAAACATTCCAGCTGAGTACATCCTCCATAGTTGTTGACAAGGACACAGACGGGGCCGCCCTCTTCTGGCAAGGCACAGAAGTAGAGCACCTTCTCTAACACTGTTCGAACTATCTCTCTCACTGGGCCCATCTGTAAAATATCAAATAGAAATGTTACTTAAAGACTATCCTCCCATATTTGGTAGAAACCGTTATCTATTTAAAGTGTTAAATTAGATTGTGTACATAAGAGTTTTAGGACATGCGCACTAAACAATAATTATGTGGAAAGTTTAAAAGATTATTTTGAAGAGACAATATTAATTTTTGTGACGCTCAGTCCTCCCATCGTCCAGAGTTTTATTTGATTTTAGAAAAGCACCAAGTAAAAATATAAAGCGACTATGTTTCGATCTTAAGCACAATAGGCAAGCATGCTACCTGTTAGCTACCGGCGCCCTCATACATTATATTGTTAGCCGATCAAATCGCGTTACGACACAGGGCCGCTATTTTTATTTTTATTCTGTCACTCCTTACTCTTAAAGTAATCTTTTTCAAATGTGGCTTCAACGAGTATCTGACATCGTACAGGCTCGGGACTATTGCTTAACGCCCATCCGAAAGACATGCTCAAAGTTTTTTCAATAAATCTATACAAATAAAATCGTACCATTTAAAATATCTTTCTCCCGGTCTGTGTGTTCGATGATGTTGTTTGATTTATGTTTAAAAAACCTTGGTTATATACATGCATATAGTCAACGAATTTGAGGCAAGCATGAATTTTATGTTTCATTCAAAATTTTGAGGTAGTATACATAGCCTCTTTTGATGACGCTCCTAAGAATGCTACGAGACACAATTGTATATTAATCCGAACAGCCGCTTGTCTGAGATGTTGGAACATGTAGACTATTAAACGCTATTTCATCTTGATTAATATTCCTAGACTAAAAAAATCAATGAGTCATTTGTACGTATATAAAAGGATAACCTGCATAGTTTTATTCATAACTTCTCCATGGACGCCACAGTCGAGAGAGACCTTGTCATAGTCGATGTTGAAGAGAGGTTTGTTGGCCCATGGTAGGGTGAAGGGATGAAGACAGACCCCCATCGTGCTGGTCCGCACCCCCACACACCTCGCTTCCATGACCATCTCATTCATGTCTCGGCCAGCCGTCGACATAGCTCCTATTATCTAACAAAAAAAAAATATTACACACTCAATTTCCGCACATTATAGAGGTTTTGTAGGTCAATTAAATGTATATTTTATTTTATTTGTTGTCGCTTTAACTGATTTTGTTTATTAACGAACTACTTATCTACAGGTTGCTATCCTGTTATAAACATCAGCGTTGGACTGATTTCCTTTCATAGAACGATGTAACAGACGCCTCAAACATGGAAAACAACAAAATCTCCATTTTCGATTTTTGTGACTGATGCCCTTTCTTTATGAAGCCGTTCAAGTAGCTAGCAGTATTTTTTGACATATCATTTGTTCACATAACAATAACATCAAATAATATTACCTTAAAAGCGAACACGACACCAGCTACAGCTCTTCTATTGGACATAGAACTTGCATCTTTGTAATATAAGCTTTGTGCTAAAGAAATGTCATCTGCTAAAATTACACTTTCAACCTAAAAAAAATAAAAATATATATATGTATTTATATATCTACTTGTCTGTTATTTATACATCATGCTGAATAACTATAGTTGTATTTACCTTCGTTCCTTTTGCCCGGGCTCTCTCTATAGCGATGCCAAAATTCAGTATAATTTGGCTGTAATTTGGGATGAAAACTAAAACTCCACCTTAAAAAATTAAAAATGTTCAAGTGATTCTTTCATACAAATATTGTTAAGCCTAACTCCACAAAAATATGTACATAAAGAGTACTGGTTTTCGGCTGAAATATAATATATTCAGACTTGGACTTATATAGACCCCTCTACGTATACGAAATAATGGGGGTCCCTTGGGGACAGGGTGTCACATCCTTAGGTAATCTCTAGTAACCTGAGGATTGTATTATGTCACTATTGAACATTGTACGGACGATGGCGTAATAATTATGTATGTATATATATTTTTTGAAATTAGACAATATAAAATTTCAACTGATTTTTTCATATAAATAATGTTAATTTCTTAGCTAAAGATTACCTTTGTTGAGTTTAATGAGGTTGTTGATGGCAATAGACACTTGGCCAGGAGTAGGTGGAGAAAAAACAGAGCCACACACATAAGCTGTGAGCATGTTTTCACCCACAAAACCTTTCTCAAAAAAAAAAAAAAACATAATTATGAAACTTTAAAAATAATTGTTTTACAATATATATAAACTATTGTAGGTATATGTATTTACCTGCTGCGTAAGGTTCGTGACCAGCACATCCCCCGCTAAGTAGTGCCACTCTATGCTTCCTTTCCTTTAATGGGCATCATTTAAAAGTATCGAATTAATATATAATTTTCTGGTGGAGGTTGAAACAATGGCCAAGCCTTCTTAAAAATTACAATTAAAGAATATGGTCTTCAATATTACTTACAGAATATCGAAACATAATCCAGGACTGAGAATTTTGTAGTATACTACTTGTTGGGAGAAATATAGCAACATGAAAACAAATGTATGCTGATAAAATACACTAGTGTCTCAGCGCCATGTTAACTTCACAATTATTTCATTCAATATACGTTATTTTAATTCTTGATTATTTTTTTGTGATAACACTATTATTGTAAACATTTTGATAATTAAAGAAAATTGATATCATCATTCTATGGTCACAGGGAATAAGTTGTTAAGTCGTAAAATGGACAAAATGAGTTAAGTGTACTGTGATCATCTCCCCAGCCAGAAGTGTGAAGAAGTTAGGGCTCAGAACTACAATACTTTCGGAATTATAAATATGTTGATTTCTTGGTATCTCGTAAAATTGTGTATATTCTCGGTTAAATCAACTTAATCTACTTTTTTGAGGAATCATTCACGAGATAACTGCATTTAACCATTTATTCACTGTGGCAGACTATTCCAAGTGAAGAGGGTGTTTTCGGTTAAATCAACTTTAGAGAGGCATCATTCACGAGTATTTCAAAAAGTGTGGTTAATAATTAGGTAAGAGCGTATAAAAATTAGGTAAGTGTGGTGAATAATTAGGTAAGTGATGGGGAATGATTAGGTAACTAAAGGAAAATCCAAGAAAGGATTAACAATATTCATTTTCATTTACTCCTATATATTTAGAAGGTATATGATGCAAACATAACTTATTTATTCCAAAAACTGGGTTTACATGATTAATACAGAAGTAAAAAAGTGCTGTCTTGAAAAGTTACGAATTTAGACCTTGTGACAACAGTATTGATTGAGTCTCCCATGATTGGGCCTACTCATTAAAAAACATCTCCCTGTATCCTCTCCTGCCTCATTATCCCCGTGGAACCGCCATCACGCATTACTTCACGGGGGAGGCTCTATCTGACGCTCTCCCGAATAGGTATTAAAATTGAATATTTGTGGAGTAGTCTATCTCAATTTATTGAATAATTTTAATTTTTTCATGTACCTATTTTCTGAAAAGATATCAAACACAAGCTCCTTCATATAACACATTCACTTGAATTTAGACTATTTGAAGGAAGAAGTTGGATTTTGTTGATTTTTGAAACTTGGATGTCTGTGATTTTTCCTCATTTGAAATATTTGTCAGTAGTCTCAGTCCTGTCTTTTGTTCCGCCATACGCTAAATATATTTTTTTTTTTTTTTTTTTTGCCTATTTAGGATGCATATTAGTCATGCCTCTATAATGGTGTTATTTGGTTATTTATACAACATCCATTGGCCTCGGGAGGGATTTCTATGTATGAATTAAAACTGTCTCCTGGACGGGATTCCAACTCGTAACTACGCTCTACGCTTTAGCCCATACGGCCACCATGATCCCTAAATAATAGTTCTTCTTTTTGTTATTTTTTTTGTATATGCTTATATGCCTATTCAATTTCTTTTAATACATATATAAACATTTGAGACGTCTGTAGCTCAGAGGTATCTTACTTGCTTACTTAAGCCTAAGATCGTGGGCTCAAAACCCGGCCGAGGCCTTTGAAGTGAAGAAACAGTTAAAGTTAACCTACCCTAGGTGAATAAAAATTTAGGTTATGCAAAATTTAGGACTTCCATAGTAGAGTTGGGCTCATGTCTACCAGAGTGACAAAAGAACGATATGACCTCATATTTAAAGCCCGGGCATGAGTCACAATAACTAACTATACTTATACATGTTTTATATATATTACATGGAATTAATTTAGTATCTCACCAATTAAAAAAGATAATTTATGAATGTTCAAAATGTGGAATATTCACCCTGTTAAGCATTATGACACCACTGTCAACATCTACATACAGCCCAGGGTAAGAACTCTTTAAACCCCCTAATAATTCTGATATTATTGCTTCGGGCTCGTTGATAAGTTGCTTCTTTGAGTTCTCTTTGACGTTAACCATCGCCATTCTTGAACATACAGCAAATAATGATATTTAATTTTGACTCTAAAAAATGTGTCACGTTCCTAAAGTAACTTTCGCGCTTGACCACTTACTTCAGCTGTAAAATTTATTCCAAACACATGTTGCCTTTTAGTTTACTTTTACTCGGAGATATTGTAACTCGTTTTTCAAATCCTAAGTTATTATAATGGCATAATTTAATTCAAACAATCCAAAAAAATTAGTAACATGTCAAATCATGACCAAGTGCGACTGGAGGGATTGAATTAATTTAAAAATACAGATTAGTTTATACTTAATTTTTTATTTTGAACTATATTTTCATACAAAAATTTTTTTACCGGATATTCCCGAGATACTTTTAATCTACCTATTTATTGTTCTCTAATGTGTCGGGTGCACCTTGCGTTTGTGCAACATCATCCATCTCTGTTTGTCGAGGTAGCTCGGGATCTGGCTAGTGCTTATGTTAGGCAGACAACATCCATGTTATATAGAGGGCGCCGGTAGCTCAGTGGTATGCGTGCTTGCCTTCTGAGCTCAAGATCGTTCGAAACCGGGCCGAGGCCCTTAGTTTATTTTATCTGGGAAGTAAAATAAACTTAAGCACGCCGTCCTTCGGATGAGACGTTAAGCGATGGTCCCGAGCCTGTACGATGTCAGGTACTCGTTAAAGACCCCTACCCTAGGTGAATAAAAAATTTAGGGTAGGCAAAATTTAGGACTCCCACAGTAGAGTCGGGCTCATGTCCACCAGAGTGACGAAAGAGCGCTCTGGTAGTAGGCGATATGACCTCGTAGTTAAAGCCCGGGCATGAGTCAAAAACCTAACCTAACCTCCATGTTATATTACGATTTACGACCTGTAGAAGGTTTACTTCTCTGGTAGGCAGTAGATTGTGACGCAACGCAAAGACACCCTAGCCCACTGAATTCAAACAGCATGTCTACTTGGAAGCGAGAACAGTTTGAAAGAAATATATATTTTTTTAACGAGTTACAAGGGAGTATTTCACAGGTTCTAAAATAAAGACGTTTCGAGGTTACAGTCATCATCAGACTGTCTAATAAAATATTGAATAAAAAAAAAACATTTAAAAAGGTAATGAATAATTAAAATAAAACGGTGTTTTAAATAAACTACATAAAAGTCTTTTGAATAGTATATTAATTTATTACACATTTTGATTTAATTTATTTATTACTTAGGGGAAGCAACTTAATAAACATAATAAAATCTGTGAGATGTAGATTCTACATCTTTTACAATCTCCGGTTTAATTTTTATGTGAAGAACTACTAATCTCTGTTATTTGAAAATTGTATTTCTTTTTGTTCGATAAGTAAATTAATATTTGATATACTTACTTTTTACTCCTTTAGTCAGTATTGTAATCTTGGGACAATCCAAGATGGAGTTTTTACCGAAATTAAACGTTTCAAGATCCCCTAAATATTATATATTTTCATGATGATGTATGTGATTGAAATTCAATTTTGATTGAAATCAGACGACAATTAAGACCACTTAACTTGGGGGCCTAAGTACTTTTTACAAGGTACAGATCACTCTTCCTCCCGTTCCCTTATCTCATATTCAATTTATAGTGGCATTACTGGGTATATGTAAGTAATGAGTTGGTCTCAGCGGTTTTCTATGTTTAATCGTGAAATGTGATTATGAGAATGACATTTATATATCCTGTAAAGCCAGAATCAAATGAATTTGAGAGGGAGAGAGTCCTGTAATGTCCACATTGCGTATGTATCATTATTATTTTTTAATTAAAAAAACTTCTAATAGTTATTTAACATTTTTAATTTGTTGCTATGCGTTAAATTGAAAAATTAATCTAAAATTAATGTTTATAGTCACAAAATTTTTCTCGTTACCAAGGAGTCATAGGGTTTGAATTTGGCGGGCTACAGTTTTTTTTGTGGTACGTCCCAGACCACTGCTTACTGGACAAGTGAGCCAACGTATAGTCTATTGACCCAGTCCCGCGATTCGTTGAAGCTTCTCGATATATACTGAACTTGATAAAATGACTATCGATAAATGGTTGTTGTTGTATACAGCTACCTGTTGTAGTAAATATCTGAAAAAGCTTTAATAAAATATTAATGTACACGTTTTATAATGAATCTTGGATATCATGATGTCTGCTGTTTCCTGGAAGAAAGTAGTGACTAGGTAAATGCTCTGACTTGTGATTTTTTCTGAAATAATTGTGTTGTAAGTTACTGTATATTATTTTTAGTTACAGCAATACCCTTCTGTTTACAGGTTGCTGAAGTAACTGTATCATCCTTCCTCACTCATTTTATAATGGTCGACAGCAATAGTTATTCACGGAATAGAAATTGGTGGTGTGATTCTGAAACCAGTAGTGTAACTCAGTCAGACAATAGGTTGGTTGTATTAATTTTCTGTATTTATAAGGTATTATTTTATATTGGATTTCGTCCATGGAGATATTCAACAAGAAAAATAAAATCACTAACTGTGTACATGTCTGTGAAAACTCCCTACGGAATGAATATATCGACACCAAATTGTACATTTGTATGCAGAACTCCATAAGGATGACAACCAATAATTTTCAGCAAATTCGTCGGAAGAGGGGAATGGCTTAACAAAATTCTATGTCAATCCGGGCTCAAGGGATGGGAGGATCAGTGAAAGAGGGCTCGACTCAAAAACCCTAATAACTGGTGATGTAATGAATTTATTGACGACAGTTTGTTTGAGGTGTCAGAAACCGCTGAGTACGGTACCCGTTAGTTAATTAGTTTTTGTGTCATGCCCTGGCTTTAACTACGAGGTTAGAAGAACTAACAATAAGACAAAAATTAATTTAGAAATAGGAGATGGAACAGGTACAAAGAGCATGAGAAATTATTGCCACTAATATGTGAAAAGGCGGTGAAGGTGAGTTTGCCGAAAAACTCGAAAGAGTTAAGAAAAATCAAATCTTTGTTCCCCGTTTCTTTACGTCAAGGAACCGCGATTGTGACATCGAAAGTGTTGACCTGTAAACAGGATATTTGACATTGTCTATGATAAACTTCCGTACAACAAAGGTTAAATATCGATGAAGAGATGCAGTGGTGTCAGATTCTGGAACCTGGGACGCTTGGCAACTCTCTCTCTCTCTGCTGCTGGACGTAAGTCGAATTCTTATTGTTTATGTTTCCATGAGTTAAACAGTTCTTGTCACTTCTTGTTGTCTGTCTTGAGTTCTGATATTTAAATACATTCTCAAAGTAGATATATTAACAGCCTAATTTGTGTTATCATTGAAACTCCGAAGGATTAATATTAAATTATAGTACCTCTCGTTTTAGCCAAGCAAATTAAGTAACATAAAGATAAATCCCGGTTGGTGAGTGAAGCACCAAAGAAGTATTCAAGTAGCTACAATCTTATTTCTCCACTAGTGTTGCAGGCTATAATATTTATTTATTTATAAGTGGTTGAGCCGCCAATTGTACTTCTTCATAAGTGGTAGAGATAACATTCCTTTTCTTCACAAGTGGTAGAGGCATCATTCTACTTCTTCACAAATATATACTAGAGACTACATTTCTATCGATATCGAACTGCGAATTCGCATCTTTTAGATCGAATTTGTTTTGTTTTTGTGACTCATGCCCGGGCTTTAACTACAAAGGTCATAGCCCACTACCAAAGTCTTCTTTCGTCGCTCTGGTGAACATGAGCCAATAATATGAGATAACTAAATTTTAGTTATCTAGGATAGGATTCGTGTAACGAGTATCTGACACCGTACAGGCTCTGGAAAGTCGCTTGACGTCCTATCCGAACGACGGTGAACAAACTTCTTTTTGAAATACTGACTGATCCACAAAACGTTTATCGAAATACTATCACCGGTTTCGGCATTACCATCGGCAAGTTTGCTGAGTGCGTACCATTCTTATATTTCAGGTAAGGAAAGGATTCGAATTTCAACTAGAAAATCGCCGTGGCTGCAGAGTTAGAAATTTGGTCTGAAATATTTTCTTCCCATTTTTCAATGACAATGTTAAAATTAAGATTAAAGATAAAATTATTAAATTCTAACTTATTTATGTGTGATATTCATGTAAAGATGTTTGCACATTTAACGAAATAAAGCAAATTACCAAAGAGTGATAATAAATATTGACTACGATTTATGATATGTAGAATAAAAATCACTACCACACTAAATAATAATAATACCATGTTATAGTTTAACGGAAATAAATTTATTTAGTGTGGTAGATATTTTTATTTCAGATATAAATAGTAATCTACATTTATTATTGTTTGGCAAACTCCATTTATTTTGTTATAATTTCATTTATATCCGTTCTTTCTTTACCTTGTAGGTAATAAAAACTCAGTAGACAAGCGCGCTACTAGCACGCTCTCAGATATTTTTTATTTTCACCCAAAGGTGCGGAATGCCGTTGATCCACTACTTTTTTGAACTGCATTTAAAAGTAGCCCATTAGTAGTTTATTATTATTAAACAATTATTTGCATTGCATTAAACAAAAATTGTAGTGATTCTTTTCATCATTTATATTTCCGTTGAGTTTCTGAAAGTATGTTTTTCTGTTTGCAGGTATGCTTGGGAAGATGAAGTTACTTCTCAGGGAGAATTGTTCTACGTCCGAAACTATCCCACTTCTAATGAATCGGAAGTTCTTCATAGTTCGCTGACAAGTGAGAACAATGATGAGAAAACCCCAACTGGTAACTTGAAACCTACAGACTTCCCGGAACTTTAATGTTTGCTCAAATATTTTTGTGTTTTGTCAGTATGGTCACATACATCCATGATGAAAATATCTTCTCGCAGATAAATATTCCAGTCAAATGTGCTAATGAGGCTAATTACAACTTTGCTTATTAAGAGATATGCATATGAAATTTGCATTTTATGGTACAATAGGACGAATATATGAGCATTAAATCTATAACCTTCGGTGCTGCAGTGCAGAAACCAATAATCTTATGGGGAAATATAAAAAGAAATTTCCTGAATGGAGTGAGATAAGGACAAGCCAGTGACAACTCGGATAGAATACTAACAGGATGAAAATAGAATGAATATGTTGACGCGGTACTCACGAGAATTTATGTTTAAATATCTACTTTAGTTTCAAAACTATGCTGTCGTGCGCTGAGTTTGATTAAAATTTGTTTTATAATGTTGCAATAAGAAAAGTAGTATGAGGAATTAAACTTTCAAATTTATTGTTCTTCAATTTCTTTTATACATGAAATTATAGGTTTGTGATAGCTAAAATAAGATATATACTTCTGTGATTGTAATGTCTCTAAATACCACCATATGATAATACAACGTCGATGGTAGTTTTCGACTTTGTTGTTGTTTTCGACTTCGATTCGTATTCATTTGTAGATTAAGTTGGTCATTTAAAAATGAAATAAGCTGTTTGGTATTTCCTGAAATGGGTAATAACATTATATTATTAATATATATTAATAATAATATATAATATCATACAATAATATATTGAAATATATATTATACTTTTTTAGATTTACACTGCTATATTATTTTCTTTTACCACATATTTTATTTATTGTGACTAATCTAAGCTATCAAAGCATCTTAACCTAAAAGTTTCTTACCGATAAATCATTTTATAGTTCGTAATATTGATATTTTAATTAAATTCACTACAACGGTAAATATGATCAAAAACAGTTGACATCACAAATAAAGAAGTGTGTGTGCGCTGCACGCGCAACGTCCGACACACACACACAATTACAAATGCACATCAACAAGACTTACACTCTGACGGTCTGACATTGCCCCTACCGAGAGCTAAGATCTTTACACATCAATTTTATTTTCTGACGCTTCAACTGTTGCGGCGTTGGCCTACCAATTGCTTGCCATACTGTTTCAAACGACCAAAATTAGTCGGAAGAAATATATAGATGTCGATGGGTTGGTAGGCGGAAGTGATGTCCACCCTGACACCTCGGTCCTCACAGTATATGTGTAGTGAACGTAGAGTGTAAAGCTCTGGTAAACATCTTTAAAGAACTAACTTTATATTACTTCACAGGTGGAATTTTGAATCGTCTAATAAGACGAAGAAACAGTCGCCGAAGTTTGAGACGCAAGGAGAATGTTAAGGAAAGTACAGGTTCATCTTCTGTCAATAGTAGCTGTGACGTTGTTAGGAATGAATCCACCCAGATGAAAGACTCACAACCTCAGGTATCTTTCTGTGTCATGGAATCATCAAATAATTCATAATCTATTTTTGTTTCCAGGATGTAGTCTCTCTTCTATGATATTTAACATTTTTTGCTGAGATATTGTGAAACACTAAAAAAATATAAAGAAAAACGTATGTTTTAAAAAAATATTGTCTATTTCACAAAATATATGGGAGTACTTTCGGTATTGCTAGCGTATATTGTGAAATAGACAATATTGTTTTTTAAACATACGTTTTTCTTTATATTTTCTCCTCTATTTGTGTTTGTGTGTCCTCTCATCTGAAACTAACGGATCGATGTTGACCAAATCGATATACCTACCCTACTTTGGTACAACAGCTAATTGCACAGCGATTACCAAGGAAAAGGTTCAAGTGTTGCGAAAATTACGCAATGTTTTAATATTGAAGCTACTGTATTGACATTTGGATCAGCTTTGGTGCTAATCTAGACAAAATTGAAAATACAAAAAAAAAAAGAGTTATAACATTTTGGTTTGTTGTTATTGAACTATTTTAGAGGCCTTCCTCAATACATTTTTGTACTAAATCAAATAAACTGAACGTTTTAAAATAATAGTAATTTATTACTCTATGCCATTTTCGAATATGAATATTATATTCGAAAGCGGCACAGAGGATTGAAATTGAATCAGCGATGCAAAAAACGGATGTAGAATGGACAGCTTGCGGTGACGTCATTTACTGAATGTGATCTTGGAAGTTCTTGCTTGATTTCTGCCAAACTAGAAAAATTTCTTACAATATTTTATTATAGTAACTTTGTATGCCCAATTTATTTGAAGTCATAGACGTTTCTTTTGTTAGTAACGTTATGTGCTCCTTTAGACATCACACTATACGGGTGTAATGTGTCACTGTTGATGTCGCAGTGTCGTTGAAAACAGGTTATGGGCGAAAATAAAATTGTGGGAAGACGATGTCTTTTTATTTCCGGAGGAGACATCGGTTCAGGAGAAACCTTTCATGCTAAGTATTGATCTCATCAAATTGACTAGGTCTAAAAATTACTCAATTACCTGAAAATCTTCTCACATAAACCAAAATCGAAATATTTTATTAACATTTATGTTATGAGGTCAGCTGTAGTCATTCTATCCAAAGTATTTTATGGAAAAGTTCGGCACAGTCTTGAGTTGCACATATTTTTAATCCCCGACGCAAAAGAAGGGGTGTTATAAATTTGAAGCCTTTGTCTGGGGGTGACATCGTAACTCCAAGACGCTGAACTGATTTCAAAGCGGTTTTTTTTGTTTCAAAAGCTGGTTTTTGCGAGATGGTTCTTAGCCCGGTTTGGGTATGCTGTTTCAAAAATCTTCAGGTTTCATTGTGTAGGTATCTCGGCCTCTACTAAAGCTAGAGACGGAGTTTGAGCTCGTATGTTGTAGTTGTTTGAATTTTGTAGAAGATGGACGAGAGTGTTGAATCGATTGATGTGAACGCTACGATAGACTTCTCCTGTTCGTCAAACTTCGGAAGACGCGCTACATTCTTGGAGAGTTACTTGGGCCTCAAGACCACCTACCATGGAGCACAGATCATCATCACTGGATTTGTACCCAACAGTCCTCATCATCACATTCACACAAACTTTCAGATAGGTGAGTAACAAGAAAATAACTTTAGTATTTTTTATTTAACAATTAACTTAGTTAATTTAAGGCAAGTGCCTTTGTTTTGGTTTCTTGTGCGCCAAATTGAATGTATATTGTACACAAATTTTTAATAAATGTGAGAAAAAACACATTCAATGAGTCAATATCTCATTGTGAAAATAATCATTTTCCAGTGAGATATTGACACTTATTAGTTTATTCAAGAACGATGTATTGATTTATTTTTCGATCGTTTCAGGAGACTGGCTGTATAGTATCAATGATATGGTTGTCAATTCTGAAAATATCGATAACTACCTATGGAGTCTTTCTTTATCCAAAGAATTCAGACAGGTAATTTCATCTTCAAGGGGAAGGAGGGATGTTCAGCTCAAAAATATCAATAACAGCTGATGTAATGAATGTATCGACATGACGTTGTATATTTAAATTCAAAACCCTTCACTCAGTGCCGAGAGCTTGGCAGAAATTCTACATTCCGTCACCTTCTTAGGTACACTATATTACATTATTTTCTTTTTCCTTTTTGCAGGTTATATTGAACATAAAAAGACTAAGATCAAGTAATGGAGCCAAATGTGAGACGCAGCAGTCTTCAAATTCTGATTCAGACGACAGTTTGGTAATTTTTTTTAACTGAAATAATAATATTATGTATTTTTGGTATGTAAACTAATATATATTATTTTTGTATGTAAACTAAGAAGTTGACATTCATTTTTTTTTTTTAGGATCGTTCTATATTCGACGACTTCAGTGTTGTCTACGTAAAACTGAGCCGTCTATCAGACAATTCCTCCATTTCAGAGGATATCTCCTTCTGTTATCCCCAGGAGGCCAACGTATTGACTCCTGTAAGAGGTGCATTTCTTACATTGCTGCATCTTTTACCTTCTATTGTCAAACAAAAACCCGTCAGGTATGCATAGTTGAATTATTTATTTATTTCTACAGGCGAAGCCTATTATTACACAACATAAAATGGTTTACAAATAACCTCATAAAATACATCGTAATAAAACAAAAAGTAAAATAAATTATTTTGATTTGTACAAATATAACAATTATTTAAAATTTACTCTTATTAACAAACACCTAAATATTACTACAATTTGGTTATAAAATTAACACTATATTAATAATTATAGGTACAATAAAAGAAAAACTGGTAAGTAATAGCTAGAAAAAATAATAAATCCAGAATGTAAAAAACAAAACAACATAAATATATGAGCTGAATACAACTATTGTATAATTTTAAAAGGACTATTATGCTTTATACATCCATTTTTAAATAATTGATTTAATAGTATTAATATTGTCTATGAAAAAGTTAAATTTATCAGAAATACTATAAGCAAACCTTTGAAATCGATCTATGGGAAAATAGAACCCATAATCAGTATAATGAAAATTAGGTGAGAAGGTGGGAACTGAAGTAGATCAGGACAGTCAATTTTATTGTTTAATAATTTGAAAAAGATTGATAAATCGGCTTTGATCCTATTATAGTTATAAAATAAATATTATTATGAAGTAGGTATGTTATCGCTCTTAACTCATACAATTGCTTGGAGTCTAGTTAAAATTCTGTTTCCTCTATCCTCTTAAATGAGATCCCTAGTTTCAGAATGATTGGAGTGTCTCACTAGAAATATTTACTATTGTTCATACAGTTCTTTCTTATTCTACAGAAATGTTAGTAATTCCCTTCGTTTCGATCACTAAGATAGCTATTATAATTCTTATTCACAAAACCAACTTAGGATGTAATGATGACTACCTATTGAAAGTCGAGTACCTTATGGCCCTTATTTCTTGTTCTAGATTTAGAAAAAAATAATAATAAGGATGTTAAGCCCCTCCTCCCCGAGAAAAAAGTCAGTGAATCATTGACAATGTACTTCCCCAGAACGAAGTTTAATTAACTGTTTGCTTCCTCTCCAAAACCAGCCCGTTTGCGCTAATAATCAATAGTTGACTTACATAGAGGCTCCTAATTCCTCATATAAAATTTTGTATCGATAAATTCATTACATCGGCAATTATTAGAGTGTTTGAGTTGAGCCCCTCAGATTCCCCTCTTTTCTTAGGTTGATTCCTCTAAAAATTAATATGTGTCGTCCTTATGGGGTTTTGAATTTACATATGAAACTTTCTGTCGATACATTCATTAGAACGGCAGTTTTTAGAATGTTTGAGTTTAGCTCCTCCCCCAATCCTCCATTTCCCTTCGGCCGGCTTGGCTGAAAATAGATAGGTGTTGTTCTAATAAAATTCTGCACATACATATAAAATTTCTTGTTATTCTGTCGGTAGTTATATTAAAGTTTTTGTGTTAAGCCACCCCCTTAATCCCCCCTTTACTTTTGGCCGATTTGGCTGAAAATCGAAAGGTTTTGTCTTTATGGGGTTTCGGTCTCACATACAAATTTTCGTGACGATACATTGATTCTTACGGCAGTTATTAAAGTCCTGTACCTTCGAATCTTCAAAATGTTTTGTAGAAAGTACAGGACGACAGTGGCTTTTTCTCTTTCTTTACACCAATTTTCAGAATAAAATTGAAACAACTTAGCTTTTGACGTCCAGCAAGACTCCAAATACACTTTCTTTGAAGTAGCCCGACATTAATGTAATTCTACATTTGGCAACGACAATAAAAACTCTTCTAACAAACTTAATCTTTCATTTAAGTCCTTTTGCCTTGTAACCTTCTTTGACTGTCTTTTATTTTCAGTTCTTTTATTAATTTCTTCATCTCTTGTCAACTCCTCATGGTTTTCTGCTTCATCTTGCAACCAATTGTTGACCATCCATTCACCTATCCCTAAAGTAGCCAGTAATGTCTTTTTGCACACCCTAACCTTTGATTTATTTATATCTAGATAACATTTAAAAGATAATTTTCTGCGAGAAATGTTTTCATCACGAGATCTCTGGGTTATATTTACATCTATTTTTTTCATTTTCTAATTTTTGACCGATCACTTCGGGACTACACTTCATGGGAAGTAAAAAAATCATAAATGTGATGAAAGACATTTAAATTAATTATTTTTTCACACAAATAAATAAAAAAGTAATTGTTACTTTTAATCTGCTTGATGATCCTGTTTAGTACCTATCGAATTAGATATTCTATATTTATCTTTTATTTCTTATTTATTTTAAAAAATATATATAATATTATTATTCTCATATGAGTTTGTATTCTAAGATTCAATATCGGTTCATGGATATCGTTTCTAAGCTATTTTGATGTACAAAAATTATATGTCCATGTAATTACCATGTTATGGTTTAACAGAAATAAATATTATTATTTTTGTCGGATACTCGGATTTAATTTTCCAAAAGTCGCTCTGTCTGTATATGAAATGTATGAATGTTTTTGTTGTGGTGTATTACAAAATTTTCTCTAATTCTCCGTACATTTCTGATGCATTTTTGCCTGTTAGAGATCTAGATTGTTGCACTAATCATATGATATAGTATTATGGGCCAATATTAGATTTAATAATATTAAAATAATGTTTTTTTTAATTTTACAGTACGACTATCAAAACAAAAAAACACTTGTTACATGTTATGTATACTCAGGTGGATGACGAAGTTTTGTTACTTGCACTACCTGATTCAAGGTAAATTTATATTGTCTTCAACCGTGTTTTGCTATTATTTTTTACTTTTTGGATTGTGTAAGAAAAGTCTTAACTCATATACAATATACAGGGTGATTCCTTCGTAACTTTAAAAAAAAAAATGGATGAAACTAGACCGAAAATGGAGTAGAATGCCACCAACCGCACCTTTCTATTTCAAACCGTTGCCGAGATATGATTTTTTAAAGGTTTTTTCGAGAAACCCACGTTTTTTGCCATCAAGTCCCACATTTCTCCCCTTTAAACCAACTTTTCTCAACTTTTGACCGCATTTTCGGAATCAGCGTTACATTTCCTATCAGACTAGTGTACTTTCAACTTTGAAAATCACCAACTTAGAACCGAAATAACAGCTAAAACGTTAACATTGTAGAAAAATTAAAATTTCGGGAAATACTTCCATGTCAACTACTTTCCCGCTCAAGGACCGCTCCAACCGTCCAGGGGGCTAGAAAACTTGAAACTTGAAAACTTAGCTTCCCGAAATGTCTCTAATTGCTTATTTTTAAAAATGCAAACTACTTGTTTAACTTTATATTGTCTAATTCCACAAAAATATATATCTAAAGAGTACCGTTTTCGGCTTACGCCATCGTCAGTACGTTTGTGTTTGTTGAAACCGGTAAACTTTATATATTTGTGGAATTAATCAATATAAGAGTTGAAGAGGGCGCCGGTAGCTCAGTGGTATGCTTGCTTGCCTTCTGAGCTCAAGATCGTCGGTTCGAAACCCGACCGAGGCCCTTTGTTTATTTTATCTGGGAGATAAAATAAACTTAAGCACACCGTCCTTCGCATGGGGCGTTAAGCGATGATCCCAAGCCTGTACGATGTCAGGTACTCGTTAAAGACCTCTACCCCCGGTGAATAAAAATTTAGGGTAGGCAAAATTTAGGACTCCCACAGTAGAGTCGGGCTCATGTCCACCAGAGTGACGAAAGAGCCCTTTGTAGTAGGCGATATGACCTCGTAGTTTAAGCCCGGGCATGATTCATAAAACATAACCTATAAGAGTTAAACTAGTTCTTTGTTTTATTTATTTTATTAGCTTTCTACTATATCGACAAAGATCGTAGAAATATATTCTGACTTATTATATATTATTTTTGTTTAGTATTCAATAATTTTTTACTCATATTTATTTTTTTTTATCACAGAGTCTCATTGATAGAATCTTTTTGGATCAATGCGGACATCGTAAAATGTTTGGAGTTTACTTTTCAAACCTTAAACAGGTAATATCTAAAGGAATATAATTTTATAAGATTAATAGAAAAAGAGCACAATCATCCTGATTATATTTTTCCCTTACTCCGAATGAATAATATTTTTTGTGCAGGTCATTTTCATTTGAAAGAAGTAAAAAAAGTATTGAAATGTTCTTTCATTCACTTTTTATAAGAATAATACGGAGGACTGAAGATACTAGAACCTGTTGTGAATTCGAAATGGTGCTCCCAGCTGCTCATACCCTTCCTGTCCCCAGAGATACACACGTATGTTGGTCAAACTCGACGTAATGTTCGAGTTGCATGCGGGAAAACACACAGGTGATGGACACAGACTTACATTATATGTAATACTATAGGGGGTCACAAAACTGTAGGCATGTCCAAAATGTATATAATTTCGTGGGGTTAATAAAGGCCCAGTATCAGAAAAATTATGATCTACAAACAGAGTAAGTTTTGGCAATTCACCAGCCCTAGAAGCCCGAATTTTTTTTTTGTATCTCCTTAAAAAATTCATTTTTTGAACATGAGTTGTTTTTTTTATGAACCCCCCAATTGCAAATTAATTGTAGAATATTCTAATCTTCGTGGCGTCAAAAATTGTCATGAGTAGATGGTTATCTCACTGGACTAGGACAGTTCTTGAACCAACAAGCACTACCTGTCAACGAGTTCTATCACACACCAACAGAAAGCGCGGTCATCTCATAATACAGAAATTATTTCTAATGAAGTCGTGTACATCTGATGTACCTACGTTATATAAATCTAAAAATAATTCAATGGCCTTTGAAGAGTGACGTGTCACCCAGCCGTGTCGGCTTGAATTTTATGTTGTAATATATTTTATTTCCTGTTGGTTAATGACTCATCCGATCAATACCTCGTATCAATAATATATTTTTCTTGTGATTAGAGGAAATGTTTGGGTTCTATAACTCTGTATTGTGTCGTACTTCAAATCTCACAGAAAATAGTTGGACATTTTATAAGAAACTTTTTTAGGTATACAGTAGAACGTCGCTTATCAGGGGTAATGGGGGGAGAGGTCGCACGGATAAATGAAAACCACGGTTAATCGAGACACTTTTTATTTAACGAATTACATATGTGTGTACAATGTTTATATACACCTGTGTGTACATTGTCATGTTATAACGTTATTAGGGCTTGAAATATGAAGTAATCCTTCTTTGTTTTTTTCGGTTCGAAATGGTTTTCCTTACTTCAGTTCCAATTTTTCTCAAATTCATGACGTCATGGAAGTCAAAATTTTCCTGTTGGCAGAAATTGAGGAGGACATCAACTGGTTCCATTGCTTGACTTGTCTGAATGTTTTCTTTAGCGCCAAAACTGTCATCATTATCACTCTACTCTGTCTCTAAGTATCTAGGAACCTGTACTTACTGCTTACACACCACGGTTAATCGCGAAGACGGATAATCGAGACTCGGTTAATCGAGGTTCTACTGTATAATAGTTTACCATAAAACTAACAGTTTTCGCTTAAATCAAACGTCTAAAAAAGAGGGTACTTTCTGATTTTTTTTAAACTCTTCATTTCAGTTATCTCGAAAATTGTAATAGATAAGTTGACATGTTGCTTCTTGGTGCAACATTTGTTGTCAAACTGTAGTTCTCAGCGTTGCCTAGGGATCACAAAACTATAGGCAAAACCAAGATGATAGTCTGGCTACACATTCATCCTGACAATAGGTTCGCTAATCTCTCAACCCAGAGGTGAAGTATTGTTAAAAGACAATGATGTGTGAGTTCACCGTCGCCCGCATGACAATTTTTGGCCCCGCGTACACTTTTAAGTTGAATGATTATGTTTTCAGGAAATTTTTTTCTTGTTATCACTTGCCAATTATGCCTCTAAAGTTATGTTTTGAGGACCATGTGGTTTTGGTCAACTTGCATGTTAATAGAAAGTTTAAAATAGGTGTTCATTACATCATGTATTTTCAGGTTCAAGTAGATGATGCACTCAACGAGTTAGAGTCAAACGATATTGATTCGTATGTATGTATTTTTATTATTCTTAAATTTTCATTCCATAATAATCTAATTTAATCAGTCAAATGATATAGATTCGTTATTATTATTAAATTTTCTAACCACAACAATCCGATTAAAGCAAACCTTAATTTTATATAAGCAATAAGTTGTTCAAGTCCACTAGAAATAGATCTCAAAAATAAAAATAAAAATTCATCGGTGGCAACGTTTTTCCACAACACGAAATAATTAATGTTAATATTTAGGGAAACGCTTAGAACCGACAAAGTGAATCCTTTACTAGCAGACGCTTCTTATGCTAGCTAAAATTACCTGAAACTGTAGTTTTTAAATGAAAATGCCATTTAGAATTGTAATAAATAATAATTAAAATAGATTTGTTTTTTTAATTTTAAAACGGGAATCAGATTTCTTTTTTGGAAAACAACAAATTAAATTTACTAGTATTTGCTGTCAGATTCATCTTCATTAGAGCGTTCATGAATAGTTTTTGGGTGCTTAAGGCACGTGAATGTTTCACACTTGATAGTTTTTATATTCTTGTTACTAAGGCAAATAGTACATCTCTATTTTTCACTCGGTCCGGCTACAGTCGAACAGCTTCATATTCATTCTTTTCTTGCTCGTTCACGAATTGTTTTTGGTAGCCGTGAACGTTTTCTATAATAATTGTGCATTACACCGAATACGAAAATGAAGCGAAACGACCCAACAATAATTTCTTCGCCCAACAAACTGAGTTTGGAAATCGTTCCACTTCATTTTTGGAATTGGTATATTGTACTTGTGGTGTTATTCCAGCTAAAGATTATAGCCAACGTTTCCTGGATGTTGTATAGAAACCTTACAACTTTGGTGAGATTAATAAACCTACTTAGACTCCAATCATCAAATAAAAAATAACAGACATATATTTTCTGGGAACAGTTAGCCTAGAATGTAGACAACATACATAAGAGCAGTGTAAGTAACATAACATGGAAACAATATTAAGAAAACTAAGGCTAAGGTGTTAGTGGACCAAGGTTAGTAGAAAACTATAGTATTCTATTTACCTTCCTACAGGACCTCATGGCCCCCACAACGTTACAAGGTCCCTCTCACCAAAATATACAGCGCCCCTTTGATACGGATAGCCCTTCCCCTATTGAGAAGTTCTACCCTTGTGGGGACCACGCTGGACCCCTATTATACCACACTATGGTTAAATCTGTACTGATTATCATTGTTGACATTGAGTATCTATCTCTCTTTTGTTGCAGCATGAACAAAGACTTTACAATATTGTTGGCTCTGCTTATTTTTATAAGGTCTGTATTTTATATACTATTATGATGTAAACCTATAGAGGGCGCCGGTAGCTCAGTGGTATGCATGCTTGCTTACTGAGCTAAAGATAGCGGGTTCGTAACCCGGCCGAGGCCCTTAGTTTATTTTATCTGGGAGGTAAAATAAACTTAAGTACGCCGCCCTTCGGATGGAACGTTAAGCGATGGACCTGAGCCTGTACGATGTCAGGTACTCGTTAAAGACCCCTGCCCTAGGTGAATAAAAATTTAGGTTAGGCAAAATTTAGGACTCCCACAGTAGAATCGGGCTCATGTCCACCAGAGTGACGAAAGAGCGCTCTGGTAGTAGGCGTTATGACCTTGTAGTTAAAGGCCAAACATGAGTCATAATAATTAAGTGTAAACCTATAAATTAATGTCATACAATCTTAAAATGAAACGCTACTAGTAGAGTAGATTATAATTTATCACTCTTTTGCGTTTTATAACCTTTTATTTAATTGTTTTTGTTTATTAAGCTCATTAATTTTCTGATTATCTTAAACTAGCTGAGTAGCTCAAGCTCATGGGTTCCAAACCTGGCCGATGCCTTTAGATTTTTTATCTGAAAACCCTTAAGCACACCATCCTTCGGATGGGGCGTTAAGCGATGATCCCAAGCCTGTACGATGTCAGGTACTCGTTAAAGACCCCTATCCTAGGTGAATAAAAATTTAAGGTAGGCCAATTTTAGGACTCCCATAGTAGAGTCGGGCTTATTTCAACCAGAGCAAAGAAAGAACGCTCTGGTAGTAGACGATATGACTTAGTAGTTATAGCTTGGGCATGCGTCACAATAAATAATAAAGTAACATTCTTATCCACGATGATGAGACTAATTTTGTACAGTTTTTAAAATCTTTTTCAGATTCTTACTTCAAATTTTTCATTATATTCCGTTTGTATTTTTAGAAAAATATTTTATGAAAACCCTAATTTTGAAAGTTTTCATTCAGCGTATAAAATTTTCAAATATATAATTATATTAATGGGTATCAAACCTTCCTATGCAGACTTGTTGTTGTACTGGATAGCTAACGATATTCCGAACGTGCTGACGACTATATACTAACATCTGAGGTTATATGTATTATTCAAAGACGTTCCTATTTACTATATATATATATGTTTGTTTTTGCTGTAGGGTTATATGGTGTGCTCCCATCTGTCTAAAGAGGACCTTCTGGACCTGGTCTCCCTGATCCGACAGAGTGACCTGCTCCGACTTATGCGAACAGGGGTCCAGGACCTCATCTTCTGGAGGGAGGTCTATCCTTCCTCAGCCAAACGAGGTCTCCATCCCAAAGTCGTCGCTCCCTACACACTTCTGGCAGGACGGTGGTTTCTTCTTATTGTAGCTAAGGTTAGTTAGTTGGTGAAGATTTTCATTTTGATAAAAGATATGAAGAAAAAGAAAAAAAATGTTCCTTATTTTTGTAAATTTTATTCATATTGTCTTGCAAAAGTGTGGGAATGACATGAAAGGTAGTTCTTCAGTCTGGTTTACCGGGTAACTCCAGATTATAAAGCAAATATAATTGACTCAAAGACAAGAGGTAGAAAAACCTCCAGTTTACTTTAACAATCAGCACTGTCTGATATCTAGGACGCCATTTACTACTTCGTTTGGACAACCCACGCCAGGCTGAAATGAACAAACAACGATTTGGACAAACTAAAATCAATCGTCATTATCACGAAAACTCAATAAATCTACATCTGGACTTACTGTATCGAGATTTCCATATTCATATAAGAAATCAAATATACCACGCCTTCGGTATATCGATTACACTAAGCCATGATGTAGATGTTTAATTTTACGTTTCCAATCTCAGATTACACAGTATCATTAACATTCTGCTATTTTCACGACAAACTGCATTATCAGGACAATCCTCTCACTCAATCACAATCCACAGACACTCTTCCCACAAATCCACAATGTTCGTGAAAGATTATGTCAAAGGAGGGTTGATATGGAACGGAACATTAATGTTGGTATCTGTATGTCTTTACTTTTATCATTAACTAAATACCTGTCTTTAATAATTAATTAATTATTCCTTTGCAGGATCACAATTTTCTTTTTGTTTTATTGGAGTCTGGAGGATGTACCATGAAGTAAGTTTTTTTATTCACTTTATTCCCATCTTTTATATCTTATTTTAGCATATTCTATTATTTTTCAGAAAGTATACATTTTGTAGTTTTTCTTTCATTAAATTGTTTCTTTACTCTTAAGCTTAATATATATTTTTATTTGTTTATTTTATTCTTATTTATTTAAATTCCTGTTTTAGAGCTGAACAAAAGCCAGGACCAGACATAACTTACGTTGAAGAAGCCCAAGCTACCTTGTTACATTTAATAAAAATCGGAACCCCACGGGTTGCCGATAAATTGTAATTATAACTCATTTTAATATAATTCATATATAAAAAGTGTTTTACTATTTTCGTTAACGCTATATAACTATGTTTGAATTTTCATGAAATGGTATTTCAGGCTCAAAGTAAACGTTGCTACTCAAGTGTCTCCAAGCCACCCTCCTCAGTCGGTGAGTTCAGCCGATTCGACAACATTGGCTTCTTCCAGCTGTGAGAGCTCCCTCAGCAAGCAATATTCATGTTGGTACCAGTTATTTCTTATACACCAGTTATCTCGTATATTTATAGTATAGTAATACATTGTGTATATAACATTTAGCATATTCTTTTTTTCACATTTATTTTGAAATTTCTGACTGTGAATATACATCGCAATAAGGAAATATGAACAGAATAAAAAGAAAAACACATCACTTGAGTCTCTTGATGAAGCGGCTGCTCAGCACCACCGCCTCCTCAGGCAGTAGGTCACGCGGCCAACGTCGATTTAGTCGCCGAGGAGGGTTTCCCGACGAGGACCGGACCGACATTGCTTCCACCAGTGTGTTCGGATGTGGCTTGAACTTGTGCAGATTTATATAGAGCTGTTGTGTTACTTCGTGTAAGAATATGTTTGGGTCATGATGTAATGTTAAGTTTGAAACGTAGAATGGACTTTTGAATGCCTTGAGTTCTTTTGATGTGTGAGGGCTGAACGTCATACGTCCAGATAGGACTGAAAGGGGGGTAGTAGGGGAGAAGCTTAACTCCAAACTCTAATAACTGCCGTTGTAATGAATGTATCGACACATAATTTCATATGTAAATTCAAAAGCCCTTAAGGACGACACGTATTAATTTACAGCGGAATCGGCGCAAAGGAAGGGGGGTTCAGGGGAGGGGTCTCTATTCAAAAACTCTAATAACTGCCAATATAATGAATCTATCGAAACAAAATTTAGTAGAATTTAGGAGCCACTAAGTAAGTCAACCATTGAATATTAGCGCAAACTGAGGCGAAAAGTTAATAGTTGATTTGTTCTGGGGAAGTTCATTGCCGGTGATTCATCGACGACCTTCTTTTATGGTCTAAATGAAGAAAGAAGACAATAAAATTAAACTTGTAATGTCTATACATTTTTGAATATTCACAGCAGGACTCTGATAACAGCGCAGGTTGTCAAAAATATAACGAGGGAAAGTAGTTACATTTTTTCTTTCCATAATTTCTTGTTATTCACAATAAAAATAATATTTTCTGAAGAGAATGATTTGTAATTGCAGTATCATATCGATCACTGGATTCGACCATGCTGCCTCGGTCCAGAGCCAATATCAACCTAATCTCTGGTAAAAAAACATATATATTTTTTAAACATATTGG
The DNA here is from genome assembly GCA_963662175.1 of Aradus depressus. Taxonomy (NCBI): domain Eukaryota; kingdom Metazoa; phylum Arthropoda; class Insecta; order Hemiptera; family Aradidae; genus Aradus; species Aradus depressus. The sequence goes on from OY759214.1 coordinate 24,271,056, forward strand.
GAATTAATAATAATATAGATTATTTATTGGTATATGTTATTGGTGTTAATATAGGTTGTGACTCGGTGAGCAGTGAAGAGTGGACACCCGTCATCGGGAGACGTGCTGAGAGAGAGCTTGTCCAGGAGTCACTCTCCAGAGCTTCCGACTTCTCAGATGAATCGGACTGGTCCAAGGTAATTCCATCATTGGATCAACCGTCCTTACTAAATGTTGTAATAGTCCAAGCTCCCATGGCATAAAAAGGTACTCCATCGAACACCTCAAATTTGAAAAGTGAAAATTCTTGAAAAACATGTTAAAAAAATGAATTTATTTTTTAAAACACCTGCTTGAAATTTACACAATCTACGGTAATTACCTTGTCAGAATTAATTTTGAAATAATGAATGAGATAGATGTTAGCTCAACCGCTGGGATCTCATAACACCTCTTTTTTTTTAAAATTTTATAAAAATTGGTCTGTAATTGAAAAAAATTATTTTTACTATGTCAGACTTAATTTTTAAGCGCCGTGCCAACTTTTTTCTAAACAAAATTAGCTTCTACAGCGGCCGCGTTAAAATACCATCTTAATTTTTTTCTGAAATTAAGTTTGAGATCTATTTTATACATGAAAATTGGTCTGTCAGCGAAAAAATGTTTTTTTCTATGACAGACTTAATTTTAAAGCGCCATCCCAACATTTTTGAATAAAAAAATGTGGTATGTACGTTGCTACTAAATAAATTTTTTTTTTTCTAATTCTAAATTAAAGTTTAAGATCTTTTTTATATATTAAAATAGGTTTTTTTGACTTAATTTCTAATCGTCGGGGTCACATAAATAATAATTTATAAAAAAACTTCTGTCAAATGTTAATTAACAAAAATTTCCAGTCAGACGAGTTTTAATACATAGGAGCGATCTTAAACTTCATTTTAAAACGAAAATCAAAGAGGTGTTATGAAGTGTACTTTCATGAAAAAAATAATTTGTAAGAAAAGGTCTGTTAGATGTTAATTATCAAAAATTGTCAGCCAGACTTTTCTTAAAAACGATACGTTATTTACCATAGATTATGTAAATTTCAAGCAGGTGTTTTAAAAAATAAATTCCATTTCCATTAATCAGGACATAAAAGTGATGATGTTTTACAGTTTAAAAATGTATTTAATTATATTCTTTACAGGATCCTAGCCGAGGCCAGCCTGACTTACTTGATGTTGAATCAAATATGTCAAAGTAAGGATATATTTTTATAATTTTATTTAAATATAGAAAGTTGAATTTCTTTTGAAACCCGACCGAGGCCCTTATTTTATTTTATCTGGGAGGTAAAATAAACTTAAGCACGCCGTCCTTCGGATGGGACGTTAAGCGATGGTCCCGAGCCTGTACGATGTCAGGTACTCGTTTAAAGACCCCTGCCCTAGGTGAATAAAAATTTAGGACTCCCATAGTAGAGTCGGGCTCATGTCCACCGGAGTGACGAAAGACCGCTCTGGTAGTAGGCGATATGACCTCGTGGTTAAAGCCCGAGCATGAGTCATAAAACCTAACCAACCTAACCTATAGTATAATAACTTATATTTATATGTAGTATGCTAAAATATTTGCTTTCTAGTAATATTCTGAGGCGTTAGTTATTGCGACTCATGCCCGGGCTTTACCTTTTATCTACGAAGTCATATTGCCTACTATCAGAGCGCTCTTTCGTGGACATGAGCTCGTCCCTACTATGCGAGTCCTAAATGAGTACTCACCGAAGGTAGGAGTCTTTAACGAGTGCCTCGGGACCATTGCTTAAGGTCCGATTAGAAGGACGATGTATTCAAGGTTTTTTCACCTCCCAGATGTAAATCTAATGGCCTCGGCCGTGTTCCGAACCCGCGATCTTGAGCTCAGTAGGCTAGCATTATCATCAGCTAAAGTTTCTAAATGTATTTCTGCTTATAATTAAAAAAGTTCATTATTACAATATCCTTTCAGTGATTCTTTAATTTATTTTTCTTTATTTCGGATCCACTTAATATCTCAGATACATACAATCCTTGATCTTTTCTTTCTTAGTTAGTTTTTAATACTCATGCCCGGACATTACTAAAAGGTCATATTGCCTACTACCAGAGCGCTCTTTCGTCACACTCGTGGACATGAGCCCGACTCTACTATGGGAGTCCTAAGTTTTGCCTACCCTAAATTTTTATTCTCCTAGGGTCAGGGGTCTTTAACGAGTACCTGACATCGTGCAGGCTCGGAACCATCCCTTAACGTCCCATCTGATGGACGGTGTGAACAAGGTTTTTTCACCTCAGATAAAAAACCTAAGGCATTCCATTGATCTACCGGCGTCCTTTCCGTATACAAAAAAATTAATTAAGTACATTTTTTCGAGTATTTTTTGTTATTAAATGTATGTGTTGTTGCATTTTTTCAGAGTAACTACTGGTAACGAAGATCTTATGTTGCATTACGTTCATTTGGACCAGGCAGAGGGAATTTTAATATCATCTGTGAACAGCGATTCGTCTAAAATGTGTAATTTATTGGATAATTTCCGATTTCACGCTCATAAAATACATAAAATTCTCCATAATACTGTTTCGTTTAAGGTAATTTGTGATATGCATTTCATTTTTGTTCTGTCAAACTTATTCTAAATTACAGTAATATTACTTCTTTAATTATACAAATTATTGGGGGAGTTATGTAATTGATCAGTAATTCGATTTTGAGTTTTCACCTGAATTTTATCTTTTCCGATCCCTCATTTCAAAAAATAGATAAACAAAATTAATGTATGTGGTTGCGTGTGTGTGAACACGATAACTCCCGATAGAATGAATGTATCTACACAAAATTGTAGTTGTATATCGGAATCGGCCAAAGGGAAGGGGCCTCGACAAAAACGCTAATAACTGCCGATGTAATGGATGAATCGACACAGAATGTAGTATGTGGATTCAGAAGCCACTTGGTGTGTCGCGTTTTGATTTTTAGCCCAAACGATCAATTGATATTGAAAGGGGAGTGAAAACGAATTAATTCGTTCTGGGGAAGTACATCGCCGATGTTTCACCGACATTTTTTTAGGGTTCCGTTGGAAGACCGTCTACGAAACCCTATTGACGAGTGTCAACTTAATGTTGGCCTATGGAACACTTCTGTGTATGTCCGAATACATTTTTTTAGGGTTCCGTTGGAAGACCGTCTACGAAACCCTATTGACGAGTGTCAACTTAATGTTGGCCTATGGAACACTGTGTATGTCCGAATACATTTTTTGCGTTCTGTGTTGATATATTGGAAATACTAATAAATAAAATAAAATGATAGATAAAATAGTTTTTTGAAACTTATATTGTCTAATTCCACTAACATATACTTAAATGTGTACTGGTTTCGGCTTACGCCATCGTCAGCACAATGTTCAACAATAATTGAGATATTTGTCAGGCATACATATTTATATTAACCTAAGTGTACCTGAGGTGAAAGGGTCCCCTTCCTCTGGTAAAACCGGGGGGGTGGAAGTCTCTATTATAATGGTAATAACTAACTGTGCACTTATTTGAAAAACAATTTATTTAATTTTAATTTTATTTTCTTGTTTTTCAAATAAGTGCACAGTTAGTTATTACCATTATAATAGAGACTGTAATAACTGTAATAACTAACTGTGCACTTATTTGAAAAACAATTTATTTAATTTTAATTTTATTTTCTTGTTTTTCAAATAAGTGCACAGTTAGTTATTACAGTTAGAATAGAGACTTCCACCCCCCTGGTTTTACCAGAGCACGGGGACCCTTTCACGTCAGGTACTCTTAGGTTAATATAAATATGTATACCTGGCAAATATGTGAATTATTGTTGAACATTGTGCTGACGATGGCGTAAGCCGAAACCGGTACACATTTAACTATATGTTTGTGGAATTAGACAATAGAAGTGTTCAAAAAAGTGTTTTATCTATCATTTTATTTTACTTCTGTGTATGTTCTGAACATACGTCTCTGAAATATTTTTTAAAATTTTAATTCATAATAAGAAAAAACTTCCATGGCTAAATTGTAATTATTTTTGATTTTTTTTTTCTCAGAAACTTAAAAACCAAGAAATATCAACTTGTGGTCTGAACAAGTCTTTGATTGCAATCAAAGAACATGGGATACTTTTTAACTGTTCTGCGGGTCTTGACAAGGAAGAATCTCTGTCCTATTGGGTGGTCGGGTAAGTGGAATAAAATCATATTAAAATTTACAATTATGATTCATTGGTTGCGTAAGTTAGTGTTAGAATGAGTTTTCTCGAGAACGAAGTGTTTCTGGTACAGTGGACAGGGTCTTAAATTCATGGTTAATTCGGGTTATGAAGTATCTTCCATCCGAGCACGCACTTTGAACATTTATTCCTGCTTATAATTAAAAAAGTTCGTTATTACAATATTTGAGTGGTCGCTTAATTTATTTATCTTTATTAAATACGAGGTCATATCGCCTAATAAGCGCCCTTTCGTCACTCTGGCGGACATGAGCCCTTACTCTACTGTAGGCATCCTAAATTTTGCCTACCTAGGTTTTATTACATTTATTCCTGCTTATAATTAAAAAAGTTTATCACAACATCCTTTGAGTGGTCCTTTAATTTATTTTTCATTATTTCAGATGCGCTTGGGTAATGGGAGCTTAATATCTCAGGTACATTCAACGCTTGTTGTTTTCTTTCTGCCCGGGCTTTAAATACGAGGTCATATTGCCTTAATACCATTGCGCTCTTTTGTCACTCTGGGAAACATGAGCCTTCTCCTGTGAGAATCCTAAATTTTGCCTACCCTAAATTTTTATTCACCTAAATCATTGCACCATCGCTTAGCGACCAATCCGAAGGACGGCATGCTCAATGTTTTTTACCTCCCAGATAAAAAGCTAATGGGCCTCGGTCGGGACAGAGATTACTAAAAGAGAAGAACTTGAAAATTAGGTTTCCATAGCAATATATATTTTTTTTTTTCGATGTAGCAATCGATGCTGACTGAAATTATTATATATTTTATTATATTATTTATGAGTAACTGACATCGTACAGGCTCGGGACCATCGCTTAACGTCCCATCCGAAGGACAGCGTACTTAAGTTTATTTTACCTCCCAGATAAAATAAACTAAGGGCCTCGGTCGAGTTTCGAACCCACAATCTTTAGCTCAGAAGGCTAGCACGCACTGAGCTACCAGCGCCCTCTATTAGGTTTATTATTGTTTTATCTGTTCTATTTTTATTTGATTTTATTCCAGCTTGACACGATGGTTTTATAAGTTGATTGTATCCTTTTCTACCCATATTTAAACATTAATGGGGAGAAGGGAAGGTTTATTCACCTAGAGTAGTGGTCTTTAACGAGTACCTGACATCACACTGGCTAGGGATCATCGCTTAACGTCCCATCCGAAGGACGGCATGCTCGAAGTTTATTTTACCTCCCAGATAAAAAAAAAACCTACTATTGGGATTTTTTTAATTTATTTATTTTTCCTAGGAAAAGATGTTCACTGCCCATCGAGGGCGGCATCAGTTTGCGGACTCTTCTGTTTATTTATTATTTGGATAAATTGTCTAATGTTTGTGTTGTCAGACGGCTGGTGTGCAGTCCACGACTTCGGGAGGTGTACCTCTGCTACAAAGACAGCTGTCCCCAGAACATGGTGGAGGTTGCTTTCAGACTAGCCCTCAGTCACTCCTTCTCCTCAGTCTAGCCCGCTCTGCCTTCCCATCATCACCATACCTGAAGACTGTTAGGGTAACTCAGAGGGCCCGAGATACAAGTGAAGGGCAAAAATGAGTTGAAATTACATTTCTGGTATAGGCTCCATTTTGAAATTCAGATAGCACAGAATGTATGATGTACACATCATTAAAATAATACACATTTGCTTTGAAGAAAAAATTAGCTCTTAGATTTCTGAATTTGTTTTCTTGAAATTTCAACAATATATCACCCTTTTCTCCTCTGTACCCTTCATGTGCAATTGACAGCAGAAACTAAATGAGCAAATACATTCTTATAAATGAACTATACATCAATTTTTGTATTTATTTTATGTTAAATATATTATTTATTGTTTTAATTCCAATTTTTTTTTATCTTCACCTCATTCTCAAATTCTCCTGCCACGGCAGGAAAAACTGGCAAGTTTTAAGATGAGGACAGCTGACGTATTACTCCTCAACACAACGCTCTACACCAGCAATGGCTTCTTCGGTGCGCATTGAACGACGTCTTTCCGGATGCGTATTATCAATTAGAGTATGCGTGGTGCGAAAACGATCCATGGTTATTCGAATTAATTGCTCGGATGGACGATTATGTCGACCGTAAAATGGACGTATCACACGGTAAGTTTCACAAACTGAACCACGATTTTGGAAATAAATTTGCACAATTCGCAAGTGTTGTTCTGGCGTAAGTCTATTCATGGTGAAATGGCCAACCAAACTGAGCATAAGTGACATTCGGGTTGCCCGATATGACAGTCTAATCCCTATTGGAAAAACAAACATCTAAAAAAAAACACCCTTTAGAACTTGTAATATATAAATAAAACTAGCTGAGGAGCCGACCGTTGCGGAGCGCAGTATAAGAGAATGTAGTCTTTACATACTTGCATTTCAAATTTGGTTATAATCAATTCAGTGGCATATTGGCTAGAGAAATTCAATAAGGAAAACAAAAATAGGGGTTAGGGTTTATGACTCATGCCCGGGCTTTAACTACGAGGTCATATCGCCTACTACCAGAGCGCTCTTTCGTCACTCTGGTGGACATGAGCCCGACTCTACTATGGGAGTCCTAAATTTTGCCTACCCTAAATTTTTATTCACCTAGGGTAGGGGTCTTTAACGAGTACCTGACATCGTACAGGCTCGGGACCATCGCTTAACGTCCCAACCGAAGGACGGCGTGCTTAAGTTTATTTTACCTCCCAGATAAAATAAACTAAGGGCCTCGGTCGGGCTACGAACCCATGACCTTGAGCTCAGAAGTCAAGCACGCATACCACTGAGCTACCGGCGCCCTCTAAACAACAAAAATATATTGACTGTATAAAAATCAGTTCAGCAGTTTATTGACTAGAGAAACTCTGTAAGGAAAACACACATGCAAGGAATTGGCTGGGTATGAGGAAGTCTGGCAATAGCCACTTTTTTTTTATTATAAATATATATTTTTTATATGAATTATGAAATAAAATACATTCGTTTTCATAAAAAAATATAACCAGATTAAAGGCAGGAAATTTATATCAAATATAACATACACAATTATTTACATTAAAAAAAAAAAATAATAATTACATTATTTTTTCGTCAGTATCACACACCAATTTCCTTCTTCGTAATAACTAGACACTATGGTAGCGCCAGCTAAACAACACAATTCTTCTAGCTCTTTTTCTTGAAAAACATGGTAATATCTGAGGTAAGTAGTCTTTGGGCCACAATTCAGTTTCCATGGTACCAACAGATCATTGTGATGAAATTTAGTTCCATTGAGGTGAACTGGCAGAGACACATTTTCACTAATCTTCATGGAGTTCGTGTTCTCATTCTCTAAATTACATTCCTTTGAGTCTGTTTCGCCTTCACTTCGAAAAGACTTTTTAAGATAGCGACTATTTTTTTGATCTCTGGCCCAAGTGTATATTAGGGCCTTTCCGTCTACTTTTAATATTCGAACAATTTCATGGATAGCTTTTAGTCTTCTAGCTTCTGTGGCTAAGTGATGTAACACAGCAATACAGATCACACCATCTGCAGTATTGTCAGCAAATGGTAAATTTAAACAGTTGAACAAAGTGACTTCGAAACTTCGATTTTTACAAATGATAGCCAACTTCTTGCTACTGTCTCCTCCAATTTCGTAAATATTGCGATTATGACCAAAATATTTTCCATTCCCACAACCAACATCAATAAGAATGGAAGCTGTTGCGAAGGACTGAACAAACTTAAGAACATTAGGCCATGGGGAATGTCGGGTTAAACTAAAGTGATCAGAAATATCTTCATAAACATTATGAACAAATTCATTTTCGACTTTAGCTGCTTCAATGTCTGAGTCTATATTACCTGATATAGACATCTGTGAGTAATGTACACGATGGAGGTAGAGGAAAACTATATTTTTGACAATTTAGTCTCTATCAAGGGAATAAAAACACAATTCCAACTCATTGCCACACAAGAATATTTTTCGTTCACATGATAATGTCTGTACATATCTGGAAGGTTACAATAATAATCTATTTCACTAGAATCGATATTTAGCCATCGTAGTGAATCGATTCATTACTTCAAGAAAATAATAAAGTATAATTATTATGTTTGTTTAGTTTAATATCCTTGTGTATTCCCGAGTCAGCCAAAAACGACGGGATGACTACAGACAGCAGCTCTTTTTTGTAGATCTAAAACCAACATCAACGAAGAGTGTTCCAAGTCAAAGTGATAATTGATTCTTGAAGGAGCCGCAGTTCATATTCCCTTCTATAAATATAATAATAATTTTTATAGAAAAGAAGGACTTATTGATTTTTTTCTACATCAATCACTAGCGATACAGATAAAATAAGTAACTATTGATTGTATACAGGAAGATACTGATGGCCGCATTCTGTGGATTGACACAGATCATACGGTTAAGTATGCACCTCAGTCTGTAGAATAGCTTCTAATTATAGTAAGATACCGGTAGTAACTTGATTTTTTAATGCACAAACGGAGATATTTGATGACTTCGGTAGGGTCGAGTGCTCCAAAGATAATATAGGTCATGAACGTGGATTCGGTTCCTAATTTCAGTCGTATGTTCTTTAATTCTTTTTTTAAAACGTCGGTCAGGCTGTCCAATATAAAATTGGTTGCATGTCGTGCACTATAGACTAAATACTCCACTTTTGTCCTCAATTTTTGAATTGATAGTTTTAACGCCTATATTATATCCTTTTTCTCAAACATTTTCCAAAAATTTCCCGTAATATATCACACTGGCACATTTAAAATTTTTTAAATATATATAATATATATAAAAATATTTATAAACTTTATACGACAATAGAGTCAAAATTTTTTTTTTCTGATAGATATCCAAATACTATTGATTTAATTTTATTTTGATTTTTATTATTGTATAAATACAATATAAGAAAGTATTGCAATCGTGCGAAAATTCGAGAGTTTTTAACGGTGTTTTTTTCTAGGTCCTCTGAACATGGTTTGACCACGTCAGTCTGTCGGTGTGTGTTTATGTGTGAAAGTGAATGAGGTCTTTGAGAGCAAGAACTCAAGAACGATTGTTATTATGAACTTGAAATTTTAAATGAAGTCACCTCTGTTAACTTAGATCTGATTAGATTTTGATCGAAATCGATCGAAAATTGAGACTATTTCGGTGTCTAAGTACTTTTTACAAGATACCGCTTATTTTTATGACCTACGTAAAAAATTATGGCTGAACTTTCTGTATTCATGTTATAAATAACTATAGTAGTCAGGGGCGTAGCAAAAAGAGGTCAGAGCAAAAACCAAGATAAGAAAATTGGGCTTTACTTAAATGTATATGTACAAAACAAGTCATATTACATTTATTTAAATATACATGAATTCGATCATTTCATTTCCTCGTTCAAAATTTTCATTTATGTTATACTTTATACCTACTCTTAAAGCTGATTTTACATGCGCAGTAAAAATGCAAAGCGCAGCAGCAGCAAATGCACGCTATTGGATGTCAGTCATTTAATTCTAAAAGCACAGAAACCACAGCGTGCATTTTGCATTTTTGCTGCTCATGTAAAGTCAGCTAAGTATTACAGTCAATGGTTACATCAGGGGGAACTTCTAGAGGTCCGAGTCTCCCAAATTAATAAAAGAAAGTCTGCAACGCTAACCACGGAAACTGTGGACTGTGTCCCCGGGAGTCTATACCCCCCTCCCCCCTGCTCAAAATCCTGGCTAGGCCCCTAATAGTAGTTAAACAAATTTTTATTTTCTTACTTTCATATAGGTATCTACTTTAGTATGAGGAAGTATTGTAATTGTGCAAAAATCTGATTTCGAGTTTACAACGGAATTTTACGTTTTTTCGCTCAACTAGTGTTTTTTTAACCTGAACAGCTCCACTAAAAGGACCGATGGAAGGGTTACATTTTTTCCTATCGGATATATGTTGTCTAATTACTATTGATTCAATTGTATCTATTTTTTAAATATATTAAATAAAATCATTAACAGACAAGAATAATTTGGGAAAATTATTATCATCTTTTATTTAGTTTTATAGTAATAGGATAATATATTCATGGATTTAATCATTGCTACGATTAATCGCTAGTATTTTATAATAATTATAAAATTTTATTATAATTATGGTTAACCATGGCAACTACGGGCTCTTTACAATAATTATTGTAAAGAGCCCGTAGTTGCCATGGTTAACCAGAAGAATGTATTATATTTTTAATTTGAAGTTAACTGCCATCTTAGCTGCTGCTGAATCTTCCATACATGCCTCCTTCACATTACAACACCATGTTACTCAAATTGAGAAATGGTGCAACATTTGGAAAATTAAACTCAACACGAACAAATCACAACATATAACATTTACATTAAGACGAGATACATGTCCCGCCGTTTTTATCTACAACAAGCTCCTCCCTCAGACTAACACAGTAAGATATTTGGCACTTACTCTAGGCTGTAGGCGATTGACATGGAACCCTCATACAAGCCTCATACGTACAAACAATTTTAAATGTTTTATTCTCTTCTGCACAGACATTCAAAAATACTCTTAACACAAAAGCGTAACTGCTACACATTTCTACTAAAACCTCTCTGGATGTATGGCTCGCAAATCTACGGTTCGGCTAAAATATCTAACCTGAAACGTATCCAAGTTTTCTAGTCAAAGACACTCAGACTCATTACACAATGCCGACCATACGTAAGTAACAAAACACTTCACAATGACCTCATGATAAACACAGTACACGGCACAATTCAGGACCTTTACAGACGTTTCCATAGCAAATTGCATTCACACCCAAATCCATACATCCACTCACTTTCTTCACCACACTTGCCAAACAATCCTCCCATGAGATTGAAGAGGAGATGGATCCATGACTTACTATAATCCCAAATTGCAACCGCCCACTTCTTGAAACAAAATCAAAAATCATAATATCCCCATAATATTCATTGATAATAATCATAGTATTCATTGTTTTTAAATTTCGCCCCGAGGAGCTACCGCTGGGTAGCCGTGAGAGAGGATCTCACGCCGATCAGGACATCCACTATTAATCAAGTCCTCTTGGTAGCTGATTGTACAAAAATAGAGCAGATATGGAGAGCTGACTGAATTTTTTCATAAGGAAAAATAATAAATCTATTTCTAATGGATTGTGAAGCTTATTTTTACTGTCCCTTACAGTTAACGAAGTCGACGATGAAACGGCTCTATAAAGAAGGAACGTCTTTCGGAAAAATATGACTAGTTATAAGAACAAAATATGTTTAATTAAAAAAAACAAAAACAGATATTTCAAAATACGTAATAGAAATTGGATTATTTGACAAAAAAAAGTGAAGCAGTCTATGTTTGGAGAGCGGATTGAAGATATAAAAATAAAATAAATATTTCTAATTTAGTTATTTACGCCAGCCCAAGAAGGCTTCCATTCTCTCTTGGTATCAAAACGTGATTTAATACACGCTTTTAGTTGACGCATGTATATGGAAAGGTAAGAAAGACAAATATAAAATAGTTCTCTAATTTTAACGTTACTTCAATTTTAGTTAAATAAACATTGTAGGCCAACAGGTTATGGCCACTTAAAAACTTGGAAAAAAACATTAAAAACTAAAAGCAAGAATATTAGATGAAATTATTTCGAGCTTCTCAAATTGCCCTTAAAATGTTGACCCGCCTCAAACCGTAAAAACTAACTTTACTCTTTCTATACTTTTGTCGGAGGTTTCAAGCCTACACGTGAGTCTATAGCATCAGTAACGCTAAGCGTAATTTTTTCCCCCTTGTTAAGACCAGAGTGGACCGCATTGAAGCCCTTGGTGAGACCAGACTCAACTTTGTCTGCTCCAGCCTCCACGAGGTCAGCTACATAGCGGGTATCCTCTTTAACGCTCTTGTTGATCATGTCGAGGCCGTTAATGCCGGTTTTCTGAAAGTAGTCGATCACCGCAAAGCCCACCTTCTCCAGTTGGTCTGTGGTTATCTTGCCCAGGTTGGTGCCCGCCGCAGCAGCGCTTCCCACCACTGGAACTGGTTCCACAACGCTTGCAGCCAAATCTGCAACAAGTTTGATATCCATCAACAATGTATCTTCTACTATGATTGTTACTATAATTATGTTAGAAATAACCACACGAGTTAGCAAATATAATTAGCTACCTTTACTAACATGAATCTCTTCAAAAAAAAAGTTCTTGAGAAAACTGAAAAGTACTTTTTATATGAAATAAGATATTTCTAAGGGCTGCACAGATCATTCTCCCTTCCCCTTTTCACATTCATTTCACACTGGCATTATTAAGAACATGATAGTCACCCTTAGAATTGCGCTAATAATAAAACAAAGAAAACCGCTGATTCCAACACATTAATTTTATATAGCCAGTAATGCCAGTAGAAAAAGAATTTGAGAGGGAGGAGGGGGTTGGAGAGTCTTCTGTAAAGAAATGGTTGGTATAAGAAAGTTCTGTTATGGCCACGTTTTTAAAAATTAGTAATAACAGACGTTTCGGGAAGATTCATCAGAACCTATGGTGTTCTTTATGTTAGCATTCCTTTTGTCAATCAGGACCTTCCTTTTTATAGAACATATTTATTCGACCTCTATAATTAAACACCTTATGGGGTAGAGACCTGGACGATGACGAGAGCAGACCAGAGAAGCCTCGAGATATTCGAGAAAAAGGTTCTGCGGAGGAGTCTTGGTCCGGTCCAGGAGAACGGCATATTCAGAATTAAAAATAATACCGAGATCGCTACGGAGTTTGGAGAGCCCAAGGTTACAGACGTGATAAGACTGGCGAGGCTTCGATGAGCAGGCCATATGCTAAAAATAGGCTGAAACCCCACGAAGACTGATGCTAGTGATCCGGAGGGAAACAGAGGACGAGGAAGACCCAGGAAGAGATGGATGGACGCAGTCGATGGGGACGCAAGGAACCTTCGGCTGCGAAACTGGAGAACGCTTGCGCTGGACAGGAATCTTTGGGGGAAGTCTCTGGAGGAGGCCAAGGCTCGAATGGAGCTGTAGCGCCGAGGATGATTATGATGATATTTAAACATCAAGTCAAAACTTTTGACCAGTTGCATGGCTCATCCACCGCTCATCCAAAGCTAGATTCAAAGTACAAGAATAGAAACATAAAGCAGACGGTGTACTTTATTGATAAGTTATGATACCCACTTTTGGGTTCCCGCCATCGAGAATCAAAAATTGATTACCAATTAGGTCTACTTGCCGGAGGACAATTTTTCTCAAAAAATGACTCTAAGAACAAGGCTTCTGGCAGATAAAAATGAGTCGAAAGATCTAACAACCTTTTTGACCCCTTTTGGGCGATTCCTGTTTTTACGGTTACCGTTTGTTATCAGTTCGGCCTCAGATTACTCCAGAGGCGAATCGCTGAAATATTAACAGGTTAAAAGAACGCTATAGCCCATATTTGAGTCATCTTATTTCGAAAGAAGGCATAAGACTGGTTAAAGATAGAATCGCTGCTACATTCAACCTACAGAAGCCACAAGACCTGCCAGGACTTAGAAGATTTGTAGGAACAGTCAACTTTGTCCTCAAGTACATACCGGAAAGCTAATAGATCATGAAGCCTCTCTATGAACTAATGAGTGAAAACAACGAATTTATGTGGGACTTAGCACAGCAAAAAGCGTTCAAAGTACTCAAAAAGTGTTGCAAAAAGATAATGTTCTGTGTCTGTATGACGAATCAGCAGAAACAGTGCTGTCCTGTGACGCGTCGATTCAAGGTCTGGGCGCAGTGCTTCTCCAAAGACGGAAGGTAAGAATCAAGAATTCCGACCTGTGTTTTTCTGTTCTAGGTCTTTTACGAAAGCAGAATGCAACTATGCCAAAAAAGAAAGGTAGGGTCTCGCAAAAGCCTGGGCATGTTCGCGACTGGAAGAGTTCATCCTGGGAAAACTGATTACCATTGAAACGGACCACAAACCTTTTTACAGTCTCTACAGACCACTTTGTCACCCCGAATTCAGCGATTTAGACTACGCTTACTTCGGTATAACCACAACCTGACGAGATCATGAAGCCTCTCGTCAGGCTCCTGCAAAATTCTTGGTGGCTGCCGACTGTCTTCCTAGGGGTTCACAACATTGTAAAGACAAGGAAGAATTAGATGAGGAAACCAAAGCATACGTCCAACTGGTGCTTCGATCAATGCCTACTACCGATGTAAATGTTGCCGCTATTCACAAGGAACAACTGAAGGATCCAGTTCTTGTGGCAGTGCGAGAGGTGGATGCAGGAGGATGGCAACGACTATTTGCAAACGATCCTACCTTGTTTGGAAAATAAAAACTTTATTTTAAATCTGTATTTTTTTTAAAATGTAATACTTAGTTGTCTTACCCATGGCTTGGTCAGTTAGTGTGAGTCCGCCGCTAAGTGCCAGTTCGCCCATGGCCGTCATAGTGTTCACAGCCTGTTTACCCATGCCAGTAGCACCTTCAGATGCCACTGAGGCAATTGTTGTCCCCATATTGTTGGTATTCACAAGAAAACGAAGCCAGCCAACGGATCCAACTCCCAGCATGTTGACAGCAGCTCTGGTCGCTCTGAAGCCGACCTCAGCCACTGGCGAGAGACCTAAAGGGATTCCCTCTTTCCCTTCATTGGAGGATCTGTCAGCACAGACCAGTCCAAAGAATCCTAAAGTGCACGTCAATATTGAGAATACTCGCATGATGTTGAATGTAAATCAAAGTGTGTTCTCTTCGCTCAATGCCATTCCTCATATACTTCGAAATATGTTAATGAGAGATGTTTGAAGAGGCCGTTATTCTTTGTTTCCAACACAATACTATTTGCCAAAAAACAAATAGGTATTCACATAATCCATGGTTTTACCATTTCAACTCCACAAGTACCTAATAATACTAATTTAGGTCAAAATTAACCTTACGTTATTTTATAATATATCCACTTCTTGATGCACCCAGAACGCAAAAAAGTGTTTTTGCAAAAAGTATGTTTGTCAAAACGATTACAGTCAAATGGTGAGTGAAGTGGACATGTAAATAGAAAGAGCCCTATTATTTTTGGGGAAACTGTTTAAAATAAAGTTTTATAAAAAGGTTCTAAATCTTGTAGTTTAGTAGATATTTTAAATATTACAAATGGGTTTTCAGTAATAATTCTCATAATTAAAATTAAAAAACAGTTTTAATAGAAGGTGAATTAAACAACACTAATATATATATGTATGGTGGGCTGGTGTATTACACCTAGGGACCTAAGCACCCAGTGCTTTTATCCCTTCCCTGGAAGGGTGGAAGCGCTTGGCTTCCCCCTTATTATATTAACTATATGCCTATATTTATACTATACTTATACTACCTGACCCAAGTCCTTCATGGAGTGCTCAGTCTCCCAGTTTCCTTAATGAACCTAAGAATGCTCTCCTAGTCCAATCTTCTAAAGTCTTCCTCTGCGATTGCATCTCTACCAAAGATGTGGAATCTTATTCGCGCATATCCCGAGCAGATACCCAGGAAGTGTGCCGCCGTTTCATCTTCTTCCCCACATCTATCGCAGGTAGGACTGTCCCAGACTCCCACAGTGTGTAGATGTCTATTGAACGGACCATGTCCTGTGAGAACTCCAGTCAGTTGCCTGAGCTCGTTCCTTTTGAGGTTCAGGATCTCGTCTTTCAGAACCCTGGACTCCCCTCCCAGGAACATCTTCGACTGCCTGCATGTGGTCTTTTCTCTCCAAGTACGCTCCAAAAGGTCCTTAGTCCATTCTTTGATTCGGGTTCGGTATGTCTCCCGAGATACTCCCAGCACCGGTTCTGGCCCCATGAAAGGTTTACTTGAACCTTCCTTGGCTAGTCGGTCCGCCTCTTCGTTTCCCTGGATCCCCGAATGTCCGGGAACCCAGTAGAGTCCAACCTTCTTGCGGTTTCCTAGGATGTTTAACTGATTTGCGCACTCTCTTACCAGCTTTGATTTGATTTCTGCGCTGGCAAGTGCTTGGAGTGCTGCTTGACTATCGGAGAAGATTTTCACATCCTCCATGTCGCTGTTCAATACCTCTCTTCTGGACGCACATTCCAGGATGGCCATCACCTCCGCTTGAAATACCGTAGCATGGGATCCCAGCGGGATGACGGCCTCCACCTCCAGACTCGGGATCCATACACCCCCTCCCGTGAGTCCTATGTCCTTCTGCCTAGAACCGTCTGTAAAGCAAAATATATGCTTCCCAGTAACTTCTGTCGCTTCTTGCTGTGCTCTCTCTCTACTCCTGATAGTTACTGCATACTTCCTATTTAGGTTGGTGCGCTGTACCATCTCATCTTTTCTCCATTTAAATATGGGATCTATCTCACTTAATACCTCCTTGATTCTGGAGTGTCCCCCTCTGAACGCCCTATTCCACTCTCCTTTAGCCTCGAGACTGCAGCAGGTATTCATTGCTGAATTCCGTACACTTACATCCAGAGGCTCAATTCCTACTATCATAGCCATAGCAGCCGTGGGCGTTGTTCTCATAGCTCCGGTTGCTGCAAGGCATACTAGACGTACTATCTTTTGAAGTTTACTGCTTACACTCTGTTGCGCCACCTTGTGCCACCAGCACACCGCAGCATAAGTGACTCGTGGTTTGATCCGGTGAACAATTTGTTATTATATTACTTATAAGTAATATAATAACAAATTGTGCTAGAACTGGCGTGTATTCGAAGGATTTCCAGATAGCTCCTCCAGTCGGGAAGCATGCCTCCAATTTCGATGGGGAAGTGAAGGCCATGTTACTGGCGCTTGAGGCCCTACAAACCAGGTCAGATAACCATATCGTTATCTTAGTGGACTCACATGCAGCTATGCTAGCCTTGACCAACGCGGGAGGCAACGAATCTTCGGATGTCCTGAAGTGCCGACAAGCGATAGACCGGCTGATGAATCGAGGCTCAACGGTTGTGCTGCATTGGATCCCAGGACATTGCGTTGTCCATGGGTATGAGGAGGCGGACCGGCTGGCCAAGGCAGGCTCCCTCATGGAACAGTTCGAACACCCCCTGTCTATGGAAGCCGCGAAACGTATAGTGAAGGGTTCCCTCCAGAATGTGGTGAAGCTGGAGCACTCCATGAAAGCCGAGGGAAAATAGGAAAACAGTGGCAGGTGTTGGGGGAGACAGGGGGCCGGCTGCCTCCAGACCTACCTCGAGGACACTCGGTGGCCTGCTTCCGACTGCTGACCGGTCACGACTTTGTTCACACCTTCATCGGATAAGAGTAGCGGCCAACCCCTACTGCGTCCTCTGCGAGAGAGAGCAGCACATGATAGCGCAGCATCTTGACGTGTGGCCTGCTCTCCAGGAACTGCTAATAGAGGAGACTGCACTACGACGAAAAAATCTGCAGTGTACTGAGCTGCTAGGAGACGCATGACAGAAATTGCAAGCGTACCGGCGTAGGGGAAAAAAATATTATAAATAATATGATAAAGTATTATAAATAATATAATAAAAAATTATAAATAATATAATAAAATATTATAATATAATAAAATATATAATAATTTCAGCATCAATTGCTACATCATTACCTTCGAACAAAAAATGTTTGCTATGGAAACCTAATTTTCAGCACAAGTTTTTCTCTTTTAGTAATCTCTGTCCCGACCGAAGCCCTTCAGCTTTTTTATCTGGGAGGTAAAAAACATTGAGCATGCCGTCCTTCGGATTGGTCGCTAAGCGATGGTTCAATGATTTAGGTGAATAAAAATTTAGGGTAGGCAAAATTTTAAGACTCGTAGAGTCGGGCTCATGCCCACCAGAGCGACAAAAGAGCGCTCTGGTAGCAGGCGAAATGACCTCGTAGTTAAAGCCCGGGCATGAATCACAATAACTAACTAACTTTTAATGGCAGTTTTTATTGAAAAATTGTATAAAAAAAAATAGTCCAATCACGCTTAGAGATCACTCCCTCTCCCCCTTCTTCAAATATATTGGCATTACTGGGTATAAGAAAGTCGAAAGAATTTTTTTTTTAGGTGCTAATACCCGAGATCGCATTTTGTCATGAGTACTTAACTTTTCTTCTAGAAAAGCAATAAAATGGTTTGGATACAAAATTTAAATTTAAATTATGAAAATTGTTATGTTATTTTTCATTTGATTTAGAATAGTGCAAATAGTTTGGTATAATGATATAGAACATCTAATTAGCATTGACGTCAATTAGAATTTTGTTGATCAAATATTAATTTTTCTTGAACGCAGTTGAATTAATTTTTAACTAGCTCAAGGATTCTTAACGTTTTCAACGAAGGTTAAACTATTGGATCCAAAAATATAAATTATTAAAGAATTATTATTGCCCTTTGACTGTTTTTCTGATTTTCATGGATTTTCAGATGTATAAGGCACCTTATAAGGCTGGTACTAAGATAGGCTGGGAATTGAACATTTTAAACAGGACGACGGGTTGTGGAGGCCCCAAACAGAAGGGCGGGTTGTGGGGGCCCCAAACAGGAGGGCGGGTTGTGGGGGCCCCAAACAGGAGGGCAGGTTGTGGGGGCCGGAAACAGGAGGGCGGGTTGTGGGGGCCCGAAACAGGAGGGCGGGTTGTGAAGGCCCCAAACAGGAGGGCGGGTTGTGGGGGCCCCAAACAAGAGGGCGAGTTGTGGGGGCCCGAAACAAGAGGGCGGGTTGTGGGGGCCCCAAACAAGAGGGCGGGTTGTGGGGGCCCCAAACAGGAGGGCAGGTTGTGGGGGCCGGAAACAGGAGGGCGGGTTGTGGGGGCCCCAAACAAGAGGGCGAGTTGTGGGGGCCCCAAACAGGAGGGCGGGTTGTGGAGGCCCCAAACAGAAGGGCGGGTTGTGGGGGCCCCAAACAGGAGGGCGGGTTGTGGGGGCCCCAAACAGGAGGGCAGGTTGTGGGGGCCGGAAACAGGAGGGCGGGTTGTGGGGGCCCGAAACAGGAGGGCGGGTTGTGAGGGCCCCAAACAGGAGGGCGGGTTGTGGGGGCCCCAAACAAGAGGGCGAGTTGTGGGGGCCCGAAACAAGAGGGCGGGTTGTGGGGGCCCCAAACAAGAGGGCGGGTTGTGGGGGCCCCAAACAGGAGGGCAGGTTGTGGGGGCCGGAAACAGGAGGGCGGGTTGTGGGGGCCCCAAACAAGAGGGCGAGTTGTGGGGGCCCCAAACAAGAGGGCAGGTTGTGGGGGCCGGAAACAGGAGGGCGGGTTGTGGGGGCCCGAAACAGGAGGGCGGGTTGTGGGGGCCCGAAACAGGAGGGCGGGTTGTGGGGGCCCCAAACAAGAGGGCGAGTTGTGGGGGCCCGAAACAAGAGGGCGGGTTGTGGGGGCCCCAAACAAGAGGGCGGGTTGTGGGGGCCCCAAACAGGAGGGCAGGTTGTGGGGGCCGGAAACAGGAGGGCGGGTTGTGGGGGCCCCAAACAAGAGGGCGAGTTGTGGGGGCCCCAAACAAGAGGGCGGGTTGTGGGGGCCCCAAACAGGAGGGCAGGTTGTGGGGGCCGGAAACAGGAGGGCGGGTTGTGGGGGCCCGAAACAAGAGGGCGAGTTGTGGGGGCCCCAAACAAGAGGGCGGGTTGTGGGGGCCCCAAACAAGAGGGCGGGTTGTGGGGGCCGGAAACAGGAGGGCGGGTTGTGGGGGCCCCAAACAGGAGGGCAGGTTGTGGGGGCCGGAAACAGGAGGGCGGGTTGTGGGGGCCCCAAACAGGAGGGCGGGTTGTGAGGGCCCCAAACAGGAGGGCGGGTTGTGGGGGCCCGAAACAAGAGGGCGAGTTGTGGGGGCCCCAAACAGGAGGGCGGGTTGTGGGGGCCGCAAACAGGAGGGCGGGTTGTGGGGCTCCAAACATAAAGTTATTGTTGACTCTTTAACAGTTGATCATTTTGTATTATTACAATATTCTGTGTACTTCAATCAGTATTTTCAATATAACGCAAAAAATAGTTCGGATTTTTGGGTCTCGGTTCAGATTTTACTTCGATTTTTTTAATCGGTTCCAAATAATGAAGAGCTTTGTTTATCCGTGGCTGAACCATACCGGGTAATTGATTTTTTCTGATTATGCGTTCAAGCACGAAATATCCGTCAGTATGTATTTATGCACATTACTTAGTATAACATTGTACTAAAAGGGTGACGGCTAGCCTTCTGAGCTCAAGATCTTGGGTTCTAAACTCGGCCGAGGTCCTTCATTTTTTTATCTGGGAGGTGAAAAAACCTTGAGCCCGCCGTCCTTCGGATGGGACGTTAAGAGATGGTCCCGAGCCTGTACGATGTCAGGTTTTGTTTGGAATGTAATCTGTTGCGATTAGCGGAATATATATCTTGCTTCCACCCTCCTGGATCCGGCACCACCGGGTCTCCTGAGCAGATTATAGAAAGATACAAGTATTACTGTTCGTTTGTCTCTGGCTGCTGGTCGAGTACTGTGGGCGAGTGCTTTCGATGTGAAGACATCATCTTCGAGCCACTGTTAATGTTGTACTCACTGGGGTATGACAACAGTAATATATTTACTGGCGGAATTAACCCCTAAGATTATATACCAGACACAGCCAGTCAGGCTAAGGTATTACTTACACGTTTTACTAACAAAATGCTTCAACTACACAAGACTATAGCGAACATACGATGTAACAAAAACTGTCTCACACATATCACACCAAACTACGCTAAAATTACAATCAGGACTAACTCATACGCTTCACAACACACTAAGCTCACGGAACCCTTCACATCAAGAAAAACAGACTTAACACAGAACTATACAAACTACAACTGGAAACAGCTAACCTACTAAAAAACCTAAACTTATACCATTACTTCACTATATACCTGCACTATGTACCTACACGAGATGGTACAACAACAAATTCAACAATACATGGACAAGAAATTCGACAAACTCAAACACAAAAAAGAAACTGACAATAAAAACAATAACAAGAACATTCACAAGCCAACGATCAACCTTACCGACATTTCATTCGCTGGCAACGAAATTAGACTGATGGACAAAGGAGAGTACTACATTAACAGTGGCTCGAAGATGATGTCTTCACATGGAAAGCGCCCGCCCACAGTACACGACCAGCAGCCAGTGACGACGGTTTCAACAGAAAGGTATAACGACAATAATATATTTACTGACCCCTTAGATTATATACCAGAAACAAGTATATATAATATATATTGAAGGATAAGGGAGATAAATGTAAAACAGTTTTTCTAATAGTAATTTTACTTTTGACCTGTCTAACATTTTAAACGTTAACAACAAGCTTCAATTAATTTAGTGAGTGGTCTTCTTCTCCGGAGGGGTGACCGCTGCAGCCACGCTTCCCTCCCCTGGAACCGGCTTCACAACACTAGCAGTCTTACCTGCAACAAGTTTCACATCCATCAACAACCATGCTTTCTGCATATCACAGTTGACCAGAAACTCCATTATATTTAAATGCTAACATAATTATATTTAGCCTATTTTTCCGTTTACCTTGTTTTTAACAGGTCAGGGGCAACAAACCATGAGGGAAAATTCTGCAAAGCTCGAAAAATTACAATCTCGAACGCAGCACGGATAGTTCGTGGTCCATTTACAATCAACGGCCGTCAAGAGAGAATTGCATAGCTGATATTGTTTTACAATTTAATATTTTTTCTTGTTTCCAAGTAAAGTTGCTTCTTTATAAAAAAAATATGTGCTGATTCCTCAAAATCCAGAGAAACTTCATTTGAAATAAAAAAATTGAAGGGATTTCAATTCAGTAAGTCCTTCGAAAACCCCTAATTGTTATTTTGCAAGGAAGCTTCATGCAATTACTGGTAGACTTTTTAGTTTTTTTTTTTTTTTTTTTTTTAATCTAAGGGCTTACCTTTAGGTTGGTCAGTGAGTGCGGGTCCGCCGCTCGAGGTCGTGACAGTGTTCACCACCTTTTTATCATCACCAGTAACATCTTTAGACGCCTCTGACACACTCTTCTCAGTGTCGACGTTCATGACCGCATGAAGCCAGCCAACGGTTTCAATTGTCGGCAAGTTTTCATCAGGTTCTAACACTTTGAACTCGAATTCAGACACTGGCGCCATACCTAAAGTAACTGCTGGCTTTATCTCTTCTTTGGAAGATCTGCCTGCCCAGACCAGTCCAAAGAATGCTAAAGTGCACGTCAATATTGAGAATACTCGCATGATGTTGAATGTAAATCAAAGTGTGTTCTGTTGGCTCAATGCCATTCCTCATATTCTTCGAAATATGATAATGAGAGATGTTTGAAGAGGCCGTTATTCTTTGTTTCCAACACAATACCATTTGCCAAAAATCAAATATTCACATAATCCTTGGTTTTACCATTTCAACTCCACAAGTATATAATGATACTAATTTAGGACAAATTGTCGCGTTAAGTAATTTTATGATTCTTCCACTTCTTAAAGTCCTAAAAATGCAAAAAGTATGTTTGACCGCGTTTTTTTTTTTTTTTTTAAATATCAAAGGGAAAAAATATCATTACTATAATATGTACGGATAATTCTCAATCATAAAAAAAATATACTATTTATAAACAGGGATACCAACCATTGTCTACAAAGTTGAATGATAATTTACTTAAGTTAATATAAAAATATGTGATGTGGCCATATCAAGTCTTTGGTTGGTATAAGAATGTCCTGTAATGGCCAGATCACTTTTTTTTCGCGTTTTAACCTAGGAATATAAATGAAGCTATATTTAGTTTAAAAAAACCTAAAACAAAGAATATTAGTGAAATTATTTCTAGTTTTGATTAGTTCTTAAACTTTTGGGTCCTCTTAAACAATAAAAACTGATTACCCTTCCTATAGTATCGTTGGCGGTTTCAAGCCTAGACGTGAGTCTATAGCATCAGTGACGGTGAGTGTTCTTTTTTCCCCCTGGTCGAGACGAGAATGGATAGTTCTGAAGCCTTTCTTGAGACCTGACTCAACCATGCCTGCTCCAGCGTCCACAAGCTCAGCTACAAACCGGGCATCCTCATGAACGCTGCTGTTGATCAAGTCAAGGGCACCGTTGATGCCTTTCTGTGCCAAGTCACCAACCCCTAAAAGCACACCCGCCCCAGCGCTGGTGGCCGACTTCCCCAGAGAAGTGCCCACTGCAGCCAGGCTCCCCACCACTGGAATAGGCTGCAGAACACTTGCGGTCAAATCTGCAACAAGTTTGACATCCATCAAAAAACATATATACCAACATGATTGTTGCCATGGATTGAAAAACGGCCTCACCTACAGAAACCGAACTTTCTGTATTATATTTATTATAAAACCATGCAGGGCACGCTAAGGGACCTCATCCACCACCAACAGGACATGCCATAACATGCCAGTTACTCCGGCAGGCGGTAAACCAACAGCATGTCACGCAGAACCATGCAGGGCACGCTAAGGGACCTCATCCACCACCAACAGGACATGCCAGTTACTCCGGCAGGCGGTGAACCAACAGCATGGCACGCAGAACCATGCAGGGCACGCTAAGGGACCTCATCCACCACCAACAGGACATGCCATAACATGCCAGTTACTCCGGCAGGCGGTAAACCAACAGCATGTCACGCAGAACCATGCAGGGCACACTAAAGGATTTCATCCACCACCAACAGGACATGCCATTACATGCCAGTTACACAGGCACGGGGTGAACCAACAGCATAGCACGCAGAACCATGCAGGGCACGCTAAGGGACCATCCACCACCAACAGGACATGCCATTAAATGCCAGTTACTCCGGCAGGCGGTGAACCAACAGCATGGCACGCAGAACCATGCAGGGCACGCTAAGGGACTTCATCCACCACCAACAGGACATGCCATGACATGCCAGTTACTCCGGCAGGCGGTGAACCAACTGCATGGCACGCAGAACCATGCAGGGCACGCTAAGGGACTTCATCCACCACCAACAGGACATGCCATTACATGCCAGTTACTCCGGCAGGCGGTGAACCAACAGCAGGGCACACAGAACCAACAACGAGCTTTTTAACCGCAACAACTTTAAAATACGACTAGAATTACCGCGGCTGCTGGCACTGGAAATGTATATCATATAGGATACAGGAAAAAAAATCCAATATAAACCGCATCCAAACATTCCAGTCCAAAGTCCTCTGTCGATGCTCCTTTCTATATTTCCAACAAGAAGCTCCAGAAAGATCTCAATATACCCACCGTCCAAGAACTAATCCAATCCCGATTTTCAACTTTTCATGATCACATCCTATGTCTCAGCAACCCCTATCCTCCCATCCTGTTCCAAATAACTCTCCTCGTCGTCTAAGGAGAAGGTGGTCTCGAGATCTCCTTCTGTGATGTGACAATAAACTATCTAGGGAGTGTCAGCTCTGGCTGACTTCTCCCATCAAGGGACATTTTTATTTTATTTGTTCTTATAACCATAACCTTTGCCTATTGTACTTAATATATTCTACAAATTGCAAATAAAATAAAACAAAAAAAAAAAGTATTCTAACGATATTCAGTCTATTTTAAGTTTCTTCTGCTTAACACTTTAGAGAATTAAACTATATATTATAGCCATATACTCTATTCCTACAAAAAGTACAAAGATTATAAATATTTAATTACTAAATTAAAATTAAAATTGTACAAATTAATTAAAGAGCTTTTGGCAAAAACGACCATAGTTCAAATTTTACAAAAATAGGTTTTTTTTGTAAATTTGTAGAGTTCTCTAATAGCTATCAATCCAACTATGTAGTTCATTAAACAGCCATCAGGATTCGCTGCAATAAGCATTTATAATATGACCTATTTTACAAAAGCAACCTAAGTCCACTTCAGTTTTTACAAAAACAGCCTATGTTTTTGTAAAAAAATGTAGAGAAGTTTAATTTTGGGAAATGATTGTTCTGTTAGAAGTTGTACTTTCTTAATTTTTTTCTATTTTATTTGTTTTCATTACAACTTTTCAAAAGAATAAAATACATTTTTCCAATGAGGGGGCATTCATATTTACCAAACGACCAGGATTTCAGTTTCATTGGAACTAAAAAGAAAAAACTTTCTGCTGAAGTTGAGGAGGACTGGGACAAGCTCGTGTTAAACCTTCATCCTTCAAACTGGTCAAATTAACACAAAACAATTGTTTTGACATTAACAACTACTCAGAAAAATATTTTCTTAAAGTTCCCAAGCCGCCTTTAAAGATTAAATCTGTAAGGGAAATAGGAATAGATAACCCTCATATTTGTGTCCGGCGGTCATATAATGGAGCATTCGCAGACGTTAATATTAGAAACAAAATTAGGCTCCCTAATTCGTTGAATTTACAAAATTCTTACAACAGCCCGATACCACTAAAAAAGTCTAAGATCGATGATATTCGAAGATTGTCTGGCTATTTGAACAATGCAGCCAAGAAACTCTATTTTGACAAGACCATAGAGCACAATGTGCCTCAAGTCAGGGATGAAACTCATCAATCTGATGATGATACTAGTAGTGCTGCGCAAGTCTAATATCATTTTACTTTACTTTATTTTAAGATGAACATTTTAAAGTTACTTATTTTAGAGTCAAGACTTTAACCTTTTTTTTTTATGCCTAATATTTTTTTTTTATAGGTACCTAATAATATTATACTTTTTATACATAGAGCTGTTGTGCCTACAATCATTTGCCAAAAATCCTAATTTTTTCCTTTTTTTTTTTTACAAAAACAACCAAAGTCCACGATTTGCTTGCTTCATTTTCAAACAAATGATAGGATTACTATATACATATATATTCTTTTTTTACTTGCAGTCTAATTCAGGACATAATTTAATACTGCTATGCAGAAACATCAATACTAAAGAGTACATTCAGTAATTATTGCATCCTGAAAAATTAGAAAAAAGTAACTATGGTAAGAAATAATAAATAATAAGAAATGGAAAACGTAAATTTAAAATTCGTTGCCATACGTCAAGGTCCATACATTACAATCTACTCGTTAGTATTGGTCCTATCTCAAATCTGAGGGCATTTTAATGGACTAACAGTTTTCCTAAATTAAGAAAATGTCTAAAAAAAATGGTTTCGAGATGTCTTTTTAAGACGGTTTTTGGTATATACCTTACAAACCGGATAGCCTTCAAAAAATCATTCTAATATAAAATATGTCTCTCAGGTTCTTCTACAACTTTTTTTTAAAGATATTTTTGATTAGGTCATACATATAAGCGGTATATTGTAAAATGCCCAAAAGTTAACTTGTTTACATTTTCGTCTTTATTCAGCCAAAATCCAATCAGATCATAGCGCATTTGATTTCTTCATCTTAAACTTCAAGACATTTTCTCAAAATTGTCAACGTGATCAGGGGACCATAAAACGCAGAATTCCGTTGATGGCCATGGTGGAAAAAAAAAAAAAACTATGGTCGTTTTTGTTAAAAGCTATTCAATTATTTTTTTTAATGAGAAGAGAAGCCCCAAATGTTGGAATTTTTTTGAAAACAGCTGTTCAAGAATTATTTTTTGTGATTATAAATATAAAAAAAATAGAGGGCGCTGTAGCTCAGTAGTATGCGTGTCTCCTTTCTGAGCTAAAGATGTTCGTAACCCGCCCGAGGCCCTTAGTTTATTTTATCTGAGAGGTAAAATAAACATAAGCACGCCGTCCTTCGGATTGGACCGGGAGCGATAGACCCGAGTTTGTACGACGTCAGATACTCGTTAAAGACCTCTACCCTAGGTGAATAAGTATTTAGAGTAGGTAAAGTTCAGGACTCCCATAGTAGAGTCAGTTATGGTGAACTGGAGGGCAGGTATATTTGCAACGGAAAGTAAAGACGATGTCAACTGACTTCTTACTCACCTTCACTGGAGAGTTTTCATACCAAGATAGAAACAATATCAAGTGTTTTTGGAGGTGCGGGATGAGGAGAAACGATAACAATGTTATCTGCAAAGATGGGTTTGTGCTGATGGATGGGTGGGGATATCAGCTGTGTATTTTCAAATGTTAATTTAGAAAAAGTAATACTTAAATTATGCCAGAGAAGAGAATTATAAGAATCGGGAAGTCCATTTTGAAATGCATTCTTTTAGTAGCTTTTTTTCACATTTTGGTTGAACAAAATATTTTCTTGGCAACAAAAATCATATGGCAGATGTTTTATATGAACTAGTGTGTTACTGTTCAAGAAAGTGCAAATTTGGCTTACCCATAGCTTGGTCAGTGAGTGCATGTCCACCGCTGATTGCGACTTCGCCCGAAGACTTCAGAGTGTTCACCGCCTGTTTACCAATGCCAGTAACACCTTCAGACGCCACTGACACAATTGCTGTCCCCAGAGTGTTGCCATTCACGAGCAAGTTCACCGACCCAACGGATCCAGTTTCCAGCATCTTTAGACCTGTCTTGGTCGCTTTGAAGCCAATCTTAGTCAGTGGCGATAGACCTAGAGGAACTGCCATTTTCTCTTCAATGGTGGACCTGTCAGCCCAGACCAGTCCAAAGAAGGTTAAAGTGCACGACAGTATTAAAAATAATTGCATGATGTTGAATGTAAAATGAAGTGTGTTCTGTTAGTTCAACGCCATTCCTCATATACTTCGAAATATGTTAATGTGAGATGTTTGAAGAGGAGCTTCACCATAAATTGTTTCCAACACAATACCTACCATTTGCCAAAAAGCAAATATTAACATAATCCTTGGTTTTACCATTTCAACTCCACAAGTATATAATGACACTATTTTAGGGTGAAATTCGTACGGATAATTCTCAATTATAAAAAAAATATACTATTTATAAACAGGGATACCAACCATTGTAAAAAATATGTGATGTGGCCATATCAATGGTATAAGAATGTCCTGTAATGGCCACATCACTTTTTTTTCGCGTTTTAACCTAGGAATATAAATGAGGCTATATTTAACTAAATATAGTTCTGAAATTATTTTTCGAAAAACCCCAAATTGTTATTTTGCAAGGAAGTTTCGTACAATTACTGGTAGACTTTTTTTTTTTTTTTTATATATGTTAGGGCTTTCCTATAGGTTGGCCAGTGAGTGCGGGTCCGCCGCTCGAGGTCGTGACAGTGTTCACCACCTTTTTATCATCTCCAGTAACATCTTTAGACGCCTCTGACCCACGTGGCGTCTTGTAAGTGTCGACGTTCATGACCGCATGAAGCCAGCCAACGGTTTCAATTGTCGGCAAGTTTTGATCAGGTTCGAACACTTTGAACTGAAATTCGGGCACTCGCGCCACACCTAAAGTAACTGCTGGCTTTATCTCTTCTTTGGAAGATCTGCCTTCCCAGACCAGTCCAAAGAATGCTAAAGTGCACGTCAATATTGAGAATACTCGCATGATGTTCAATATAAATCAAAGTGTGTTCTGTTCGCTCAACGCCATTCCTCATATACTTCGAAATATGTTAATGAGAGATGTTCGAAGAGGAGCTCTACCATAAATTGTTTCCAACACAATACCATTTGCCAAAAAGCAAATATTTACATAATCCATGGTTTTACCATTTCAACTTTTCAAGTATATAATGACACTATTTTAGGGTGAAATTCACTTTATAATATATTATATTTACAGAATATATCTACTTCTCCAGTTCCCCTGGAAGCAAAAACGTGTTTTTGTAAAAAGTATGTTTGTTTTTTCAACACGATTCCAGTTGAATGGTGAAGTGGATCGAAATCAAAATTGGTAGGAAGAGCATTGCTGAGGGAGGAAAGCGATATCTGCTTTAACTTTCTTTTTTTCGAATAAAACTTTGTACATTTCAAAAAAAAAAATATTTTTCTTCTTATTTTTAAAATATAGTTTTGCAAAAAGATTATTTTTCTATAAACTTTGTAGTTTCGTTGAAATTTTGGATTTCACCAGATAAGATGATATCAGACCTTCCATATAAACATAAATTTTTATTTTTTGCATTCACTGTATAAAATATAAGCTTGTTACTGCGAAACAACATTTATGTTTTTTGGTAAATATAATAATTTCAGTATTAATTGCTATATCATTAGTTGAGAGAAAAACAATATTGCTATGGAAATCATTTTCAGGATAAATTAATGGACATCCGTTGTAAATACCATGGAGGACGCACATGATAAATACAACTATATTTATTTACAAACATGTATCCACTCATCAACAGTGCAGTTGTTGCAGGTGACATAGCAGCACCAGTAGAACTTGCATCCACAGGCGGAAGTCTTACGTTTCCGGATGATGTGCCAGAGAGAGGCACAGCTGTCTGTGTCCCCTGCCTTCCTTGTTGCACACCCTCCCTGTCGTACCCCCAGCCTCCAGACCCGCCATCGGCTCACAGAAGCTTGGAGACTTCTCATAGTATAGCCGGCTCGCCTTTCCTCGTTTCCTCTTCTTTTTTTTTCGTCGACGCCTTCGTCGAATAGCAAGGCCTCCCCCTGCTTAGTTGGACTCCTCAACCATCACTGCATCCCTGAACCTCTCCTTGAGTGCGCTTCCTATCACCCGAAGGGAGGGTGCGGCTCGCCAGCAGGTCTTCAGCTCACAATTGCCTGATACTCCATGGCATTTACATCGAGGACGCCAGTAGCTCAGTGGTATGCGTGCTTGTCTTCTGAGCTCAAGGTCGTGGGTTCGTAACCCGACCAAGGCCCTTAGTTTATTTTATCTGGGAGGTAAAATAAACTTAAGCACGCCGTCCTTCGGATGGGACGTTAAGCGATGGTCCCGAGCCTGTACGATGTCAGTTACTCGTTAAGACCCCTACCCTAGGTGAATAAAAATTTAGGGTAGGCAAAATTTAGGACTCCCACAGTAGAGTCGGGCTCATGTCCACCAGAGTGACAAAAGAGCGCTTTGGTAGTAGGCGATATGACCTCGTTGTTAAAGCCCGGGCATGAGTCATAAAACCTAACCTAAACTCTAATATAAATAATAATATTATTATATATTTTAATACGTATATATCAAGTATTGTATTAAGAATAGTTTGCAGCTGATTAAATGTCTTTAGCATGCTGCAAATAAATAAGAGCATTTCCTTTGGGCTGTGACAACCCATAAATTTAGGGGCTGTATGGGCTAGAGCGTAGGGGTTTGGTTGTATGCACGGGTGCGGGCTCGAATTTTATTTCTTAAATAAAACTTCTCTCCCGGGTCCATGGATGTTTGTAAATAATCCCGATAATGTAGCTCGCCCCTGTGGTGCCGAAATAGAAATGGCTACACCCCCCCGCCCTATCCAAAGGAAGGGATCTTCGTAAGAGTTGATGTTGTAAAAAGTGGCCACGTGCACTTCTCACTTTATTTCAGTGTGCTTATGATTTTTTTTTCTGTCATAAAACATCATTTTACAACAATTATTCAAATTTACTGTATAATTTTTCTTTATGAATACAAAGCTATTCTGTAAGAGTTCCTAACATTAACGTGGAGGGCCAAGCCAATTGTCTATAAACTCAATGTGACTGAATGTGACTTACACTGGTGAAACTTGGGCGTTGACAAAAGAAAATGAAGAGACTCTGTTACTGCTACTCAGAAAGATTTATGGACCTGTTTCCGAGAACGGCAGATGGCGTAAACGAAAGAACAGAGAACTGAGAGACCTCTACGGGGAGTCCGACCTGGTGTCCGTCATCAAGCAGCAGAGTTATTTTGGTTGGGCAACGTTGAGAGAATGGAAGGAGGAAGACTCCTTAAACAAGCTCTCTACGGTAGGCCAGGTGGTGCCAGGAGAAGAGGTAGACCTAGACTCCGTTGGCTGGACGACGTCGAGGCGGATCTCCGAGTGTTGGGCATCCTAGGGCCTACAGGTAGAAATCTAAGATTGGCTGTTGTATTCCTTCGATAACTTCTCTCCTACTTTTTAAAGAAGCGCAGGATTCTTTCGAAGTTCTGTTTCCTCAACTCAGCTCGGTTGAGGAACGCCTCATCGAAGATTCTCCATTGGAGATGTGAGTAACGCGCATTCCATCACTTCATATCTTCTGCAGAAAGGATCCTGAACTAGACCCAGTTTAAAGAGAGGTCCTCTGGGGAAGGTCAAGAAGAGTTGTTCTTCTTTTGTCATTCTGTCCTCTAATCAACTCTTCTGACAGTCAACAACCTGGTTGTTCACCCCAAGATGAGTCTCCTTTTCACAATGCCCGTTCTTCCAGGACTGTTTTGGAATGAACTTTCGTGATCCCTATCGAGGGGTCTAATAAGGTCCACTTCCGTTTTTGCACGTGCCAATGTGTCGGTTTTCATTATCATGTGCTTTTTCATTGAGCTTGCACACTCCTTGACCAGTCTTGAGTTTATTTCGAACGATGTTAATGAATGTATGTGATTCTATTACTGGTGGAATCAGAAACTTCACCCTCTTGTAGACATCTCAGTATAGTTGTCTTCCGATTGAAAGACTGTAGCATGTTCACCTAACAATTTCCAAATACATTTCTGTGGACTGTTGTGAAAGTTTGACAAACGCGGTATTAATGTCAGAATAAATTTCTGCGATCTATGCCGATATAGTGAAACGCTAATAAAATAAATAGAAACAACGAACTTATTTAACTTTTATCTTGTCTCATTCTTCAAGAACATTTACATAAAGTGTACCGGTTTCGGCATCTTCAGCACAAAATTCAAAAGAATCACTTCTCCCAATGTTTCCACATTGGATGGTTTGGCTGGTGGAAAAGTGGACAAACAGGCGTTCTTGGGTTACTTTGAAACCCTAAAAAAAAATATATATATATATATATATATATATATATATATATAAACATAACCTTCTAGTGTATTCATTTATTTAGTTGCTAGGTAACAAGCAAAAAAACTATATTGTTGCACTTTATACAGAGAGCACCAGCTCTTCTGAGCTTAAGAACGTGGTTTCGAAACCCGATCGAGGCCCTTAGTTTATTTTATCTGGGAGGTAAATAAACTTAAGCACGCCGTCCTTGGGATGGGACGTTAAGCGATGTTCCCGAGACTGTATGATGTCAGGTACTCGTTAAAGACTCTTGCCATAGGTGAATAAAAATTTAGGGTAGGCAAAATTTAGGACTCCCACAGTAGAGTCGGGCTCATGTCCACCAGAGTGACGAAAGAGCGCTCTGGTAGTAGGCGATATGACCTCGTAGTTAAAGCCGGGACATCAGTCATAAAACCTAACCTAACCTGATTTCCAAATTTATCTCTCCTTCCATCCCTCCTCTGCCCAAGATGCTTACAACAAAATGATGGAGGATATACGTGGTATCACCAACTGGGCTACTAACAATGGACTGACCTTGAACGCTGACAAAACCAAAGCTATTGTAATAGGAAACCACAGACTACTCAACTCTCTCACTGACTTACCTCCTTTAAAACTACATGACTCAGAGATAGAATACTGCACCAACGTAAAAAACCTTGGATTAATCCTTGACCAATCCCTCTCCTGGAAAGAACATATCTCCCACATATCCAACCGCTCCTTCAAAACCCTATACCTTCTAAAACGACTTCGTCACCTCCTCCCCACTCAAACCCGTCAGTTGTTGGTATCCTCCCTTGTGTTCCCCTACTTTGACTATGCTTGCCTTGTGTATGGAGGACTTTCTGGTGAGCTCGACATGAAACTGAAGCGAGTTATGAATTCCTTTTTACGATTCATCTTCGGGCTCCCCAGACACTCTTCTATTACCAGTTCATACACTGATCTAAAATGGCTATACCCCTCCTCTCGTCGTAGTTATTTCCTGGGCTCCTTTCTTTTCCGGACCTTATCATCCCAAAAGCCCTCCTATATCTTCCAAATGCTCCAATTTAAATCCCACATCCATCAAAAAGTCACCAGATCCCGTCCCTCCGATCTTTACCTCCCTGCCCACAGGACTACAACCTATCACAATTCCTTCCTTGTCCAAGCTACCTCCCTCTGGAACTCACTCCCTCTCCAGATTCGCCATGCTCCTAGTCTAATTTCTTTTAAATCCCAGCTCTTCCAGCACCTCCTTACTCATCAAACGTCTGATTCCCAGGGCTAGCGTCCTATGGGATAGTTGTCGTCTTCCCATGAGTCTCCCAGTCTATAGCTGGACTGATGTTACTCTTCAGTTTCATCATCCCAGTTGGATCACATGTAGGGTCACTATATGTTTAGGCACTATATAACTTGTCACTATATGTTTGGTCACTATGTGTTTAGTCACTACATATTTTATTTTAGAAGTAATCATTCCTTTTTTTCTTTTCACTCATTTCTTTCAATTCCAAGCAGAATAATGTATAGGTGTGTGATATTCTGGATTTTGGATATATATCTGTAATTTAATGTATGTACCAGGCTGTATGACACATATTATATTTATTTATTTTATTATTTAATTTCTCTCTCTCTCTCTCAGTGACCCTTCCTGTCATTTATATTTACTTTTGCTATTATTTTTTTACTCTATAATTCTAACACTGTTCCTCATTTATTTTAATATGATTTGTTTATCCTTATTTCTAACTGCTTTTGTTTCTTTAGTTGCTATACTCCCTTATTTGTTATCTTTTATTCAACTTGTTTGATACTGGTATCTCTTTTGTTTATCTCTTATGCTGTTATTCTTAGGGGACGTATGTCCCAGAATAAAAATTGTTTTTTCATTTCATTACTTTATATATATAAGACAGAGGGCGCCGATAGCTCAGAAGTAGCTTGCTAGCCTAAGCTCAAGATCGCGGATTTGATGCCCTTAGGTTTTGTTTTTACGTGGTTTTTGGTGAAGGACTGAATCAATTGACTTCCAGTCAAATAGGGCAGGAGAGAAGAAGGCTTTGGAGGAAGAGCGGAACCTTTTGCCACTGATTTTTAACATTTTTATCTAAGCTAGATCCTCACATTTATTTTCGGTTTCTCAAAGCATTACCCTCTATTAAGTATTTATATTCATTGATTGCCAGTTGGACGCCAGTTGCTTGTGCTTGTTCATGCCATACATCATTGCTTTATTCACATAAACGACAACAATGTTTACATTTTCTATTTTTGACATTGCTTGATGGTAAAAGGTACTGGATAAGCAATATTTTGAAAATGTCATAAAAGGCGAAACGTCATCTTCAGCACAAAAACTGATGCAATAAATAAGATTTGGGGGACTGAACGGCCATTCGTTATTTGATATAACTTCCTTCTTCATTGATTATTTTTACATTTTGTAATTTTGACATAAATCTTATCTATAACTTGATTAAATAAATTGAAAGTTAAATATAATAGAAAATTTAATTTGAGGAGATATTTTTTCACAGTTTACAAGCTCTGACGCCTTTAGCCCAACTGTGTTAACAAAATGTTCAATTCAAGGGTAGATCTTTTCAAATCACTTGTTGACTATGCTAATCATGAAACTTCATCCACGTCAGGCTAATCAACGAAAAGGTTGAAAATAATTTGAGAAATATATTTAGTAAAAAAGAGCCTCATTTATATTCCTAGGTTAAAAAGCAAAAAAAAAAAATGTGATGTGGCCATTACAGGACATTCTTATACCAACCATGCTTACAGATCCCTCTTTCTCCCCCTTCTCAAAAACATTTCGTTTTGTCTCTTTGTACAGCGTTATCTTGAGATAAGACATTCTTTTACACAGTAATTCCAGTATGAAATAATTTTGAGATGGGGGAGGTGGAGAGAGACTGATCTGTGAGTGTGGTTGGTATAAGAATGTTCGTTAATGGCCACATCACTTATATTTTATATTTACTTTCATAAACCTATAGTATAAGGAATTGTATGAAAATCCAAGATCGAGGTTTCAACGGATTTTCACGTTTTAAGATCCTTTGAATGAGCGTGTATGTGTCTAGGTGGGTGTGTGAATATGTGATTGAAAAGCTGTAAGCTCTCTACCGCAAAAACGATTGGAGCTATGAACTTGAAATCTGGAGTAAAGGGATCACATTTGCTAACTTAGGTCTGATTAGATTTTGGACGAAAATTGAGGCCAGTTTACTCCGGGACCCAACTACAGTTTACAATATACCGTTTATGTTTATGAACAAATCAAAAATCTTTTCAAGTAATAGTTGTAGAGAATAGTAAAGTACATAATTTATATCAAATATGATTTTTCACAGGTCGTCCGGTTTTGGAGATACATGCCGAAAACCATCTTGAAATATAGTTATGAAACTCATATTTTTAGACGTTTTCTTGATTTAACCAAAAACAGTTAGTCCTGTCGAAAAATTAATTCTTACTAACATTGTCCCTTATAAAATTTTCTATCTCTAATAAATTCATTAAAAAATGAAATATAAGTGATGTGGCATGTAACGGACATGCTTGTACCAAATACGCTTACATATCAGTATCTCTTCCCCTTCTCAAAATTATTTTTTACTGGGTAAAAGAATGTTCAATCTCAAAATTATACTGTACAGAAAGACAAAAGAGATTTTGAGAATGGGAGGAGGGGGGGGGGGGGGGGGGCAGAAAGATCTGTGAAAGTCCTATAATGGCCACATCACATATTTTTTCTTTATTTTTATAATTTCTCAAAAAAACTACCAATACATAAACCATACTTTAAAGTAACCCTGGATAATGCCCACACCAAAGATCTGCCTCAACTTGACAAAATTACTAAAGAAAGTTACTCCCCCTATAGTATATAAACATGAGTTTATGAAGATCAAAAATGATTTCCCTCAAGCAATGTTTGTATACACGGACGGGTCTAAAAACCCTAACGGAGTAGGAGCTGCGGTGGTTTTCGATGAGAGGATCTACCTATTTACCCTTCCTTCCATGTGTAGCAACGTCACAGCGGAATTACTAGCTATTGACAAGAGTCTAGATGTCTCTATCCCCAATGGAAGCCAACTGATAGTCTGCAGTGACTCCCTGTCGGCTCTATTGGCCATGGGGAATCTGTGTTCAGAACATCTCCTTATCCAAAACATACTGATGGCCCTTTGGTCATTAAGAAGAAACCGGATTTCAGTTGTTTTCCTCTGGATCCCAGGTCATTGTGGCTATGGAAGGCGCGCCATACTAGAAGGACTACCCACATCCAAAGTCCCTTTAAGTGACGTCGTTGCCTACATCAACGAAAAAGTCTGGATCAAATGGCAGATTCGGTGGCTCGGTATGACCGATAATAAGCTAAGGATCATAAAGAGCTCTACTCGAGTTTGGAACACTTCAATAAGAGAAAGAAGGAAAGAAGTAATTTTCACTCGGTTACGTATAGGGCACATGAGGCTAACCCATGGGATATCTGATGGCTCGAGAACCCCCTCCTCTATGTCAGTGCTGCGAGGTCGGATTGTCTGTCAGACACATTCTAACTGAATGCATGGCATAATAGTCCCCAACATGAGAATTTCAACCTTGCGGTGGATATTTCTGAAATTCTATCCAATAATAGCTCCCAAATTACCCAACTATTTCATTTTTCGCACTTCACAAACCTCCTGCCTAAATTATAATACGAAACTGTCTTCATCACGTAGCCTTTCTATTCCGTAAACAGCGATCTCGACCTTTATTATTATTATTCTGCGCCTATCCAAATTAGCCCGCTAGGATCCCCAAAGACCATCAGACATTCATGACCCTCGTGGTCGAAATGTCTTAAAGAAAAAAATAAAGAAAATTCGTTGCTATGAGTGACGATTTAAAAATTACTTACAATTAGATGTATTCCTTATAGACATTTAGTTTACATTCGTCGGCCGCTTTGTCGTATTGATCCTATCTAAAATCTAAAAAGAAATTTTATAAGGAACATTTTTGGTAAGAATTAATTTTTCGTTACGACTAACTACTTTCGGGTAAGTTAAGGAAACGCCTAAAAAAATTTGTTTCAAAACTATATTTCAAGACTTTTTTGGCATGTATCTCAAAAACCGAACGACATGCGAAAAAACGTATTTCTTATAAAATATTTATTTTAATGTTCCCTACATCTAGTATATGAAAATATTTTTGATTAGATCATAAATATAAGCGGTATCTTGTAAAATGTAGTTAGGCCCCGAAGTAAAGCGGTCTATTCAGACCTAAGTTAGCACATGTGACCCCTTCATTCCAAATTTTCAAATTCATAGCTACAATCGTTTTTGCGATAGAGAACTCAGAACTTTTCAATAACATACGCGCTGACAGACAGAATCGCGAAAATGGACAAAAAGTATTCAGAAGACCTCGAAACGTGAAAATCC
Source organism: Aradus depressus (assembly GCA_963662175.1). Taxonomy (NCBI): domain Eukaryota; kingdom Metazoa; phylum Arthropoda; class Insecta; order Hemiptera; family Aradidae; genus Aradus; species Aradus depressus. The sequence goes on from OY759214.1 coordinate 24,308,562, forward strand.
GTTGAAAACTCGATCTCGGATTTTCGCATGATTACAATCATACTAGGTGTACCTATAATAAGAAAGTAAAAAAAAAAAAACAGATGGTTTTGCCCTTTTAAAATGTTAACTTTCTCCACATTTATTATGTATTGAATAAAAGAGAAGAAATACTTCAGATAATGTAATATTCAAAGAGATAGTAAAACTAGAAGTTTTTTTATTTTTTTTTATGGCCTGCTCCCCCTAGGTCGAAAGAAGTTCTTAAAAAAAAATGTTTGGCGCCGAAAAAACAAGAAAACATATTGAATAACCCGTCCCCCATCGAGGTTGAATTTTAAATGGGATTTAACATGGGTTTCAAAGTTTTCTTCAGTCAATCGATTACTGAGCCGTTGATTTCCATCGCTTTAAGGTAGAAAATGGTACTCGGGGGTTTTCGGGGTCGCTGAAGCAGAATATAATGTTAAAAACTCATTTTAATACATGCCAGCTGTCAAAAAACCTGTCATTATCATTTACTTTTTTCATAATCACGGTTTTTTGAGCATTATCAGTCTCTAAACAAAAATGTCTACTAGTTTCGATTTAAAAAATGTAAGGAAAACATTTTTTGAAATTAAATCAATTTCTAAAAATAATTTTCACACTTGACAGCTGTCAACAATGAGCTGTCAACAGATTTTGTATTTTAAAGAATTTTTATTGTATATTACAATATTTGGTTATATGATGAATAGTATTGTAATAAAAGTGTTTTAATTTGTATATCAGTAATAACTGGTATAGAAATTTTATAATAAAACCACATCACGTGTCTATTTTCTTTATTGAAAAAAATAAGGCTCTTCTTTTTGTTTTTGTTCTATACAAAACTATGATCAGCAAATATAAAACCTTTGCACCTTTCACAAGTTTTGAAAAAAAAAAAAAAAAATTGAGATTTTCTTGACAGCTCATTGTCGACAGCTGTCAAGTGTGAAAATTATTGTTAGAAACTGATTTAATAACAAAAAATGTTTTCCTTACATTTTTTTAATCGAAACTAGTAGACATTTTTGTTTAGAAACTGATAATACTCAAAAAACGGTGATTATGAAAAAAGTAAATGATAATGACAGGTTTTTTGACAGCTGGCATGTATCAAAATGAGTTTTTAACATCATATTCTGCTTCAGCGACCCCGAAAACCCCCGAGTACCATTTTCTACCTTAAAGCGATGGAAATCAACGACTCAGTAATCGATCGACTGAAGAAAACTTTGAAACCCATGTTAAATCCCATTTAAAATTCAATCTCGATGGGGGACGGGTTATTCAATATGTTTTTTCGGCGCCAAACATTTTTTTTTTTGAGAACTTCTTTCGACCTAGGGGGAGCACGTTTTAAAATTTCAACTTTGTCACTTTAAGGACCACCCTAAGGAATATATTAGATTTCTTTTTTATTTTACACCGAGATTCCACATGCCTTAATGAAACTTAAGATATTCCTGTAAATGTCCACCTTACCAGAACCCAGAAGACAAGCGTAGTTGAATGGCTGACACAATTTGGAATCTATCTCCAAAAACAAAGTGAGCCTCTCTTCAGCATATTTCGGACACAACATCAAAATATGTTCAAAAGTTGTTTCTAATCGTTGTTATTAATTTTATTAGCGGTTGCTAAGTAAGCTCTACAGATTTTTTAGCAATATATATGTATTTTTTATTATTTTATTTTTATTTTATTTTACAAAATTTGTAAAATATATCTATATATCTATTTAATAGATATTTACAACTGTATAAAAAATAAGTACAACAAATAAATGTGCTAAGAGAGAGATAATGACGATGTCAAAATGTAAAAAGGGGAGAAATCACCCAGTGGTGACACTCCCTAGTCACTGAGTTACTCTCATTTGTAACTAATCACTGTCACTTGTGTCGAAGAAGGTTTATAGGCCATTGACGTTTTAGACGTCATTGAGGAAGTGTGGCAGAATTGAGAGCACGGACTGAAGATGATTATTGTGGGAACTAAGAGAGGAAAATAATTTTTTATACTTGGATTTAGCAACTTCGGTGACAAAAGGTACATTAAGGTCAGTGTGAAGGGTTTTGTTGAAGACGTCGTAAGGAGCATTGGCTATTGTACGAAGGATTTTAGATTGAAAGGATTGGGCACGGTGGAGATTGAAAGCTTTGGCCGAACCCACGTAGGTTTGAATACTGCGTTGTATATAAGTCGTTTTGTTTTCGAAGTTAATTTGGATCTTTTGTCTAGTAGTCTTAGTAACAGTTTGTAGCGTCTGTTCAATTCTTGTATTTTCAATCTCGTGTGAGGATTCAAAGTTAATCGTTTGTCGGGTGTTTGGCCTGGATAGCGGACTTATTTTTTTAAAGGATGGGATTAGTTGTCAAGGTACACTGAAGGGCAGGTATATTTTCTACGAAGGGTGGAGACGATGTGAACTGACTCCTTGTCACTCAACTTCACTCTCCACTTTTTCCACTTGACTGAAGGGATATCAGGTGTTCTTGGAGGTGTCTGGGTGATAGTTCTGTGTCGGGATGATAGGACTGGGTCGGGATGAGGAAAATATAGCAGTATATCATCTGCAAAGGTGGAGTTGTGTTGATGGATGGATCGGGATATCAGATGTGTATATTGTGTAGAGGATAAGACACAGGATACTACCTTGTGGAACGCCAGCATTTTGTGGGGACACGGTAGAAAGACCAAAACCCTGGCTTACACAAAAGGTTCTTTCAGAAAAGTAAGATTTAATGATTAGGAACAATGTGAAAGGACTGCTTTAAGCTTCCTCAGTAAGCCCGGGTGCCAAACTCTGTCAAACGCTTTTTCTACGTCGAGAAAGGCCGCCGAGCAATACTGCTTTTGCTAGAGGGTAGATGCAATGATGTCTACAAAGCGATGGCACTGGTGTGTGGCTGAGTGGTGTTTTCGCAAAACAAATTGATGATCAGGGATGATGTTGGAATGGATATCAAAATATAAAATTATATTATAATATGCCCGAAGATCTCAAACTATAATCCGGGTGGCCACCACTCACTAACAGACTGTCCATACACAGGGTGTTTCAGTCCAAGTGAACATAACTCAGGAAGTGGACAATTATTGGCCGAGTATTAGGCCCGGTGTTAGTCGTATACCGAAATTATTGGTTACCTTACCGGCCCTCACTCGAAATATAGATACGCTAAAATGCATTCAATTAAAGGTGTAGAAAGTTCAACCTCGAAAAGTCGACCGTTTAGGAGCTAGCAAATATACCCTATTTTTCAATAGGGTTTATAAGAATGCTACATGTGAAATTCCATGAAAATCCGATCAGCCGTTAATGAGCTACCACTAATTCTTTGCTACGAGCCCCCCTCCCGTGAAACATTTTGAGACAACACATAGCCTAAGGCCAACCTCACATTAGGCAATTCTGAAGCGACGCGACTGATACTCAAGTATCAGCCATTTGAGTTGCCTGTGGGTATGATACCCGTAGGCAACTTTTCTCCTCACACTGAGGATACTGTGAAGCGACTAGGATCTCTTCAGTCTTCATCTAGCGGTGGAGAGAAGCTGAGTTGTTCACCATGTCAAGTGAAGATTCTTCAAGTGATGAAGATGTCGTTGTTGCTTATTATTATTATTATTATTATAAAAAAAGGAAAATCCGAAGATTATGGCGCCATCCTTACATCGAAAGGAATGTTAACTGCAGATTATTTGTTGGTGCTAAAGAGCTGGAAAAGTCGGAATGCAAGTTCGTAGCATTCTACCGAATGACGAAAGAATCATTTCTACATTTGATAGGCATTGTTTCTCCATTCATAAGACAGAGGAACACACAAATGCGGAAATGTGTGAGTGCAGAAGAAAGAATCTTGATCACGTTGAGGTAAGTAATTTATTAAATTTTTAGTAATTTATGGAATAAATAAGTAATTTATGAAATAAATAAGTAATTTATTAAATTTTTATTTTAAGATTAATTACATTAGTGGCATTTCATCACGCTCATCTAAAATAGTTTCTGAAAGCAATTGTGAAAAAGACATTGGTCCACGACTTTTGGGATCAATTCCATCTTCACTGTGCTCTGCGGAAGTAGATGGCTCCATTTGATGAGGTGTGGCGATATGGGGTTCACTAGCCATGGCGAGGCGACGCAGGAGACTCAAGAGACGGGCGACCTTCCTAGCAGTTGTTTGGTAGGATACGCGTCTCCTGGGAGTGGCGTCGTTTGTGTCTCCCCACCACTCAACATAGGAAGTGACGTCTAAGATACCCTCAAGATACTTGAGTATCGGTCGCGTCGCTTCGGAATCGCCTAATGTTAGGTTGGCCTAAGTTTCATGAAAATCCGTTTCGTTGTTTAAGCATGATTTTGGAATCAACAACTTCACATCTCTATAAATTAAACATCCTTTCAACTTTATTAATATAGATCAGAACTGTATTTATAGGAAAGTCAAATTTTGTTTTAACTTTATTTTGTAGTAAGTAAACCCTATCATCATTTCTTATTTATTTTTTATAATTATTACTAAAAAATAGGTATTTATTAGTTTGTAAAAGGTAAAAAAGTATTTTGTGTAAAAAGTAGACACTTTCAATTATACAATTAATTTCTACAAATTTAGTAGTAATTGATTTTAGTTCGATCGATCAAATAGTCGACTAATCGATTAATTCATTTTATTGACTATTTTCGTATATAAAAGGAATGAGCTAATAGACCACACTTTATTTCACATTCGACATCATGCGAGTATTCTCAATAGTGACGTGCACTTTAGCCTTCTGTGGGCTGGTCTGGGCAGCACCTTCAAATGAAGGGGGCCTAATTAAAGGTGCAGTAGTTGGAACGACTCATGTAGCTGGCACTGCCGTCAAAGTGGGAGCGAATGTTGCATCAGGCGTGGTTGGAGCTGGCGCTGATGTTGGTATTGCTGTGACTGACGGTGTGGCGACCACGCTGGGAACATTAATCAAAAGCACAGCCAATATCGTTACCACTGTTTCGGGTAAGCCAACTAAGATTACTTTTTTTTTTTAATATATATAATGTATTAAGCAAAATACATTTAAAAAAATACATTGTCGAGTAATTGCACAAAGCTTTCTCGAACATCAAATTACCTCTAATTGATGTTCGGCCCTTCAGGGTTTGAGTTGGCCACATAGATTTTATAGTTTTCCCTTCACGGTGAACAAAATTTCCCTCGTTTCCCACTTAAGATCGAGTGAGATTTCCCATTTTTTTTTTTTTCAAATTGAAGATTTTCATCAAAATATCCCTTCATTGTAATTTTATGTAGTTATGTATACATTGATACTCAAAAGACGTCGCTGTGTTAAATGTTGTGTTTTTGTTAATATTAAAAATTTAATTAAAAAAAATATGGTAAGCACATTGAAATGTTCGTATATGTTCATTGTTCGTTTCTTCTTCTAACGTTCGTACGTCTGACAACACTCTTCCTACCTAATCACGATTCCCGACTCCCGAGTGACGTCAGATGTGATCACGTGGGACATCGGTCCGTCGGCCTCAATCGATCTTCATAGTTAGTTGCTTCAATTTGATTCCCAGATTCAACTTTTGATAATTGCCCACGCAATGGATGGTTAAATCAATTTTTGCTTCTGTAAAATTTGGATAGTGGTGATTAGGTCTTGTTAAAATTTAACAGATGATATTGCATCGTATTCGAAATGCCCGAATCTGAAGAGTGGAAAAATCCCATTTTTTCCCTTTTCCTTTTTTTTCCCCCCCACAGCATCTCCATTTTTCCCACAAAATGGGAAATTTCCCACGATGTGGAAGCGCTGAGTATGAGTTATAAAAACAAAAAGCCGATAATTAGGTAAACGTCATTACCCAGGACAATACTACGTGGTTTCAAAAAACGACGTGGCCTTTCTTGTGACGCGATTGCCTAGGAATATACTACGTGGTTTCGAAAAGACGTGGCCTTTCTTGTGACGCGATCATCCAAAATCTTTTCAAAAAATGTATCTCTACGAAGAGTAGTCTAGGTCAATAGTTTGAATACCATTTATGACTTACACAAAGATGTAGTTTACTTCAAAAAAGGCACCATGTTTCATAAAAGTCCTTTAAGTGGTTCTTGAGTTAGGACACAAACAGAAAGACACGAAATATATATATATACATCAAACGCTCCCACAACACACAAACATGCAGCATTTTATTCACTACTTGATCGATGTCATACTTGTTACAGGGGGTGCTGCAAATACTGTGAACAAGATTCCAGTGGTAGGAACTGTGGCTAAAGGGGGCCACGTACTGACGAGCACGTTGGTTGACGGAACTGCAAATTTGCTTTTAGGGGGTGGCCACTTGGTACAAAAAGGCGTGAATGGTGGCCTCAACTTAGCCAAAACAGCCGCTACTAACGATGCCGTGTATGTAACCAACATGGTGAACAGTGCTACTAAGAAGACTCACTCTCCCAGCGCCCACTGATCAAGTTAACAAAAGTTTAAGAACATTGCGAAAAACTAGAAATAATTTAAACTTTCTTAGTTTTATTTTTTAAACATTTTTCATAGTGGTCTTGTCCTGTTGACCTGCAATGTATGTATTTAAACAAAGCTAAAATTAAAATTGCATTTATAAAACTATTTATTTTTGATTTGATTTCTTTCTCTTTTCCTTCTGTAGTAGTAGTATTTGGTTTTTTGTTTGGCACGCATCAGCCAGGGTCATAGCGCCAATCTAGCGTACTTTACATTACCTATCACTATATATATTTATTTATTTATTTTATTTATTTATATATTTTATTTATTTATTTATTTTTTAAAAGTAAATAATAATAAAAAACAAGAAAAATAGGTGGTCATATGCAGACATATGATTGGAGGCAGATGAGAGCGGACCGGAGAGACAACATGATGACGGACCGACTATCTTGGGGCCCAGCTAAGTGGCTCTAGGAGAACGGCACATCCCCGCCGCGATCCAGGAGCAGTCACAGTTAGGTCTCCGTAAGGAAGCTAAACACACAGCTATTACAGTATAGTTGAACTTTTTGAATTTTTACGACAGAGCTGCAAAGCATATCTTATAGTCCTATGTAATGACTACCAAAGCATGGTAGGTAATAAATAATAAAATTACACATGGGTATCTACATTTTTTTTCATTTTTTTTTTTTTTTTTCATTATTATTATTTTTTTCACCCTTTTTTTTATATAGGTACATTCTTCCTTGTTGTTTTTTAACTATTTTTTTTTCTTTTCTTTTTTTTATTATTAAGTATATATTTTCATCATTTAAATGATATTTATTATCTTATGCGTACATATATACACATACACTACCCACATACACATGCACATACACACACATTGTCCATATATACATATACATACAAGCACTTACCATACACACACACACATACTTAGCTATATTTTAAATTTGCATATACCTATTTAGAAGGCAAAAATAGATATTTACAGAGTCAACTGACATCGGTCAGTCCCCAGCCATGTTTGTCATTTAAACACTGTACATTTACAGTTGGTTGATGAGCCCAGTCTTCGTGAGGAAGTCAACGATACGATCAGCCATCCGGCTGTCATCTTTGAGGGCCTCAGCTAGATAGCGTGGTATGGCCAGTCCGGCCAGTAGCTCTTCGTAGCGGGGGCATTCTTCCAAGATATGTTGGATACTGAGGGGCACCCCACAACATGTGGTCGGCTCACTTCTTGTCATCAGATGGCCGTGGGTTAGCCGAGAGTGGCCAACTCGGAGTCGGGCCAACGCCACCTCCTCCCTTCGGCTGCCTCTACAAGAGGACCCCCACGGTTTCACATCTCTCTTCACCACTTTGAGCTTGCTGTTCTCGATCTCCTCCCACATATTTCTCCAGCCTTCCATCACGCTACCTCGAAGCCACCTCTGCCAGGTCCTTCTTGTATATATCACAACTTCCTCAAGAAGACTTGCTGCCGCTTCTTTCGCAGCAGCATCTACTAATTCATGATCCTTTATCCCAACATGGCTAGGGACCCAACAAAAGAGGATAGTTTTCTTCAGTTCGGTGAGGGTTTTGTAATAGCTGTATATCTTGGCAACTAAACGGTTATCAGAGTATAACTTCTGGATACTTTGCAGGGATGAGAGTGAATCACAGCAGATAATGTACCGCTCTCCCCTGAGATTCATGATGCTGTACAACGCCATGGATAGCGCAAACAGTTCACCAGTGTGAACGCTACATATGCCTGGGAGTCGTCGTTTTAAGACAGCACCATCCATTGCGACTGCCGCTCCTACACGCTCATCTAATTTGGAAGCATCAGTGTATAGAATTTTTGCATTGGGCAGTCTATGAAGTAAATTGTGGATGGATTGTACAAATACTGAAGGGGCAGTTTCATGTTTGCTGTTAGTATGTAGTTCAAGGTTAATCTGTATAGAGGGAGTCATCCAGGGAGGGTCCCCCAATACTAAGGGTGGTGGGTTTGTATCAAGAAGCTCACGGGCGTAACCCTAGCGGTCCCAAGCGGTCTAGTCACATTTTGCCTCTCCTCATATGCTCTGGCATACTTAGGTGAAAAAACTGACTTATATGCGGGGTTATGAGGTTGCAGAATGAGGGACGCTATATAGCCAGACGCCATGTGGTGGCGTCGGAAGAGTAGGGGGGAAATACCAAACTCTGCACAGAGGCTTGTTACTGGACTGGTATGGAAGGCACCAGTGGCCAAACGGATTCCGGCATGATGCACGGAGTCTAATAAGCTAATGTATGTGCTCCTGGCTGAAGCGTAGACCATGCCTCCGTAGTCTAACCTGGATAATATCAGGGCTTTATATAGCCGAATCATAGATAGCCTATCAGAGCCCCAGGATGTGTTTGCTAGGACCTTTAAAATGTTCATTCTTCTCAAACAGGACTCCTTTAGTTGTCTGATGTGGTCGGACAAAGAGAGCTTTTCGTCCAGCACTAGCCCAAGGAACTTTACTCATTAATTCAATGCTGTTATATCCTATCCGGAGGTCAGGCGGTGGGTTTCGATTTCTTTTTCTGCTGAAATAAACTCCTACACTTTTCTGTGTTGAAATTGTAAGGCCTGTTTTTTTCGATCAGTCATATAGTTTGGTAAGGAGCCGTTGCAGATCGTTTTTCTTCGGTCATAGTCCTTGAATCTGTAAAGTACACTAAGATCGTCGACAAACAAATAGCCTTTGCAGTGTCGGGGTATACATTTTGCGACGCTGTTGATGGCTATTCCAAATAACGTACAACTCAAGACGCTGCCTTGAGGTATCCCATTTTCTACAAGATGTCTTCTCGATTCTTTGTCGCCTATTCTGACCCTTACATAACTCCGAGCTAGAAAGTGTTTTACAAATTTTGGAAGGTTTCCTCGTAGGCCCCATTCATGGAGTTGCCTCAGAATTTCATATCGCCATGCCCTGTCGTAAGCCTTTTCAATGTCAAAGAAGAGACCGATCGCCTCCTCCTTGTTCAAAAAGGCGTTTTGAAGCTCATTTTCTATTGAGACCAGGTGGTCGAGGGTGGACCTACCCTTTCTAAAGCACCATTGTATGTTCGCCAGAAGATTTTCTTTCTCCAATATCCAAGTAAGCCTGCGGTTCACTAGTCTCTCCATGAGCTTACAGGGGCTGCATGTGAGTGCTATGGGCTTGTAACTATCGGGAGAGTGTGGGACCTTTCCTGGCTTTAACTGCGGTAGGATTATTGACTCAGACCAGTCATCTGGAATTTCATTTCCATTCCAAATTTTGTTAAAAAAATTAAGGAGGCCTCTCAGTGAATCAGGGGATTAGTTCTGCAGCATAACATTGTGTACTCTGTCGAGATCCGGTGCAGATTTCTTGAGGTCCTGTACTGCTGATTTTAGCTCCCAAAGGCTGAAATTACGGGATATTGCTGTAAAATTCAACAAAGATGTTGGCTATTTCTAGGGGGTCGGTAACAAGACTGGAGTCAACTTTTAATATTGGGGTGTGGAAAGCGTAGGTGCCTGAAATACTTCGAATTTTCTTCCAGATTGTTGCGGATGGGGTTTTGTGGGTGATGGATGACGTGAAAGTGATCCATGACTCCTTCTTTTTTTGTTTGATGATCCTCCTTGAGTTGGACCTTGCCTTCTTGTACTCTATCAGGTTTTGAGTTGTAGGTTCCAGGTTGAATTTCTTCAGTGCTTTTCTTCGTCCGTCCACGACCTGCTTGCAGTCTATATCGAACCAAGGCACACAGTTCCTTTTATAGTTTCCTTTCGACACTGGTACCGACTCTCGAGCTGCCTCCAGGATAACATCGGTTAGGTATCTATTTGTGATATTAATGTCGTCCGAGAAATTATCCTGGTCAATAACGGCCAATGTCTTGAAGGTAGTCCAATCCGCCGCATCGAACCTCCAGTTGCACATTCTGTTAACCGATTTCCTCGTGGATTTGTAATTTATTATGATAGGGTAATGGTCGCTGTTGTGCAGGTCTTGGAGTAACTTCCAGTCCAGGAACAGAGTGAACTGAGGCGAGCAGAAGGCGACATCGATCGCCGATGTTGACCCAAAAGCCGGGCTCAGATATGTGCTCTCTCCTGTGTTCAGCACTATCGCATCTAAGGTGTCTATGGTCCTTCTCAATGTGTTTCCTCTTGTGTTCTTGTGATGTGGGTCCCAAGGCAGATGCCGCCAACTACAAGATATGGACGGGAGAGCTGATTTATGAGACTTAGAATCTCTGCTTCGTTCATGTGTTCAGTAGGGGGGAGATACATGTTGCACAGCGTGAAAGGGAATGGTCCTTCCACTCTGACCGCCACGGCCTGGACTGGAGTTGCGATCCGTAGCTCCTCTGACGTGATGTCACATCTCACAGCTGTTAAAACGCCTCCTCTAGCTCTGCAAATTGGAATCACATCTTTCCTGTACACTGTGTAGTTCTTCAGACTGAATCTGTCTGCAGGCTTGAGGTGAGTTTCTTGAAGGGAAAATATTGAAGGGTTTTGATCATTTGATAAGATTTTTATCTCTTCAAATTGGGTTCTTATGCCGTTACAGTTCCATTGTATCAGCGTGGAGTTCATAGGAATAGTAGGTGAGGGGTCTCTCTACCCCAGACGTGCAGACAACCAACTGTGTGGTTCTTGTTGGAGAGATATCTGAATAGGAAGATGTATGCATATTATAGCAGAGATAGAAGGCACGTGACAGTACATTTTTTATAGCAGAGATATTACTATGGTGTCTAGATATTAGTATTTTTCTAGTAGAATATATAAATAGGACAAGATGTACAGAAACTATAAAGGAGATAATAACAAAATAAACAAATAAGATCAATAAGCAATAATATACTAGACACAGATTTGAAATTTATTTTTCAATACTTATTGTGATTATTTCGTTTTTTTGATGAGTTTCTATTTTTAGCAGTCCTAGGTGGTCTTTTATTGTGAACTGGCTGCGACCAACCCTCTGCATCGGACGCGCCATTTGACAATTGGACAGCCTGATCTGTGGGCAGACTGACCGCTGTTGTTAGGTCAGCTGGGTGGGAAGAGGAGAGGGGGGCAGGGGTGGGAGGGGGAGGGAGAGGGGATACGGGGGCGGTGGGGGCGAGCCGCTCCTAACTGATGTAAGAACATTTATTTGGTTCACTTTGTTCACTGATTCTGTACAGACGGGGTCAGTCTGAATACTAATTTCTCTTGTCTCTCGAATTGGAGATTTCTTTATAACATTATTATTTTGGAACACTACGTTGGAGAAAAATTTGGCAAATTCTACTGGATTTCTTTCTTTATAAATTTTTTTGGCAAGAAAATATGAAATTGTTTCTGAATCTTGTATTTTTTTTATTTCTTTTTCTCTCCCGTATATGGGGCAACTTTTATCAAAAGCATTATGGGGGCCTTTACAGTTCGTACACAGGGCTGGACCTTGGCAGGGGAACCCTTCGTGTTTACTCTGGCCGCATTGGGAACAGATGGGACTTTTCTTAATTGGTCTCTCAGTTGGTAAAACCGTTACGACACGGAAATTACAACAAAAGTTTCACTCTCCCCTCCCCGACTTCGTCGACCGGCATTAGCAAGAGAGGAAGGGTTGTGAGGGGGCGCCCGGAGGGGAGGAGATGAATGAATCTTGGCGGGATTTGCATCGATAAATATGACTCCTCAATCATTGAATATGGCTGGAGATTTCAATTGTAATTTTGCAGAAGAGTGGGCTAAGTCATTGATGAAGTTTCTTTTTGAAACATTTATACGCGATTTGCTAAGCGCGTTCCTAAAAACTGTAGTATATTCAACTGTGTACAGCCACTACGCATCTTGTTGAACGTCTGCTTTAGCGTGCAAGATCGTAGTGCAAACAATGAGAAGTGAAGAAGACAGTTGGTGGGTTTGGGTTAAATGAGAACTTATAGAGCAACAGATATATTTATTTGGACAGCACCCTTATTACAAAACCGCGTGGTAATAAACACAAAGTCAGTTGTTCAATAATAAGTCCCATACCGCGTGGGAACTACACAAGTCACTCACTTACTGTGCTTGGTAACAGACGACTCACTTTATACCCGCGTGGTAATAAACAACTCACTTCCGCATGGTAACTAACGACTCACCTTATACCCGCGTGGTAATAAGGACGAATCCATTCCGCACACCGCGTGCTGGCTCGACCCAGACTCTCAGTCCACCCCGCGTGGTGACCAACTGGTCCCTCTCGTTGTTAAGAGACGACTCACTTTATACCCGCGTGGTAACAGCCAACTCAACCAACTCAGTCCACCCCGCGTGGTGCCCAACTGCTTACTGACATGTAGTTCAAGAGTCCCGCCGACTCCTATCGATTGTCTCGGCGTGTTCCCGAATTCACCCACACTCAACTCGCGACTTAACAACAGTAATATAAGAAAGTGTCATAATAATGCCAATGATGTTCGTTTTTCACTCTGAAGAAGTATCAAAAAACTTTCTAAAGGCAAATTATCATGAATTTCCATTGATTTTGGCTGGAGATTTCAATTGTAATTTTGCAGAAGAGAGGCCTAATCCATTAAGTTTCTTTTTGACATATTTAAACTGAGAATGGTTAATGATCGAAAGTTATCTACAACAAGAGATTATCAACATCAACGTGGCACAACTATAGACGCTGTTTTTGCAAGATTCGTGGAAAAGACTGAGTCTAAAATTTATGTTCCTTACTTTAGCGACCATAAACCAATCATTTCATTTATTGATTGCTTTTAATAAATATATTGATTACTTTTCCCTAATAAATTTACATGGACAATATTATAAATTGATAATTGATAAATGATTTCAATTTAAAATTACTTTCAACCAAAAACATCATGGAGGAACTCCGCTCCTGCTGCGCGCCCCGCGCAGGTTTTTTTTTTCTGACAGTATTCTTTTCGTTCAGCTTTCAGCCAATTCTAAACAGAACAAACTCCTCTGTGAGATGCTCTATGCGTCTCTAGAGGACGCATCAGCTTTGAAAAGGATGGTAACCTCCTGTCTACGGTCCCAGGTAAGTGTTTAATTTCCCGTCCAGATCGTTGATAGCTCAGGAAGAGGAAGGGTTCCCAGAACAGAATCCTGAAACACATCCTCCTCTCTGGCAGATAGAAACATTCTCAAATTTTTCTAGTAGGAACTGCCAAGATTTCGCCACACGCAGCCGGATATGTTGCCCAATGCAGAAGTGCACATAGTAAGAATAACTCGGTAAAATCAAATTGTACCTTCCCAAAATAATTGTAAATTAAATACTAGTAGGATTAGTTATTATTTATTATTATTTACTATTTTTTTGAAGTAAAGTTAGTAAAATAATGAAACATTTTTTCCAAGTCTTTATAGTGTGGACATTTTAGAACTTTACCTCCAATGAATGTCTACCACGTCAACCATAAATCCAAACCCCCCACCATAGGAGGGTAACCCTGAGTGTAGTCCGCTTGGTTCAAACACACCGTCCCTAGTTAAAAACTATAAATACAAAATTTAATAACGAAATAGATCATTATAAACTTTAAATTTACTATTTGTCATAAACATAGAAAAATAAATTGTTATCCTTGAGATACATTGATGTTTCGACCCTATTCCAGAATAAATGAAAACATTTTCCTGTGAACGAAAAATATTTTTTGAATGGTGATGAGTTGGAATTGTTTTTATATTCCCTTAGTGCAGATAAAACTGTCAAATATATAGTTTTTCTTTACCTCCATCGTGTACATAACTCAAATATGTCTTCAGTTAATATAGACTCCAGACATTGATGCAGCTAATGTCAAAAATGTACATACTGTCTATGAAGATATGTCTGATCAATTTCGTTCAACCGTATATTCTCTAATGGTCTAATGTTTTTAAGTTAGTGCAGTCCTTCGCAACAGCTTTCATTCTTATTAATATTGGTTGTGGGAATGGAAAATATTTTGGTCATAATCCCTCCAATCTTTGGAATATTTTACAACAAGCATTAAAATATCTTGGCCTACACATGGACACAAAAAATACCCTATTCTATACCTATATATATGTATATTTAGTTAAGCTATGGCCCCTTACTTTCCGGAGACTCTGTATATAGATGAAAGTAAGAATTTGACCCTAAAAATGTTCAGAGGAGTATCTTTGATGAAAATATGATGGTAGTTTCCGTAAGTCTTACCAACCGGGTGAGCTCATAAGCTGGTAAGCTAGAAAAAAACATAATTTTTAAAATATATTTTATGAACAATACGATCACAAATTATTGAAGATAAAAGGCATGAAGATGGGATTGGAGCCTGATGAAAATGTCTCATTTATGAAGAAGAAGCCGAACCTTTGGCTGAGCATATCAATAGGAATTCCCCGAAAGAGAACACCAGATGCGACTTCGATAGACAGGAAAACTGAAGAAGGCCAGCTCTGTGAGGCCAGTGTTGAGGAGACCCAAAAAGGCCCCAAAAGCGATTAATACACTCCTGCTCAAAATTAACGCACAACCCAGTATTTCTCCATTTTTTTCGTTTTTTTCTTTATTAAGTCAGTATTGCAATTGTTATCATTGGTTTATTTAAAAACGTGTAATTAGTCAAGTTCAAAGGTTAGCCTAGCAAACTTCACCTTTATCTTCTTGTTTGTCAATACTATACAGGGTTTAGGAAGTTGCCCCTCGTTAGTCGTGTTTCAACATTGTATAGTTAGAAGGTAGTGCGGGAATAATTATGGATAGGCATCGTAATTTGACTGTGGAGGATGCTGTAAGGGCTAAAGTATTGGTTGAAACTGGACGTTCGCAGAGTGAAGTTGCTAGGCAGTTGGGAGTTAATCATACCACGATCGGGAGATTTATTAGAAGGACCCAAGAGACGAGATCTGACAGTAGAAGATGAGGACAGGGTAGACAAAGGTACATCAGTGAGAGGAATGATCGATTTCTGAAGGATAATGCACTGAGAAAGAAGACCTCAACAAGCACTGAGAGCTACAGGCCTCGATAAGGGGGATACGAAATGTACACATTTCTAGACAAACGGTGTGCCGACTTTTCCGAGAGTGTCATCTGGTTAGTAGAAGACCAGCCGTTCCTCGGCAGGCAGCACCGGAGAGTCCGATAACAGTTTGCACATGAACATGCCGAGTGGACACTGAAGGACTGGAAGAGAGTATTCTTCTCAGACGAAAACACGGTTAGTCTGCATTCACCAGACGGACGTGAACGTGTGGGGGAGAGATTCGCTGAAGCTTGTTTGTCATCCAGGGTGCCTTTTGGAGTTGGCTCAATAATGTTCTGGGGAGGGATTTGTTACGACGCATGCACAGAGTTGGTCAACATACCTAGACCAGCTTTGAATGTCCAAAGATACGTGACTGATATCCTTGAAGAGCACGTAGTGCCATTTGCTTCTTTAATCGGTCCAGATTTTATTCTGATGCACAATAATGCGCGTCCACATTGTGCAAGAGGGGTAACTGAGTACTTTCGAGAAGTTGGTATAGCCACTATGGATTGGCCTTCGAGGAGCCCGGACCTGAATCCAATAGAGCACGTCTGGGACATAGTAACAGTAAGGATTCGAGCCCGGGATCATCCTCCGGATAACCTTGCTCGGCTGGATACTGCTTAAACGAGGAATGGGATAACATCCCTCAGGAAGACCTCCAAAATCTGATCAGAGTGATGGACAGAAGGCTCCAAGCTGCCAAATCTGCCAGAGGAGGAAACACCAAGTACTGAAAAAATAAAGGGATTAAAGCATTCTAAACTGCTTCTCTTTTTTTTTTCAAATTTTCTTTTAATTGTCTTATCTAACGAAACTTTTGATTTTCTGTTCTTTATTATTCAATACATTTTATTGCAGCAATATTGTGTTGAAATTGTTAATTTTCCACTGAATTTTAAATAAACCTTCAATAAAAATAGAAATTATAAGTTTAAAATGAAAACAACTGAAGAAAAATGAGAAATACTGGGCTGTGCGTTAATTTTGAGCAGGAGTTTATCTTATAACTGAAAAGACGCGAAGATAATCTCCTACTGTGAGGGAAACTAGGACAACAGGAATGCAACTTGATTATTGATACTGGAGCCATGGTGTCAGATGAGACCGGACTTGGTTCCCAGACGGGTGAGATTACCCACTGGAACCACTCTGGAACCACTCTGTAATTCATGGAGAAGCGCACGTAGAACTGTTGGAAGACTCTTTGAGGAAGCCTCAGAATTGTATAAACCATGCCATCCTAGCAAATATAAATGTTAGCTTTGAACATTGTGCTGACGATGGCGTAAATCGAAACCGATACTTTATATGTATATTTTTCTGTGTAAATATATACAACATATATGTTATAGAAGCTTGTCCGCGTGAAGAACAATTCCTTTGGAACAGGAGTCAGGAACAGAGGATGAACAGTTCTTAGGAGTCACACAGAATCCCAAGTTAAGCTGGAAGTCTCATTTGAAAGGCATCAGTAAGAATTTGTCCAGAGTGATTGTTGTTGATGATTTTGAGAAAACTTGGAAGAGTTCCATCCCCATCTTCGGTATGGACTTATTCCTGGGGATCAGCTCCAGCTGCCAATGACTGCTGAGGATCCAGCAGGCCATTTCATCCATCGTGTCAGTCCATCTTCAAATGTGTTGTGTAAGTCCATAAATATGTTGATAAATCCGCGTGTGAAACAGGAGTGTTTCACAAAACAATTTCATACTAATTGTTGAAACAGTTACACAATTCCAACTCCAAAATTGAATCTTATATCTAATCGGTTGTCTAAATAGTTCAACATTTTATAGCATAGATAATGTAAACAATACATTTTTTTTAAACTTAGACAATTCTTTTATATATAATGAGAAAAAATATTAAATTAAAATTTTTTTTTTTTAATTAATTTTTGAAAAATATTTTTTTGTTCATTTATTTTTTACCCCCGACGCAAAAGGAGGGGTGTAATAAGTTTGAATCCTTTGTCTGTGTGTGTGTGTGTCTGTCTGTGGCATCGTAGCTCCAAAACGGCTGAACCGATTTCAAAGCAGGTTTTTTGTTTCAAAAGCTGGTATTTGCGAGATGGTTTTTAGCCATGTTTGGTGGAAATCAGGTATACCGTTTTCAAGATCTTCACGTTTCATAAGAGCCTGCGTAGGGATCTCGAGTTTGTGCTTAATTGTTTATAAGGCCAAGCCCCTCCCCCCTAAGCCCTTCAAGCCCCCCCTTTTAAAAGATTTATTTTTTTTGTCGGGTTTTTTTTAATTTTATATTTAAAAAAAAAAGTAAAAAAAAATTTTATAAAATTCGTTGATATGCATTACAGTTTAATCATCAATTATTTTTACTGAGACTTTCATCGGGAGAGCTTTTTTAGGGGGGGGGAGGGGGGGGGGAGGGTCTGAAGGGCTTAGGGGGGAGGGGCTTGGTCTTATAAACATTTGAGCTCAAACTCCAAGTCTCTAGCTGTAGAGGCCGAGATCCCTACACAGGCTCTGATGAAACCTGAACATCTTGGAATCTCTTACGTCCTTTTAAAACAAAAAAACCGCTTTGAAGTCAGTTCAGCCGTCTTGGAGCTACAATACCACAGACAGATACACACGCAAAAGCTTCAAACTTATAACACCTCTCCTTTTGCGTCGGGGGTTAAAAATTAAGTGTCCTGACCCCATCTCAAATAATAATGATATTCAAAAGTTGAAATTTGAAATGGACATTTCTCACATGATGAGAGCCCTCACAAAAGAAAGGGGTTTTCGAAATTCCCACTGGTTAATGAAAAGAAAACAATTTTCACACATCAGCTTTATAAAATGTTTTAAATTATCTCTCGACCACGTCCACATATCACAATTTAATAAAGGAAAATTATAAAAACAGGAAAGTTAAAATACCTAATCTCTTTCACTTCACTTTTGTGCTTAAAAGATTATTATAGATAAACTTATTATAACCTCCTTGATTGTCGCCACGATAACCACATACACCATACAATCAATTGTACAAGCAATTAATCTATTCGAGGATTGCATGTAAATTTCTTCAGACCAAAAATAGATCTGAAGACCAACCAATCCAACCCGATAACGACATACATTAAACGATTCATCGAACGATTGCTTCGTGTATGGGTACCTTAAGAATATAGAAAGTGCACATGACATTGATCAATAACCCTTGATAATGAACGGCCGCGGAGTAATGTCTTTCTCAGCATTAGTTTTCGCATTCAACACCAAGACACATCCTCCCTAATTTTGAGTATCGCATCGCCTAGGTTAAAAATTTATAGAGCCATTTTGTATATTCAATAATGTAGAGG
Organism: Aradus depressus; assembly: GCA_963662175.1. Lineage (NCBI taxonomy): Eukaryota > Metazoa > Arthropoda > Insecta > Hemiptera > Aradidae > Aradus > Aradus depressus. The sequence continues at coordinate 24,327,397 of OY759214.1, forward strand.
TCTTGGAGGTGGAGTGTATAATACCCATCCCCCATTGCATAAATGCAATTTTTGAATCCCAGGAGGGTATCTTCCATAATTCTAAAGATTATTAATGAACCTTTTTTCAAGAAAGTTTTTTGTAATGAACTATTTTCATTTATACCTAGGAGGATGGGTTAGTTAGTTTTTATGACTCATGCCCGGGCTTTAACTATGAGGTCATATCGCCTACTACCAGAGTGCTCTTTCGTCACACTGGTGGACATGCTGCTCTTTCGTCACTCTGGTGGACATGAGCCCGACTCTACTATGAAAGTCCTAAATTTTGCCTACCCTAAATTTTTATTCACTTAGGGTAATAGTCTTTAACGAGTACCTGACATCGTACAGGCTTGGGACCATCGCTTAACGTCCCAGCCGAAGAACGACGTGCTTAAGTTTATTTTACATCCCAGATGAATTAAACTAAGGGCCTCGGGCGGGTTACGAACACGCTATCTTTAACTAAGTAAGGAGACACACATACTATAGAGCTACAGCGCCCTCTATTGTTTTTATATTTATAATCACAAAAAATAATTCTTGAACAGCTGTTTTAAAAAAAATTGGGGTATTAAATAATAATATTTATTTTAATATTTATAATCTTTGTACTTTTTGTACATACAGAGTAGGTATATGGCTATAATATATAGTTTAATTCTCTAAAGTGTTAAGGAAGTGTTTGAAGAAACTAAAAATAGACTAAATATCGTTAGAATAAATTTATTTTTTGTTTTAACTATTTTATTTGCAATTTGTAGAATATATTCTACATAGAACAATAGGCAAAGGTTATGGTTATAAGAACAAATAAAATAAAAATGTCACTTGATGGGAGAAGTCAGCCGGAGCTGACACTCCCTACAATTAGAATCCACAGTCGCTAATCAACATCTACTCCCTAGATAGTTTATTGTCACATCACAGAAGGAGTTTATTTTACCTCCCAGATAAAATAAACTAAAGGCCTCGGTCGGGTTTTGAACCCACGTTCTTGAGCTCAGAAGGCAAGCATGCATACCACTGAGCTATCGGCGCCCTCAAAGAGAATAAAACATTACTATTATTATAGTTTCTATGGATATTATCAGGAAGGATATTATTGCCCTAGAGAAACAAAATACGTTGACTTCGCACTGTTTCATTTTTGACCAGAACCAGCATCATCAGTGGCACATCCCACCCGCACAGTGTAGACCCTAAAGAACTAAATAGCATTAGCCTCTACTCTGTTCGGGTGGGATGTGCCCTATGACTGATGACAAAAATAAAACAGTGTGAAGACAACATCTTTTGTAATGAGAAATCTCGTCCCACAACATCTTACTTTCTCATATATTATTGTCATTCTTATGACACTGTTTGTCTAGTTGAAAATAAATTATTAAAAGAGCGAATTTAAGTCAGTCTGAGGACCTTTTTCTCTGATTATGAAAATGGAAGAGAAATAGAAAATAGTTTTTAATTGCCATTTTAATGTTACTTTTGGATACATACATGCATTGCAAACTACTATAAAAAATGTTTAGAAACTAAAACTAAGAAAATGTTAGTTGAAATTATTATTAGTTTTTTTTAGTGTCCTTAAACATTTGTTAACATCATCAGTGGCGTTTTTTTTCCTCGTGGCCGCGGGGAGACTCAACTCTGTCTAAGATACGGTCCACCAAACCGGATACATACTGGGCATCCTTGTTAACAGCATTTTTAGTCCAGCCGAGGCTACCATTGACGCCTTCCTGAATCAAGCGGCCACCCCCTAGAAGCAAAGTTTCAGCTCCGCCAACCACCTTGCTCGTCACTAAGTGGCCCCCTGCAGCCACCTTTCCTACCACTGGAATATTTTTCACAGCTTTTGCAGTACCCCCTGCAACAAGTATGACATCGATCAATGACCAACAAGAATGTACATGGGATGGATACATGGTTAAACATTTCAAGTTAATTCCACGTTAAAGTGAACCAAAATAGAATTCCCAACACGCATTGATTTTCTCATGGCATCTTCGTTATAACGAAATAACTCGGTTAATACGACCTACATCTGGATTTCCAAGTGAGAAAAAACTCACGTTACAACAAACTCGAAAAGCATAATAGTTGATTCTTTCTAGCTTGAATTCTTTAGGCGCGCTCTGAACGAAAGTGAACCGTCAGCTTCGGGTCGGTGACGCTGAATCGGGTTTACTCGGCTCCAATCGTCATCAGCCACGTTTACTGTCTAACAAGGAGTGTATCGTTTTTTGTTTTTTTTCAAGTTTCATAAAAAAATCTGAGCCCTAGGAATTACATAACAGTGTGCTAACAGAACCTGAGATATTGTGTGTAAATGTAAGTAATTGATAGATGCTAGAAAAGGAGAAAGGAAGATAAACAGGATAACTAAGTAGTTCGCCATTATGTGCGGCATTAGTTCCACCGAGGGGGTGGCTATTTGCATGGTGCGCCCACGGGCCTCGAACCTCCTTACAATACACCCCTTATTTATAATTTATTTGTAAGGTCAGTTATTATTATGTCTTATCATTCCAGGATTTGTGACATTATTTACCTTATACTAGTAATTGCATTTCAGTAGTTGACAGAGTAATTATCCTTATGTTCAAGAAAATAGAAAACATTAAAAAAATGTGTTATTATATTAAAAGCAAAAATTATATTTTTAATGTAGAAAATCATATAAAAGAGCATTAAACATCTCTTAGAAGAGTATTTTTTAGAGGCATTATAGGAAGGGCTATAGCTAATAAAGTGAATTTCAATTGGTAAAGTGAATTTCAATTGGTAAAGTGAAGTCAATTGACCCCTCCCGAAGTACGTAGGTATATCAGAACACTTCCATGTCTAACAAGACCATTACCATTCTATAGGAGGTAATAATCGAAGATCAACTTATTAACATTCTATAGGGGGACAATCAGAGACCAACCTATTAACATTCTATAGGAAGACAATCAGAGACCAACTTATTAAAATTCTATAGGAGGACAAATCAGAGACCAACTTATTAACATTCAATAGGAAGAGAATCAAAGACCAACTTATTAACATTCTATAGCAGGACAATCAGAGACCAACTTACTAACATTCTATAAGAGGACCATCAGAGACCAACTTATTAACATTCTATAGGAGGACAATCGGTGATCAACTTATTAACATTCTATAGGAGGACAATCAGAGTCCAACATATTAACATTCTATAGGAAGACAGAGACCAACTTATTAACATTCTATAGGAGGACAATCAGAGACCAACATATTAACATTCTATAGGAAGACAGAGACCAACTTATTAACATTCTACAAGAGGATAATCGGAGACCAACTTATTAACATTCTATAGGGGGTCAATCAGATACCAATTTATTAACATTCTATAGGACAATCAGAGACCAACTTATTAACATTCTTTAGGAAGACAATCAGAGACCAACATAGGAAGACAATCAGAGACCAACTTATTAACATTCTATAGGAGGACAATCAGAGACCAACTTATCAAGTTGTTAGCCACGTTTAATAGTTAACTTATGAATCAATGTTGTGGGCAACAAAAATAAGGAAGTAAATAAGTTTGTTAATTCCTATAACACCTACTTATTGTACATTTTTTGGGACGCTGCAGCTTTGTTTTTATTGGTATTTCTCGAATCGGAGGTCACAGCAATGTGTAGTATTTTCATAAGGAGTATTTTTTGTAAATTATATTTTTCGATAGGACTTACCATTTTCTCATAAATCAATAAAACCTCCAAAAAAAAATGTTTTCCGACTTGTCAGGGGCCACGTGTCCTTGCAGGATATTGTTTATGTACCTCTGAGTGATCATTGTCCCACTTGCTCCCTCCCTTCCAGGCAGATACCACTCCATACCCCCCCCCCCCCCCCCCCACCGATATCTTAAATCCAGACTTTCAGAAATTGTATTTCTACGGCTTGTCAGCTATAAAATTATTTGACTAAAGCCACAGGTACGTCAATTTCAGAGCAGATTGTCCAAAATAAACGCCAGGAAGCACACTTGTCCTACTGGGTTCTTTACAAAAGCACATACAATTGCCAGAAAAAGATTCGCTGCAATCAAGAACGAATCACTGACCGCTCAGCAGTACAATAACAACATGCTACGAAATGCAGCTATGAAAATTTCACCATTATGTAGGATGGAGAATGGGCACATGAGGCAGTACCTTATCGACCATAATCTTGGATTGATGCAGTGGCCAGCGTTCAGCCCAATCGAGGTCATGAGACCTGCTAGTAATGCGTTTAAAAGAGAGACCTAGACAACGAACAGTGCTAAAAGAGCACGGACAGGTCCTGTTGGAAGAATGGGAACTAGTGCCCTAAGAAAGTATCCGTCGACTCATCCGCAGCATACCTCGGCCCTTTAACCTGTCTTAAATGCAAATTGAAGACGATACAAAAAAAATAAATGTAATCTAAGTTGGCTTACCGGAAACAGTGGTAATGATGTGAGATGTGCCTTTGACTGCTGTTCCGAGCGTGGTCGCCATACCGTCAACCGCCACTTGACCAACATCAGCGACAGTTCCAACCAACGTTGACCCAACATCGACCCCTACTTTGACGACAGTCCCACCTACTTGAGCCGTACCAACTACTGCAGCTTTCAGTATGCCCCCTTCAGCTGAAGATGCAGCCCAGACCAGTCCACAGAAGGCTAAAGTGCACGTCACTGTTGAAAATACTCGCATGATGTTGAATGTGAAATAAAGTGTGGTCTATTAGCTCATACCTTTTATAAACGGGAAATGTCAATAAAAATGGAATATTCGATTAGTCTACTATTTGATTAATAGAAATACAATCAATTATGATTACATTTGTAGAAATTAATTGGTTAGCTATTACGACTCATGCCCGGGCTTTAACTACGAAGTCATAACGCCTACTACCAGAGTGCTCTTTCGTCACTCTGTTGAACATGAGCCCGACTTTACTATGAGAGTCCTAAATTTAGGCTCGAGACCATCTCTTAACGTCCCATCATGCTATTTTTTTTTTTACCTCCCAGATAAAACAAACTAAGGGCCCCAGCCGGTTTCCGAACCCGCGATCTTGAGCTCAGTAAGCAAGCATGCATATCATTGAGCTACCGGTGCCCTCAAATTAATTGTTTAATTGAACTTATTATATGAGTTATTTGATTATTTGAAACCAGCACATAATACTTTTTTTAACTGTTAAAAAGTAATAACTACCTATTTATCAATAATTATAAAAAAATAAATAAGAAATGATTATAGGGTTTACTACAGAAAGAAACAATATTTGCCTTTCCTATAAATACAGTTATCTATATTGAAGATGCTTAATTTATAGAGGTGTGAAGTTGTTGGTTCCAAAATCATGCTGCCACCGTGTTTTTCAGTGGTGGATTTTTATTTAATACAACGGAAACTTTGTTCTAGAAGTAGGAAAAGATTGTTTATATTGCAAACGGCAAATAAAAATATGTTTATAATATGTACAAATATAATCTAATAATATATAATATAATATATTCATAATAGTTAACTGTTTGATATTTTTCAAAACAATTTTTACAGAGGCCGATGTCACATTTACCGCAAATCGTCCGAACACTGGATTTACATCCTTCCCCATTCCATCTTCTTCGTTAATTATTAGGTATTGTCGAAATAAAATGCCCTGTTCGTCGTACTTTATTTTATTGATTTGATGGCTGTTGGTGGGCACTGTAGGGCCTGATCGTTTTTGTGGTGTCGCATACCTTTTGAGGTAGACCCTCGCTATTTCTCGTGGAAATTCTAACTGTGCTGTCTTTTTTCATTTTGTAAAGTATCCAAGCGTTTTGGTCACTCACGTTTATCATCAAATTAAAAATCGGCCACCACCATTTTTCGGTCGAGCTGGTGCTGTAGACGTCAGTGTCGAAGGGAAGCTGGCCGTTGATTTTGGCCGGTTTTCGCAGCCACCGAGATGAGTTAGCGAAAACAATCTCTGCAGGCGCTAAAAGTTGCCCACTCCTCTTCATCTGTTAGTGGAGAAGGATCGGGGGGCTCCGCTTAAACCGCCGCGGCCCGGAATATCATCCCCGAGCAGTACGTCGAAGGCATCTTGCAGGAAAAACCCAGGTCTAAAGAATAAAGAGGGGCATAGACGCCCGGTGTTACATTTCTGTAACGGTGGTATTTGAAAGGTCATAAAACACAATTAATTGATTTACATGAAACTAGAGATATACGCTCAGTAAGCGTTATTAAATCGTGGGTAAAAATAAAAATAAATAAATAATAGTTATAAAGATACTTACTGCAGTTTATTTTCTAGACGATCGATGTCCAAGGGAAAAAACATTTTTGACTTGATTTAACAGTGTTCAAAACAAAACTAAAACTGCAAAAATCCGCTAAATCCCTTCCCCCACTTCGTAGAAAAATGTAAACGCAAGAACCCTCATATTCTCATTATATTTGTTTATTTTTTAATTTTCTTTTATACTTTTCGGGATTTCGTTTCAAATATTTATCAAAACGAAGATTCAATGTTAACAGATAAATACGGCTTGAATGAGCCATTTCCGAGAAAATTAACAAACTAAATTTAGAAAGAAAATATTAAGAGATAGCTTATGAAAAATATTCCCTCGGGATAGAGTGGTAAAGCGCCTGTCTGCCACTTGGAAACCCCAGGTCGTATTCTATGGAGTCATTGCTCCAAATTGACATTAGAATTGGGTGGCGACAATTGGAAAGTTGTTCGATCAACTTGTCATTGATGATTTCACCCATGAAACTTATGTATTTGGTTGGTTAAAATTCTACTCTACATTCTTGTGTTCTTTGACCAAATAAATATAATAAAAATTTGTTTAAATCTAAATATATTATAAAAATGTAGGAAGTAGGTGGCAGAATGTTGAAAAATCAAAATTGGGTGGTGCAGGGGGCGGAGTCCCTACCGGGTTTAGCGGCGCCAAATTGATTATATATTTTTTTATGCCGAACATTTGCTATATAATGCAGACTTGTAGTTTTTAGTTATTCTTATGAAGGAATAATATTATGAAATAAAAAATATCCATGAGAAATATATTTCAAATGTTTTCATCACTCATTTTTAAATAAGATGAAAAACAAAGACATTAGTATGATGTATATAAATTTACAATATTGTATTTTTATTAGAATTGAACATTATTCATTCTTATTAGTTTTAATTCTTCTAACAAAAAAAAATTAATAATAATAAATAAAAATACGTACTTGAAAGCAAATTTATTTTCATTCTAATCACTTATACTTTTATAGCAACATCAAATTCACCATTTTAAAAGCAATATTAACTTAGACATAATGCATTTTAAGTGATTGGGTACAAAAATATTTTAATAAAGAGGCACACATGAGTAAAAAAAATATAACAGAAACACTAGAGATTGCTAACAAACTACGAGTATATAGTAACGAAGATCGTATATGTATAGAGAAAATAAAATTAAAATTAAAATAGATAAACAAAAAAGAACCTCATCACAGTTTAGACCAATCTTTACCATATCGATCATAGCTATCACAGACCTTAAATAGTACAAGTAAAAGGCTTCTAATGTTACATTGAAAATTATAAGAATACATTCTAACTGTACAGTCTGTGAGGTGAAAATTGTAGTCAGAGCCGGAGGGGACCACTCGTCAAAATTGTAACCCTTTATAGAGCGCCGATAGCTCAGGAGTAGCGTCTTAGTTTACTTCAAGATTGCAGGTCCGAAACCCGGCCACAAGGGCCCTTAGGTTTTTTGTCTGAGATGAAAAAAATTGAGCATGTTGTCCTTCGGATGGTCCCGAGCCTGTAGTTGAAGTCACGGGGAATGAAGCGGGGGCGTCTATATCAACCGTTTTCTCATTATAGAACACCAATGAGCAGGTCCGACCCCCCCCCCCCCCCCCCCCCACCCCAGGTGATATTTTCATAGGGCCAAGATTGGACTTTGAAGTGCCAGAGAAGATATCTTAATTATGTTTGCCATGTAACCAGGGCTCACAAATATTGTTACAACTTCCATTTTTTATTTAAATAAATTTCTCTCTGGTAAGCATGAGTATTACATGAGGGGATTATCCAATGAAAAAAAAAGTCTAACGAACTACATAGCAACTTTTGAGAATATTTTTCAAAATTTTGTTTCAACTGCACTTTAAAAAAAATATATCTAATTTTCGCCAAAACTTCAAGAAATGAAGTCTTTAAAACATAACACTTACAACAAATTAAACTTGATATATTTACTGACATTAAAAATTGAAAATTCAAAAATTATATTTTCAAAAAAATAGGTTATATGATAGAACTTAAATAGATCCATTATTTTCAAGATATAATGAACGAAGGACACAAATGGCCCCCATTTAAATCCTGATTTCTCCCAGTACATGAAAGAAACAAAAAAAGCGAAACCCCAACTTTGAATTATTTAATATCATAACTTTCCCATGGGAATTTGAAAACAGAAAACAAATCCAATCATTTCTAGTTCCATGATAAATGTCTTGACGTTAGTTACCTCAAGAAAGTAATTTCACCTCACAGACTCATTACATCAAAACTAAAGAAACATAAGAGAAATAATTTTTAAAAAATATCATTATGTCCATTCTTATTTGCGTGAAGTTATTTATTTAAATTAAAAAAAAAAAAAAACATATATAATAAACTAATCTATATTTATTAGAAACACAAAATATATACACAACTAAACATCAGCGCTAAAGCATAAATATGATTCTTATATAATATGAAAAAAAAGATTAACAAAAAGTTTTTAAAAAAATTATTATATTAATTAGAGGCAGAAAGAGAAAAAAATGGCGCACTAAAAATATTTTGAGTTACAAACTAAATCTAAATAAATAAATGACTATACAACAAAATTTTATAATACATCTTTGCGTCAAGGTAGTGTTTTTACATATGTACAATTTTTCAGTTTACAAATATATATTTATACATACAAAAAAATGTGCATAAATTGGAGTTCTTTTATAATATTAAAAATATTTAACATTATTTATTAAATTATTTACAGGTAAACAATGATTAGGGCCTTAAACTATAAGGCACTTTAATAACATAAATTGTTTGTGACACAACGTACATTGTTAAAGAAACCATTTTCTTAAATTACTTTTTATATTATAGAAAACTAAATTATTAATGCATTTGGTAACTGTGGCATGACACAAAAATTATCTACTATAAATACATGTCAATACATTAATTCAAAATTCTTTGGTTGATCCATAAGACTATCAATAATATTGGATATTATAATGATAGTTGTAACAAATATATTTTATATTAATAATAAATTTAATCAATTATTAAATTTATGCTGATATATATTGATGAGTATATAAAATATTTCTTCTCTTAAAATAATATATATTTACTATCGATAAAGGCTCTTCACTGGTAATACAGCTCCCTTATATCCGGCTCGCATCTCATGGAAACCGGACACTGCCCGAATAGCCGGTCACAAGGAGACAAAAGAGAATAAAGTATTTATTATTTAAATCAAATTTTGTTTTTGAATGTTTGCAAATACAAAAATAAAATAAAATAACACTATAATATTTTGGGAATTTCCTCACACAGCTAAGCTAATTCAAGGAGGGCGATTAAGAGAGAGCTTGTAGCTGTAAGGATAGTTTTTTGTTTTTAAGTTAATTCAAATATTTTCGACATTTTCTGGACAAACAATGACAATTAATTTTCTCTTCTTCCAAAGGGAATTTGTAATCGTAAGTAAGTTCTTCTCCCTGGAGAATACGCCGGAGAGCAAATATCAAAATATGCTTCTTTCCAAGAATATCAATAACTCTTGAATAACAGTTGGGCTGCAAAACAAAAACAAAAACTAATTAAAAGGATATAGACAATTTAAGTATTTTTTTTTTAAATTCTTTCTTTTGAATACAACCGGTAAATATAACCATAACTAAATTTAATTCAATACAATAAGAAAAAAAAAACATTATATGCAGCGAGAACTAAATAAATTAACTACACTCCCGGACAAAATTGAAGGACCACTTAAGGACATTGTGGCGTTGATGAGGGAAATTGAAAATTAATAGGACAAGTGAAATTCTTTATTTTTTTGAAATATGAAAAGTTAACCAAAACAGATTAAATTTTGAATTACTTCTTGCGGTATGGTTCTGTGATGGAAAATTGTCTACTTTAACTTTTCTGTTTTTTGTTGAAGTTTTTCCATATTAAAAAAAAAAAAAAAATTATGTTTCCAGTTAATTTTATATTTCCTTTATCAATGCCACAAATAATAATATCTTCATGTCCTTTTCCGATGTCACAAATCCATTAAAATTGCAAATATTGAAGTGATCCTTTAATTTAGTCCTGGAAAGTATGTCTTATGTATTCTAAGTATGTCTTATGTATTCTAAGTATGTCTTATGTATTCTATTTACATATTTTCTTTATTATTAGATTTTAAATCATTTTGTTCACTATCAGTTACAGCGTTTACATGAGAATTCTCTAAATAATGAAATAATAGCTTCTTTTTTTTTTTTCGACCAAGGGGTCATGGATGCAGGTCTGTGTGAATCCTAGCGGGCTAATTTGGATAGGCGCAGACTAATAATAATAAAGGTCGAGATCGTTTTATACGGAATAGAAAGGCTACGTGATGAAGACAATTTTGTATTATAATTTAGATAAGAGGTTTGTGAATTGCAAAAAATGAAAAAGTTGGGTAATTTGGCAGCCATTATTGGATAGAATTTCGGAAATATCCACCGCAAGGTTGAAATTCTCACGGGACTATACGCCATGCATTCAGTTAGAATGTGTCTGACAGACAGTTCGACCCCGCAGCACTGACACAGAGGGGGTGCCTGAGCCAACAGATATCCATGGGTCAGCCTGGTCTGCCCAATGCGTAAACGAGTTAAAATTACTTCTTTCCTTTTTTTCTCTTATTGAAGTGTTCGAAACTCGAGAAAAGCTTTTCCTTTTTTTATTATCGGTCATACCGAGCCACCGAATCTGCCATTTGATCCAGACGTTTTCGTTGAAGAAGGCAACGAAGTCACTTAAAGGGACTTCGGATGTGGGTAGTCCTTCTAGTATGGCGCGCCTTGCATAGCCACAATGACCTGGGATCCAGAGGAAAACAACTGAAATCCGGTTTCTTCTTAATGACCTCAAGGCCATCAGTATGTTTTGGATAAGAAGATGTTCTGAATACAGATTCCCCATGGCCAACAGAGCCGACAGGGAGTCACTGCAGACCATCAGTTGGCTTCCATTGGGGATAGAGACATTTAGACTCTTGTCAATAGCTAGTAATTCCACTGTGACGTTGCTACACATGGAAAAAAAGGGCAAATAGGTAGATCCTCTCATCGAAAACCACCGCAGCTTTAATAAATATAAATATTATATCCCGTTGTGCGTCACTTCCGTTGCACGCTCGTCACAAACTAAATTACTGCTCGGGTTTCGTGAGGCACGATTTTAAAAAAATTTCACTTCAACGGAGTGGTTTTTAGCGAATTTGGATTTGAACTTACCTCACAGGAGTGGTTGATAAATCTGGCCGCATTTCCCTTCATAGTTGCGTCGACCACAAATTTATCGTCTATCCGGAACATGTAGCAGCCGATACCTTTCTCAGTGTAGTATCTCTCCCTTTTGTCAGTAAGGGCCGATCGTATTACCTAAACAAAATTTGGGCTTTTGAAATTGTCACATCTATTATCATGTACCGAAATAAGTATTTGTCTACCAGATCGTAATTTAACTACAGTCAAAACTTTGTATAGCGACGAACCGTCTGTAAGGACGAAATCTCAAGAAAAAGTTTGGTTAGCCATTACAAGTTACAGTACAGCTTATTACGACAGTGGATATAACGACGACATCGGCTTTAGTAACGCTCGTTTAGACAACTTAGAGAATTAGAAGTCGTATAACGACGGACAGCGTGTAAACAAAACATCAAGTAAGAGATAATTGGTACATTCATTCAGTTCATAGAATCATAAAAGTAAGTGGTGGGGTTTTTTAACATTATTTTCAATTACCCTCAATTGTTCGTGTTTTCTAAAAATGTCAACATGACGTGTTAAAGAAAATCGTTGACCATCAAAGAAAAAGCGAACATCATTCGACCCAACACACTGATTGCAATGCTTTGTTGCAATGGTTTAGGCTCATCGAAAGAAAAATGTTCCTATTAACTGACCGATTTTATTTATTTTTTTACTTTTTAACATTTTTCCAACTCTTTAATGTAAATAAGTGCTATTTTTTAAATAAATAAATATGTATTGTTTTTAAGAAATTCGGTTTTTAAACCTTTATTTCATTGTTGTTTTGACCTTTCATTTGTTATTGATGCGATTGGAAAAACAAAAAGTGTGATTAGAACGACCATATTTTCCTATCGCCTTGGAGGTCGTTAGACAATTTTGACTGTATTACGATGTGGCCATTACAGGACTTTCTTATACCAACCATGCTTACAGAACTCTCTCTTCCTCCTCCTTCTCAAAATCATTTCAAACTGGCGTTACTGGATATATGAAAGTAATGGAGTTCATGAAATTCCGGTTAAAATTCAACATAGAATTTGTGATCGAAGCGACGCTACCCACCTTCTTCCACCTATTATATCTATTACGAGATTCAAGTGTCAAACACAAAACTTGGAGAAAACGGAACGAAAATATTACTACGTACAATAAGACAATTAACAATGGTCAAGACCTCCCTGGGTGAAATACTGACAATACCAGCGCAGGGTTCGGCTATCTACAGCCCTCCAGTGTGACACGCAACGGTTTACAATAATTATCTTCTTCAGCAAAAAAATGAATTTAGTCTGCGAAAAAACGTAAGAGAGACAGTCGAGTTTTGTCGTTTTTGCGTATTTTGATAATTGTTCAACTTTTATTACTTCTCCAGCAATACGAAGTAGAGGGGAAGTTATCAAACGGTCAGAAATTCGAAGTTGAGTTTCCCAGGATTTTCATGTTTCCCGACAACCTGATTCCAAAAATGAAAACAAACATTTGTCTGTGTGTGCCAATGAGCACGAGAACTCCCGACTAAATGAATGTATCAACATAATATTGTATATGTACAACCAGAACAATATAAGGGCGACATATATTGATTTTCAGCCAAATCGGCCAAAAGAAAGGAGAGGATTAGGGGGAGGCTTAACAGCTTTTTTTTTTTTTTTTCATTTTTGGAATCAGGGGAAAACATAAATTCCAGTGAAAACTTAACACCGAATTTCTGGCCGATTACATAACTTTCCCTATACATCGTATAGCTGAGGAAGTAAAAAAATGTATACTATTTACTGCCTCAATATTCTGTTCACAATAAGGAACTTATGGCTACTAAGTACCGGGAAATTCGTATTGAAATTATTTTTCGGCTCATGATCTTTTTTACGCACCTCTTTGTGAAAAATCTTCAAGGTGTACTTGAATTTGTGAGGAATGTCTTCTTAGAGACAGAGCGGCTAGCCCACACGTTAGCCCCTTAGTTATCTATTGTAGGAGTCTTTAACAAGTTCCTGACATCGCACTGGCGCGGCACCATCGCTTAACGTCCCATCTGAAGGTAGCGTCCAAGGTTTTGTTGACTCCCGAATAAAAAATTTAAGGTTTCAACTAAACAAGGTCAAGCACTCAGAGCAACTCCAAAATTTGGAGTAACATCAAAAGATGAAATATGAAAATAAGCTACACTCGGGTAAGAAATTAAAACTACTACAAAGTAAAACAACGTAACATTATATTTTGTATATATTCACAGAGTATAATGATGGGAAGTGAAATATTGAATTATCAAAATATAATAAGTAAAGGATAATAGCGAGGACATCGACACGGAAGTGACAACACCTCGTTTAGAATAAATAAAAACAAACAACTTGTATAACTTTATATTGTCTAATTCCACAAAAATATATACATAAAGTGTACCGGGTTCGACTTACGCCATCGTCAGCACAAACTTCCAAAGGGACAAAAAAAAAGTTTTAAGTAAAGCTCAGGGGTAGGCTTCGTTATTGCAATCAAGATCGCGGGTTCGAAACTCAGCCGAGACCCTTTGTCTTTGGTTAAGCGAAAGTCCCGGTACAATGTCAGGTACTCGTTACGGGCCCCTATCCTAGGTGAATAAAAATTTAAGGTAGACAAACTTAGGGCTCCCATAGTAGATTGGGGCAGGCCTTTGTCCACCAGAGCGACGAAAGAACGCTCTAATAGTAGGCGATATGACCTCGTATTTATAGCTTTTTTTTTTTTTTTTTATAAAATTACTATTATATTTACGTTATTTTGTATTTTCTTCATTTTAATAGATTACTAACACAAATATTTATAAATGTTACGTTAACGCGACTCCCGACCCCCACTCTTCACCAGAGGTCAGGGCGTCACGGTCTTAGGTTATCTCAGGTAATCCGAGAATTGTATAAATATGACAATCTAGTGAACTTAAATGTCACTTTACAACTTTGTGCTGATGATGGCGAAAGCCGAAACCGGTAGACTATATTGAAAATTATACCTCCTCACTCAGTGAATATAAAATCCTATTCTCTGGCCAGTGCTAATGTATAACGTCGTGTTATTGTTTGAAAAAATCGTATTCGTGGAATTTTCATATTTTGAGAAAGCAAACACATTGCTTCCCACTATTTCCCTTTTAATATGTCGAATGAGTTAAAACGTTACTTAAAATACAACAACAATTTCTCAACGACGATAGAATAATTGTTGTTATCAATCTGATAAAAGACGTATCTCCTTTGTAGTAGAGTACTTCAAAGATAAGACAAACTAACTCCCTTGAAAAAAATCTTATGACCCACACTTCCCTTGGGAATGATCTTGTGACATCACACCCTCCTTAGCTTCTAAGCAACATGCAGCTGCATCTTGTAGAACTATTTGAAGTATAAACTGAAGACAAATATATGTTTAAAAAATATATATATTGTCTATTTCACAAAATATATGAGAGTACCTTCAGTATTGCAACAATCTTCAGCCATGACAAACAAATACTACGACATTCATTTAGTATTTGTTAAGTCGTGGCTGAAGATGATAGAAATACCGAAAGTACTTCCACATATTTTGTGAAATAGACAATATATATATATATTTTTTTAAACATACATTTTCCTTTAGTTTTTATCAAGTGTTTCACAATATCTCTGCAAAAAATGTTAAGTATCATATTTGAAGTATGGTTGTCAACTAAATTTCCCCATGGACATTCCCTGTCTCAAGTTTATGTCCTGCACAATCTAGAACTTATGTATAATACGCAAACAATTTATAGTTGAGCGACAACTCTAATCTACACTCGGCCAGAGACTGCACTTTCAACAATGTCATAGCTCTCAAGAAATTATTGATACCACAGGTGATGATACGTACGTGACATTTCCAGTTGAATATTTCAGTCACTAGTCACTTTAAGCACTCATCAAAAGCCGGTATTAACATGATAATAATAAACATTAGAAAACAATACTTTTTCATGTGCAGACAAATTCAATAGTTTAATTAACTCGTAAGATAGACTGTAACATAAATGTAACAATGAAGTAGAAACAAACCGCATTTTTCTTAAAAATTTCGAGGACCATTACAAACGAAATACATCTTTAAAAATTCACACTACACAAAAACCATAAATATTTTTTGATGAGTTACTTAAGTCGTTTCAAAACTTAGGTATCATGATCAAATTTAGGCATTCGAAGCAATACAAATAATAAATACTCATACAAATATGTAATAATAATCACAAATTTCTTATGTATAAAAAAAGATATAAGGTTCTATAAAATTAATTTTAATACTTCATTCCAAGAAACCCACATTATAATAAATAACTTAAAACTTCTTGAGAAATTCTTCGGCGCATATCCTAGCTCTGGCATTTACAGCTAATTTCATTTCACTAATTTCCTTATCAATCTCTTCCATAAAATGAAGCACAAAATCAACCAATTTATGTTTATACATTTGTTCAGTATGGAAATTGGTGATAAGAAAACTGATATCATAACCTTCCATAGCTTTTCGCCTCAAAATTATAAAACTTTCAGAACGCATCATCATAAATCGCATAAATTTTTTACATAATATTCGTTCGATATCATCAGCTTGCTTGACTGCAATGCTTATCCGAACTGAATTGATTGAACCTTCGATGAGTACTTTTTCTTTTTCGTTTCGACTGATTAAAACAGGTGTTAGAAGTAACTCTTTGCTCGTTCGAACTTCCACTTCTGGCTTGTTGTGCCTTTCGACATCCTGGGAAGAGAAATTATCAAGGCACATAGCAGCATTCAGGGTATTCCTTACTGCTGTAAGGTATGGCCGGAGTGTTGAAGACATTTTTACATACAGTTTTTTTTTCTTGATAACAAAACCTAGAAAAAAGAAAATATATTATATAAATAATTTTAAAAATAATAATGAAATTGATGACAGTAAATAGAATTGATGAGAATAAATACTTCTTTGTAGCATGTAAACAATAAGAGCAATGAATGAACTTACCTGTTCAAGTTTCAAGATGAAAATCCAAAAATCATAATTAAACTAAAATACTCAAACGTAACTATAATAAAAAAAATTAAGGTTCAAAAAAACGTTACTGACATTTATTTCAACGAAAAATACAAGTATTCTAAGTAACCTCAACCCAAACGATGACGAATAGAGAGGGAAGGGGGAACTGGTGAAGGCAGGGCAATGTAACAACCATCCCAAAAACATTCGGCGTAGACAGTGTTGTATCCAAGCGCGAAAAATAAATTCAAAATTATTACTTTCGAGTAATTAGAATTTATATATATATTATTTTGTCATCTGAAAAGATTATTTATTTTGCCAAATGCATAATATAATTTGATCCACGAAATTAAAACTTCAGGCGACAAATCGATAGATCGAAGGCTTAGCAAACTCAGATAAATCGAGTTTATTACTATCTTTTAATGGAAAAAGGAACTTTTTATTACTATTTTTTTTATTGAAAAACAATATACCTACATCTTAAGTGGAGGAAAATTAGTTCGAAAAGTTTTGTATAAGTCTCCTAAAAATAAACGATGCGAGTATAGTTTAGTGTAGGGGCAAAAAAACCTAATAACAATAATTTTTATTAAAAACAAATTGTTTAAAAAAAAAAAGTAGGGGCAAATACATTTGCCTTTTTGTAAGGCCTGACTTCAAATCAACTGTGTCAATGTTTTTTATCATCTCGGGCAAAAAATCTTAATGAAGCTGAAATCTCACTAATTTTTTTTTTTTTTATCTGTGGTATTTATCTTCACAGGGGAACACTGTTTTCTTTTATGTCCGTTCATCATCAGAGTAAATAATTTTTTGAATCTCATCAAATTAGATGATTATGAAAGCGTTGAATAAAATACCCGGAATAGTAAACACGACGAGTTTAGTATTCCAACAAAAGTGACGAGAAGAATGGGGACGCCGGTAGCACATAGGTAGCGTCCATGCCTACTTTGCTCAAGATCGCGGGTTAGAAGCCTGGCCAAGGGTTTTACATCAGAGAAGTAAAAAACCCTTGAGCATACAGTCCTTCGGATGGGACGTTAAGCAATGGTCCCGAGCCTAGTTAAAGACGTCTATCCCAGATCACTAAACCTATGTTGGCAAAATTTAGGATTCACACAGTAGAGTTGCGCCCATGTTCACCAGAGTGACGATAGACCACTTTGTTAATAGGCGATATGACCTCATAGTTAAAACGAAAGTCATGAAATACTAAGAAATATATATTTCGATGTTATCAATGTTGGGAAAGTGCAATTTTAATAAATTGTCACACCAAGTACAACAGTTCCACCTACTGAAAAAAGAGGAAGAAATTGAAAAAAAAAAAATACACTTAATGTGATGACAAAAATGAAAAAGAAAATAAGAATTATATAACATTTTACTGAAATCTCCAACAGCAGAGTGCGAATAGGCCTCCGGATTCCTCATGTCGCAACTGCGCGTTATAAGAAAAAAAAAACAATAACTTCACTACGCTAAATAACGTTTTCTCATAACAATTCATCATTTTCACGTTTTCCGGTAACATTTTCATAACTTTCTAAGGGGAGTTCTAAGGAAGATTCAAACGCGAATTGCCGCAAGACCTCCTGCTGCACATGAGACCAGTGATACACATCACCTCCCTCAGATGCTTTACAAGAAAAGACGGTAATGTATGTAGTTTCGTAGATGCTTGTCATTATACAAAATAAAATAAAACTAGAGAAAATTCTACACTTAATGAATGCATATATATTTTTTTAATGGCTATTCCAATTATTTAAACTTTTAACATACCACGACAAAGCGACCGTCAGTTCACTTAAATTGAATACATAAATAGATGTAAGGTGTAGCGAACATAATACAGAATATGTACAGAAAGAATAAAATTAAATAAAAAATTTAAATAGCCACTAGCAAGTTAGATCTTATTACATGGCGTTGTCCTAAGATAGTAAAGTAAGTTTGGGTCTTATCCCTAAATTGCTTGAAATCAGAACACCTAAATAGGACCTAGTCAGTCTGACCACTAAACTATCTAAAGCCCCTATCTGATAGTAACACTTGGTCACTCACTAACCACTCCACCACTGCTAGCACTTTAGCCACTGACTCTATAACCATGTGGAAGAAAATCACTCCCCAATACATACAATATGATATAATTTTTTTGTTGGTTCCCCCCCCCCCCCCCCCAAAAAAAAAAACAGTAAAATATAATTTTAGAATTTCTTAGCCTAGTTGAATGAAAGATTGGACTTACCTCGCCCGCGTATTCAATGACCATTTCTCCAGAGTCGATGTCCCGAAGACAGAAAAGTCCTCGACCATGGATGTCAGATCGGAACACACCTACAGAGACCTTGGAGGTCTCCTTCAGATGGCGGAACCGCATGGCCATCGGCAGATTCATGCTGGTCGCACGCCGGCTACACACCATATTAAGACATCATTAAATAAATACAACCAACTCATTCCAAGTGTGACATTCTGCACGAGCTTATAACGCAATAAGCAACTTATAGGTTCATACAAAAATCACCGCAAAAGATTATATTAACACATTTATTACTAGCAAATATACGCACATATGTATTAAGGACAGAATTGAAGGACGATTGGCTATCATGTTACGAAGATTTAGGAAAATAAATAAATAATTAAAATAGTTTACATTACTTATGACAATGATGAACATGAATAACGTGTTTTAATCATTTTATTTATATTTTGTTAGTTTCTTATCACTTTTATTAGTTCTATAAGGTCGAAAATAAGTAATCCTGATGTAAAGCTTATTTAAATAGATTCAATTAGAAGAAAAAGAACAAACCTGTGCACAAAGTACGCTCATATCACTTTTAATTCAACGAATAAAAAGTAAAAATAAATTCACAATTAATAATAATGGTAATAATTATAAAACAGCCTCCGAAGCCTTGTGTTATAAGGGCCTCTGATCTACCGTTAACATCGACACCATAAACTGTAAAACATAACTGTTCCGGGCGAAAACAGTTGAACTATTTTTTTTTCTCATGTGGCGCGAAAAACATTTAAATGTGCTTTTACATTTTTCTTGGTCATTTCAGTCATTATTATTGAGGGCGCTGGGAAGTACAATGCTTGCCAACTTTTTTCAAGATCGCGAAGGTTCATAACTCGGGCGAGGCCCGTATGTTTTTATCTGGGAGATGAATGTGCGATGTCTGGTACTCGTTAAAGACCCCTAATCTATTAATTAAACCTGTGCAGGCAACATTTAGGACTACCACAGTAGAGTCATGCTCGAGGGCGCCAGTGACTCAGTGGTGTGCGTGCTTGCTTACTGAGCTCAAGTTCGCGGGTTCGGAACCCGGCCGATGCCCTTAATTTATTTTATCTGAGAGGTAAAATAAGACCCCTACCCCAAGTGAATAAAAATGTAGGGTAGGCAAAATTTAGGACTCCCATAGTAGAGTGGTCATGACCACCAGGGTGACGAAAGAACACTTTAGTAGTAGGCGATATGACCTCGTTGTTAAAACCCGGGATTAGTCGCAAAAACAAACAAAATTATTATTAACTCTTAGCTAAAAAATCGCGTCATTATTCATTTCATTAGTTTTTAAAGTAATTTAAAAGCTTAGATTGAGTGAATGAGAAATGACCTGTTTCCATTGAGTCCATCGTTGTCCTGAGTGAGAAGTTTGGGAGGTCGTCTGTGTCTGGAGGCGAGCCAACTGAACATGTCATATGTCTTCCTGCTATGTCTGAACGGTTCCGTCCTGGCACACCCGGTCGGGTTGATCCGACCTCCTTTCGACAACTCTTGTTCCAGTACTGACAGTGTCTTTTTGTGGTAGGCTGGTTTGTACTTTGAACACCCGCTGATCCCAGGCAACTGTTCAAGTAAATATTTTACACTGTTATTACCTAAACCCATCAATTTTTTGAGCATGGAATCAGGCGATGAAAATGGATTTTGTGATAGAGGAGGCAAATTTTTGGTTCTTCTAGCTTGTTGTACTGTTTCAAAAACCTTCATCCAGGCTTCTTGAATGTTTGTAGTTGAAAATGAAAATCCGTCTTCTGATGTAATTTCATACGTAATTTTTGGTTCTTCATGGAGTATTTTTCTTTTCTTAAGAGAATCACATCCGTTTGTTTTTACTTTGTTTGTTTGTACGATGTCATGTACCTGGACGATGTTATTATTCGAAGTTTTATCATCTGTAGAGTCAAGGACTGGCTTTTCAGTGGTTTCTTTAAAAGGTTGGCTCTCCAAAAGCACGAAACTATCAACAGGCTGCGTTTCGATAATGTCCTGCACAGAGGAATCTTCTCCAACTTCCAAGATCTCTTCATTCCTTATTTGCATATTTTCCAATAGTTTTTCTTCAGTTTTTATGTTCTGAGTGTCATTACTGGTCTGACCATTGCACTTGACGATGCCTTGTGAAGGAGGCTCCAATAAAGGTAACTGTTTGATGGAAGGTGGAGGCTGAGGGACTGGGACCGGGGCTGGGGCTAGAGGTGGTGCCGGAACTGATTTCCTCTTGTGGATAGGAGCTACTGCTGGGTGCAGTTTCTCTCTATAGACTGCAGGTGGCGGGACCTCCACTTTCAAGTGACTTGGCTTTACATACTGGACGGGAGGATTGTGATGTGGTTGGTGTAACTCAATGATATTACAACTGTTACTGAAACTTGAACAATTATTTGTCTGGTTTTCTATTTCTTGAGGAGCTATAGTTCTGCAAGGTTTGGGAGGTATGCTTGCGCTAATTATTTGCATGCCTTGCTCTCTGGGATCAACCAATTTAATACCATTAATTTCCTGCTTTTGACTCACTATTTGTTGGGTTAGAGTTTGATAGGTAATGTTTTTGTTAAGTTTAATAGCGTCTTGATAATTAATTTTGTAGTTGTTCCATGAAGGTTGGGTGAGGGAACCATTCTGAATGATGTTTTGAACACAGTTTCCATTCTCAACAACTGGAGGATTAGAGCTAACAACTACATAGCCTTGAGGTATATCTATAACAGGTTTTGCAGCTTGGAACACTTGTGTTGTTGTTGCTGAGTAGCTACTGGCTGACAACATGCCCGGTGCAGACCCAGAAATAAATCTACTTGATGACATAACGGTGTTGCTGACAACTGTCTCCATTCCCACAATCATAGGAGTGTTAGCTATATATAAATTATTCTGCTGTTGACCATAAACATCCATATTGTTGAGAGAACCTGAATTGTTAAGAACAAGTTGTTCCATGCCGTTCGGCTGAATAATAGTGCCTAGTACAGTAGGTACATTCTGTATCATTGGTTGGGGCTGGATCTGGAATTGTGGGCCCAATGAGGCTGTAGTGAGATATTGTGTCTTCTCCTGGTTGATGGCTGAGATGTACTGGACACTAGGCTGGGGAGCCTCCTGGTACGGAGGAAGGTAGGTGGAGAGCATGTTGTCTCCAGGTACCTGGTGCAGGATAATGGCCTGGGTGGGAGCCTGCAGGTTCATAACACGGGACTGGTCAGACACTGACTCCACCGAGGCCACTAGCGTCTGCTCATTGCTATATGACGTGTGCAACGGCGGACCACTCCCTGAAGGATAACTTATATTTATTACTCTCTCAGAGGTGCTGCTGAAGTCCCGATAAGCCTCGCTGCTGTTGACACATATTAAAGAATTATCAAAAGGAGCTTCAACTAGTGTTGAATTCACCTTGCCGATGGATCCTAAGTTAGAATCAATAGCTAGTGTATATCCACTAGAGGCATCGATGATCTGGGCTGACTCAACTGTAGCACAGGGTTCTGCCATCATTATCTGCTGAATCCCATTGGTTGTTATTGGTCTGATAACGTTCTCACTCTCCGGAGTCCCTTGTTGGGTCTTCTCTTCCTCACTGAGGTCACTCTCGCTACAAGACATATAGTCAGCGTTACACGTAGGTATGTGTTTCTCATAACTGTTACTGGTTCGATACGTTCTGTGACAACGAGAGCACTTCACGGGAGTATCTTCATTAGACTGTTCACTGAAGCCAACAGCCAGATCACAAGAATCATTTGACAAGTCACTCTCACTCAAGTCTGCAGCACCATCTACTTGAAGCAAACTTTGCCTCTTCCAATGGTTCGATTTACCTCCATCCAAATAATTTTCATGATCCTTAATTTTCTCTAAGCCTTTTTGTTTCACAACACTCATAACTTTTAAAATATTGTTTTGTGACTTTTTTACTTGAGTATTAACAACCTTTTTTCCGAATGTTTTTTCATTATCATAATCATTCAACTTTGTAATAGGAGCCCCTGTATAACTCTCTATGGATGGATCAGTCTTTTCACTTTTTGCTTCGGATAATAAAATGTTATCAAAACTCATTTTGGTAAATATGTCATGAACAGAAACACGATCGAGAAAATCTTGAGGCAAGTCCTTAAAAATGGCATCTTGAATTTCAGGAGGAAAGAGATCTGTAGACTGTTGGTCGGACAGATTCCCCTCTTCTTCCTTAGAACAGACTGAGTCTACAAGATGACTGAGAACTGCTCTGATATCCTTCTCACTAAAGCTGGGTTTGGAGAAAGTCTCAACGGGAGAGGGAGGGGGAGTGAACTCAAGCGAGTGATCCACCGTGTAGTTTGTGTCCGTATCATAGCAACACTCGTTCGTTAGATTTGTTACTTTAGTTTGTATTGAGTACCTCACTATCTTCCAGGGCTCCTTACAGGACCAGTACAGCCTGGAGCACAGATAATCACATGGAATTATTATTTCAGTATTGTCTGACAACTCAGGCAGGATGTCTCCTATATGACTGACAGACAGTGATCCTATAAAGAGTCTCACTTCGTTTCTTCTCACGTTCTTCTTCTTTTTGTGTTCCAGTTCAACGTAAACAGAACGAGTGATGGGAAAATCTTGATCTTTGTTAATTTCTTTGACAGCTCTCAAATTTGAATGTGCCTTACAATAAACTTCTTTGTTTTCAAGAAAACTACACTCTGCACTGAGGGCACAAGAGAAGTGGTATGCAAATGGACAAGAGCGAGCACAGCAGCCGAGACTTGCACCTTTCTTGCCGCACTCATAGCACCGTATGAGGCGAGCTCGAGATATGGCGCTGTATACATTCTGGAGAGAACCATCTATCTCCTCGAACACCTCACTGGACCAGAGAGCACAGTTGGTGTGGACCCACTCATTCTGGCCGCAGTAGAGCAGCCGGCCCTCCCTGTTCGGTAGTCCCTCCCCGACCGACTTGCACAGCATGCAATGTCGGCTATCGGAAGCTTTAACTCCAATGTAGTAAGCGTCTTGATCTAGATTCAACAAACCTTTAAGAGCAGCATAGTCATTCTCTTTGTTAACTGTCTTCTTCTCGCTAGTTAAAGGGCTAGTAGGTATTTTGTTTTCCAGATCAATATCTGTCATCGAAGAGTCACAAACGCGGGAATCATTAGGATCAAACCAAGGAAAAACTTGTTTCACAGACTTGTGGTATGCTTCAACTAAATCACTGGTACCAATATCCAATATTACTAAATCCATATCTTTATGAAACTCAGATACAGATTTATATTCATCCATAGACGCTTTGTTTTTAACAGACATCAAATTTAAGGGTAAAGATGAATTTTCCGAATTCTGGCATGTACACATTTTTTTCTCCGAGGGGGCTGAGACCATTTTTTCTTCCATTCCACTGAGAAGATCTATACTGGATTCCCTTGTTGAAACGTCGCTTCCTTCCATTTTGTCGAAGGCAATTTTTAAAAGTTGGGAATCATCTTTTGAAGATATTATTTTGACAGACTTCTCCCCAAGGGTAACCTTAGAATTAGGACTGCAGGTTTCATCTTTGTCACTGACTAGATTCAAAAAATCTCTTTTGACAGTTTTCAAACTTTCTTCATCGTCTTTGGTTAACTTTGGCGTTAAAAGTCCCAAATCTGGACATTTGAAATCCCGATCAGGACTTGTTCTTGAGGAGGAATCATTACCAGAATCGGTATCGGAATTTCCACAGAGATTTGGCAAATGTATTGGGTTTCGATGATTGTCTAAGCAAACGCAGACCCTCTGTTTCTTGGGACTTGCTTTTAGAAGAGCACAGGCATTTTTATTTTTACTAAGACACTTTATAACGTTCAAGTAACCAGCTTTTAATTCAGCATTAACAGCTAAGAACCAAGGTGCAGGAGGAGACTTGCAGCACAATCTGAAAATAAACAAAATATAATTATTCACACAAATTTAGTAGCTAAAGTTACCATAAACATCTAATAAAGGCACTCACTTGCAAACAAACTCAACATGAGAGGGCAGGTAACTCAGAACTTGATATTTTTCATTAGATATGCCTTCACAGTTCGCATGAATCCAGCAATTACATTCAGCACACTCCATCATCTGTAAGCAGTGGAAATTTGTTTAATGCGAAATAAACGTAAAAAGTTATGCACTAACAGAGGGCGCCGGTAGCTAAGAGCCAGCATGCTAGCTTACTGAGCTCAAGATCGCGGGTTCAAAACAAGGCCAAGATCCTTAGGTTTTTTATCTGGAAGTTTAAAAAAAATCTTGAGCACGCCGTCCTCCGGATGGCACGTTAAGCGATGGTCTCGATCCTGTACGATGTCAGGTACTCGTTAAAGACCCCATCGTGAATAAACCTTAGTACCCAAAATTTAGGACCCCCTCAGTAGAGTCAAGGAGCTCATGTCCACCAGAGCGACGAAATAACGCTCTGGAAGTAGGCGATACGACCTCATAGTTAAAGCCCGGGCATGAGCCATAATAAATAACAGAAATAATAAATTATTTTCTTTTAATTAAATGATCAATTTGTTTTTGCTCTTACTCATGTCGTTATTAATTCAAAATAACAATATGTTAGTAAGTGACGCAAGAAGCGAAACAGAGAAAAATGCATTCTACATGCATATATTTATTATATTTCGAGAAAAATAATTTTACAGGAAAATGTTAAGTACATTATAAAAAAAAAAAATGAAAAATACATCTAACAAGTTTTACAACTAAAAAAAATCTATGAAAGTCTTTACTTACATTGGTGCTATAGTCATTGTCATCATAGCAACGTTGACAGAGAGGGCAAAAACTGCCTTTTTTTCGTAATTTGAAACAGGTTTTACATAAAGGAATATTTCCAACGAAGACATGCACTGCAGTTCCATTACAGCTCTTACAGAACAAACATGAAGGGCAAACCTGAAATGCACAAAGAAAATTGAACAAACAATGAAACTGCACAAGATACACTTATTTATTTATTTTCATTTGTTTTATTACTTTCATTTATGAAGAGGAAATTTTCTTTTTTCTTTGAATAGGTAGGAAAGCGTTGTACAAAAAATATATATTTGAAAAACGTATTAAATAATGTAACGCAAGTACATCCATACAAGGCGAGGAAAAATAATGAAGAAAATAGTTTTGCAAAAGAAAGGCTACAGACAATAGTGTACCTATGGATGCATGATAACACATGGTAACATATTTCTCGATAATAAACCGTTATCTATTATATGGGTGCATGGCATCCGTACATTAGAATTAATATAATAAATAAAGGCGTAGGTGAATCACCAGCTATGTACTTCCTCAGCACAAATTAATAAATAAAATAAAATGATTGATAAAACACTTTAACACTTATATTGTCTAATTCCACAAACAAATACTTAAATGTGTACCGGTTTCGGCTTATGCCATCGTCAGCACAATGTTCAACAATAATTCAGATATTTGCCAGGCATACATATTTATATTAACCTAAGTGTTTACGATTACGATACCAGGAAGAAAGAAGACTTTCGAATAACTAAACATTGCTCTTCTCTTTTTGAAAAAAGTATAACTCATAAAGGAATTAATTTATTTAATGCCCTCCCCCACTTCTTGAAGTCAATAGATACAACAAAAAAATTTAAATGTCAACTAAAAATATTCATGTTAGAGGAAACCCTTTACACGGAAACGGAATTTGATTATCACTGTTCAAAAAGAATAATATAATCACAATAAAGAATAGTTTTTCATATCCAAAATCATTATTTGATACAATGCTTTAATTTTTATATTTTGGGCAGAGTTCCTCCACACCTTAAAAGTCAGTCCAATGTACGTTATTGTTTAATTTATTCGTTTATATATATTTTTTTATTTAGACATTTTTATACATTCATTTATAATTGACTAATATATACATAATATGAAACTGCTATATCTCGCCACATTGGGACCTGATGATGGGACGTAAGAACGTCCCGTAACATCGTTGGGGGATAAAGACACATCCGAAGAGTTTTTTTGAAAATTAGTTATCTTAATTTGTATTAAATTGAAAAATGTGTCTACTTATTATGAACGTATCTTGTATTACTATTATTATTTTATATATACTCATATATTTTTAAGTATTTATTTGTACAGTTTTTATTAATTTAATTTTACTTTTTTTAATGGTTTTTATGTTACTACTAATCATAGATGTGTTAGACTCAAGTAGTTATAAATCTAATATATAAGCTATCTTAATGTATAAATTCATTTGACGTATCCTATTACCATGTATTGGTTTAACGGAAATAAATTATTATTTTTATTATTATTATTATATTAACCTAAGAGTACCTGAGGTGAAAGGGTCCCCTTCTTCTGGTAAGACCAGGGGGGTGGAAGTCTCTATTCTAACTGTAATAGCTAACTGTGCACTTATTTGAAAAACAAGAAAATTAAATTAAAATAAAACTAAAAACTAACATTACAAGAAAACAATATAACAAATGTACAATATATAACTATGTAGGAAATTATTTAACCTAGATTAATATTGCCATGGATATTTGTTATCTGAAAGGGATTAACAAAGGAGAAAATTTGAAGGGTGTCTGGTCGTTTAAACAATTCCCATTTTTTCGAGTCCTATTAATTTCTAGCTGTTCTAGAGAGGGTTTACCTTTTTCAGATAAGTGGAGGTATTTTATGCCGGTTGTTTCATTGAATGAGTGACCCATATCATTTATATGTTTCGCAAATGTAGATTTTTCCCCTTTCCTTACTATATCAGTTATGTGCTTTTTTATTCGTTCTCTGAATTTGCGTTCCGATTGGCCTGTGTATACCCAACTGCACGTTTCACATTTGAGTTGGTAAACACCACGTTTTAAACGACCAGACACACTTCAAATTTTCTACAATCCCTTTCAATCAAATATCCATGGCAATATTAATCTAGGTTAAATAATTTCCTACAATATATTGTACATTTGTTATATTGTTTTCTTGTAATGTTAGTTTTTAGTTTTATTTTAATTTTCTTTTCTTGTTTTTCAAAGAAGTGCACAGTTAGCTATTACAGTTAGAATATAGACTTCCACCCCCCCGGTTTTACCAGAGGAAGGGGACCTTTTCACCTCAGGTACTCTTAGGTTAATATAAATATGTATGCCTGGCAAATATCTGAATTATTGTTGAACATTGTGCTGACGATGGCGTAAGCCGAAACCGGTACACATTTAAGTATTTGTTTGTGGAATTAGACAATATAAGTGTTCAAAAAAGTGTTTTATCTATCATTTTATTTTATTTATTAGTATTTCCACTATATCAACACAGAATGCAAAAAATGTATTCGGACACGAATTAATTAATTACGTTTCCGCTCTCTCTCTCCAAAGCCAATAAAACTCAATATTTGACTTATATGGCGGCTTCTGAATCCTCTTACTAAAACTTGTGTCGATACATTCACTATATCGACAGTTATTGAGATTTTTGAGTTGAACCCCCTCTATTCCGCTGAAAAATAATAGTGTGTCGTCCTTAAAGGGCTTTGAATTTACATATGAAATTTCGTGTCAATAGATTCATTACAACGGCAGTTAATATACTTTTTTGTGTTTGGCCTCTCCCATAATCCCTCCCTACACTTTGGCGTTATTTCAACAATTGTCTACTATTGTCACTGATTCCATGCCATAAAACACCATGTTTTATTTCCACAGCAATACGCAGTATATGGGAAGTTATTTAATCGCTGAAAAATTGTAGGTTGCTTCAGCCAACTCGGTCCAAGAGAAATGGGCGTTTAGTGATGGGCTACATTTCAAAAACCCCAATAACTCTCGATGAAATGAATATTCCGATATGAAATTCTATATGTGGATTCAGAAGTACATAAGAAAGAACATACTGAGTTTTAGTCCATATGTGACAGTAAGATGTTGTGAGGACAAGATTTTTCATAGAAATAAAAGACGTTGTCTTCCCACTGTTTTATTATTGACCAGAACCAGTTTTAAACGCAACAGCGTCATCATCAGTGGTACCTATGATAGAAAAAATATAATATACAAATAATGAAAAGTATAAATCTCAAAGCATCAGGGTAGAGAGTAAGAAATACAAACTTACCCCACCCATTCAGTTGTCCTTCAATCGCTACGCTGTATGGGTGTGGTAAGTAAGTTTTTATTTGTTACTCTATACACTGATGATGCTTTAAGATGTATACTTTTCATTATTTGTATATTATATTTATTCTATCATAGATGTGGCACTGATGATGACGCTGTTGCGTTAAAAACAGGTTCTGGTCAATAATAAAACAGTGGGAAGACAACATATTTTATTTATATGAGAGTTTTAGTCCTGTTAAACATAGAAGAAGAGTTCAGAGGGAGAGCAGAAACTATTTTTCAAAAGATCTTCTATTTCAGCAAACATGGATAAATGTAAACAATATAAGGTACCCAGTTGCTGTCAGAGGCGCTGGAGCGGGGAGTAGTGATGCAGCTGGAGTGGAAGGCCTTGTGGCACTTGGTACAGGATACCTGGGAGCCGCCGGTCCTCCCACAGACCTCACACTGGGTACACTTGGGACAGAGCCAGTCCACTCGCCACCAGTCCATCCCAGGAAGGGCTTCTGTCCCTGTCCGCAGGTTGGACACACAGAAGGTGTGGTAGGGCTCGCAGCAGGAGGCGCAATGCACCATCTGAAACACAACAGGACAAATAAACAGAAAATTATGGGCTTCATCTCGACGGTCTTTTATCCCCAAATGTCATCATGGAAGGCTTTACTAGCTATAGCTGCTCTCCTCGTTGAAGCGCGGGTTTGAAATGAGAATAAATTATTATTCTGGGACAGAGGTTCCCTAGGAATTAATATATAAAGTCAAAAAGAGAGGAAACAAAATAAAATATCAGTAAGCCCTAAATAAGAAGAAAAAACAATTACAATAGTGTTACAATGGGGAAAAAAACAGTACAACAATGGAATAAATCCACAAATAAATAATTAAATAACTTAATTAACAGGTAGGAAGATAAAAAATAAATGTATCCATAAAAAATAAATAGGCAAAAAGAACATCAATCAATTTATACATAAGAGTGGGGAGAATGCCCAGACGGTTTGAAATAATATTAATGTAAGAAAAGTTGATGTAATAGTAAAATAAAATGAATAAATAAATACAGACAAAATAAAAATTAATGTTGGAATTTACAAAAATATAAAGGAAGAGGAATGAAAGGCTAATCCGAGAGAGAGGATTGTTTATAGAAGAGGAATTGGAACAGAGAGGATTTGAAGGAAGCCACGGAAGGAGAGTGACGGATGGAGGAGGCAGGGAGTTGCAGAGAGGAGGCTTGGATAAAGAACGAGATGTGGAAGGCAGAAGAGAGATGCGAGGGGATGAAGAGGTCCGAAGGACAGGATCTGACGTGTCTTTGGGGGACGGAGGATTTAGATAGGGACCTTTGGTAAGAGTCGTAGATTTTGAGATTCATTAGATTTTAAGATTTGGAAGAGAAAGGACTCTAGAAGGTAGTCTCGGCAGTAGGATGGTTTGAGCCACTTCAAATTTGAGTAACGGAGCGAGATGTGAGCGTCCCTACGGACATAGAAAACAAATCTGATGTATGAGTCACAAACAAAAAAAAAATACTTTTCGTAAACTTGGAGACAGAAAAATTGTAATAATATCTAAACAGGAAGGACATGTCTAACATCTAATTATGTTATGTACCTGCCGGGGTTAGGACATTCCTGACTAAAATCCTAAACTAGGGACTAAGGATGGACGTGCTAAACAAAGAAGTTTTAAGGGTCTCTGACAATATTGGGCTAATACTCTACGTAAAATATACGGGTAAACTATTAATGACAATATTAAAAATCAAGGTGACCCTTAGACTCGTCTTACTACAGTAATAAGAAAAAAGAGACGAAATATGTTAAGAATAAATATATAAATACATTTTCGTAATGACCTGTAGAGAAATTCATGAATCTTTATATTTCTAATAAGAAATGAGAAATCTTGAAAATATATACCTTTTCAAGGCCGGAGCTGCCACACAAGAAACAAACAGCTTTGATGGTAAGAGGACTAAAGCCTATAAGAGGAAAACCGGTCTGAGTTACTTCTTCAGGATCATAGCTCTCCCAAAAGTCTATAGAAACTTTAGCATTTTGTTTTTCTAGCTCATGGTTCTCCATTCCGTCCAAAAGTTCACAATTTGCTCGGCCAAGGTCTTGAAGCATTCTTGCCTGAATGGAAAAGAAAAAAAAATAAATAAACAGTAATTAAGGGGGAAAAATCCATCAAAAAACCTTGTTTATTTTTTGAATAGAAACTCACAACAGGTCTCGACAGCGGCTCGTTCTTTTCTTGGGATTCCACTTCCACCACTTCTTGTTTTTTGAGTCTGTCCGAGCCTTGTGACGTAACACTCTCCACCTCCGTATTACTAAAGTTAAAAAAAAAAATTTTTAATTGCAAGAAAAATTATACCTATATACTTACAAATGTCGCCGACACGATGTTGGCCACCAAAGCAGGCCAAAATACTATATTATAAATTGATAGGGGACATATCATCCATTAACTTAGCGCAACTATTCAGTTAAATAGCTCCGGTAGAAATTCAGAAATCAGTGGAGGCCCTAAGAAAGGCATACAAAGGGAGAAAACCCTTGTCTTGAAGGAAATAACTGTGCAAATATTTGGACCTAAACTTTTAAGTTTATAAAATAATAGCTATCTTAAACGTAATAAATAATACGAAAGAAAAATAAAATAAAAAAATAGTATGTGTCGTTACACTCATTACACCGTCAGTTATTACAGTATTTGTGTTAAGCCCCCAATCGATGCCAAATCTTCCCTTTGGCCCATTTGGTTGAAAATTATTAGATGCCGTCCTTATAAGATTCTGGATATACATATACAATTTCGTGTCGGTACATTCATTCTATTGGGAGTTATGGTGTTCACAGACACACAAACACACACAGGCAGACAGGAAATTGTTTTTGCATGGTGAAAACTCTATAGAGAATTTTTGAACAATTACGTAACTTTCCCTATATTTCATATAGCTGGGAAGTAAAATATATAAAATAAATAAAAGCACTAATTAACCTAGAAGTGGTTAGGTTAGGTTTTATGACTCATGCCTGGGTTTTAACTTCTAGGTCATATCGCCTACTACCAGAACGCTCTTTCGTCACTCTGGTGGACATGAGCCCGACTCTACTGTGGGAGTCCTAAATTTTGCCTACCCTAAATCTTTATTCACCTAGGATAGGGGTCTTTAACGATGCTCGGGACCATCGCTCAACGTCCCATCCGAAGGACGGCGTGCTACCTCCCAGATAAAATAAACTAAGGGTCGGGTTTCGAACCCACGATCTTGAGCTCAGAAGGGAAGCACGCATACCACTGAGCTACCAGCGCCCTCTAACCTAGTAGTGCTAACAGATGTGAATTTGATTGTTCAAACAATTCCCCATTTCTCCTAGCTCTATTAATATCTAGCTTCATTGCCGTTGCTCCGTTGAACGTTTGGCCCATATCGTTGATTTCACTATACGAGTACACTATAAGTATATTTTTACTACCTTAGGAGAGGATACAAAGTATAAGGAAAAATAAATATTCGACAAGAAATTTGATATTGAGTTTTTAGCGGAATTTCATGTTTTCCTAATTACAAAATTGAAAAAACAAATATGTCTGAATGTGTGTGTGGACACGATAACCCCCGATAGAATATATGTAACAACACGAAAATGGCATGTGTATACAGAAACCGATAAGGACTGCACCTTCAACAAATGAGGGAGGGAGGGGGATGAGAAGGAGGGCTTAACACAGAAACTCTAATAACTGCGAGAGAAAGGTGGTATCTGAGGGGGCTCAACTCCAATAACTGACAATTTAATGAATGATAAGAAATTTATATTGATATTCAAAAACCCGGCACCTATTAATTTCCCGCAAAATCGGCCCGAAGGGAAGGACAGGATCAAAGGGGGCTCAACCAACTCCAAACCCCTAATATAACTCTCCATGTAATAAATGTATCTACAGGATAGAGAAGTCAACTATCGATCATCAGGCCCAACAGTCGATTGGTTTTGGAGATGGAGTGAAAAATTAATTGATTAATTCCTACTGTGGATGTACATTACCGGCGATTGAACCCTTTCTATTTTTTGTAGAAGGAGACAAAATATATGTTGAAAGAGAGCGCCGGTGGCTCAGAGGTAGCGTGCAAGCTTATTGAGCGCAAGAACGCGGGTTCGAAACCCGGCCGAGGTCCTTAGGTTCTATATCTGGAAGGTAAAAAGAAACCTTGAGCACGCCGTCCTTCGAGTGGGACGTTAAGCCTGTGCGATACATTTACTCGTTAAAGATTCATACCCTAAGCGAATAAACCTATAATAGGCTAAATTTAGGACTCCCACAGTAGAAGAGTCGGTCTCACGACCACCAGGGCGACGAAAGAGCATTCTGGTAGTAGGCGATATGATCTGCAGTTAAAGCCCGGGCATGAGTCACAATAGCTTACTATGCATGTTAAACAAGTTCGTTATTTTTAATACTTTTTAAAATTATTTTTTCTCTATATCGACACAAATCGCATAACATTTCTTCGGAAAATAAGAACATACCTTGACTCCACATGTTCACATATCTCTTGCACTTCTATTATCTGCTGTTGATTTGTTCCAGCTAAAATGATGAAAATTTTAATTTAATTTTTCAAAATACAGGACAAGAAAAGAAAAAAACAGAAATAGTTATTAATTAGGTATATCAATTACATTTAGATTGAGTTGATGAAGAGAGGAAGGTGGCGGAAGGCTGTCCGAGGACGAGAGAGGCACTCCGACAGACATGCTTCACCCTGGGTCCTGAGAGAGGCAGTCTTTGTCG
The DNA here is from genome assembly GCA_963662175.1 of Aradus depressus. Classification (NCBI taxonomy): domain Eukaryota; kingdom Metazoa; phylum Arthropoda; class Insecta; order Hemiptera; family Aradidae; genus Aradus; species Aradus depressus. The sequence continues at coordinate 24,361,305 of OY759214.1, forward strand.
GCCTCTTTGTCGCTTGCCCTCCTCCTCCCGAAGAGCTCGGCTTCCTGTCAACACACCTCAACATCATCACTCCCACATACACATAGAACAATGACAAACTTCACTATTATACATAAATGACTTACGATGACTAGATAATCGAAGAGATGTATTAGAACCTCTTCGTAATGCTATGTTTTCCGTAGCTCCTCTTCCTCTCCGGAAAATTCTTGTTTCATTGTCAGTAATTGATTTCACATCACTCCAAGAAGAAACCTGAAGAATTGAAAATTAAATATTTACTTATTTTCAGAAGCCGTGAAAGTGAATCAGTGACCAAGATGCTTAAATCCCCTGTCAAGCCTTCTTTAATTATTTACTGTCCATTATTACTGACAAAAAAAAAAGTATGTGCTTGGAACACGCGCCAGAAGTGAAACTTCTTTCGCGATTTTTCAATTTTTTTTTGTTTTTTATCCATAAATATTATTTTTATGTTGTCTATTTCTCAATTAACTCAACATTTTAGGTGCAAACAGTTTTATCTATTGGCTTATTTTATTTTTATTGATTTGTTAAATCAGCATTAATTTCGTTGTCAGGAACATCAGAAATCACTACATTTGATTCTAAAGTATAGACAATAGGTGGTAAGAGAAATAAGAAATGTAGATTTGTGAACGCGAGAGAATTGAGAAAGAAAAAGAGACGCTATTTATGACGCCAGCAACGCTAAGCAAGCGTAAACTCACCTTTGTGATTCATTTTCAGTAGATTGGGTATTAATATAAAAATGTTGTTCCTCTAAACATGATGGAACACTTGTAATTTCTGAACTTAATTTCCCCTTTTCGGACGACGGTCCTGGACCATTATTCTTATATTCAGAGTCTGTATCACTGCCTGTCATGATTTTAGGGTTCACCAAAGAAGTGAGTGAAGCAGGAGAGTGACGTGAGGAGAGAGGTGGGGTGGGGAGCCCTAACTGCCACTCTCAGAATTCAAAAAATGAAATCCTTTCACTCACCCCTGTGCGCAAACCACTCGTTCGTTTTCGTCCAAATTTGGAATGTAGGGTTTTTAATCGGTGCCCTTACAGATTATACACTTTGTTTACAAAAAAGGACACTTTAAACCAATTTTTTACATAAACCTTAGTCCCCAAATTGCCCAGTGCGCGTAAAGAGGTTTCACTTAAAGAAAACCACATTAATTTTCAGCGGAATCAATCGAAAGTGAGAGAAGATCAGAGGGGTGCTCAACTCAAAACTTCTGCCGAAGTAATGAATGTAACGACACAATACTTAGTTAATGGATTCAGAAACCATTATGTAGGTCAAATACTAAGTTTTAGACCAAATTATCGATTGCCTTTGGAGGGAGAGCGAAAACGTAATTAATTATTTCGTGCTGACTCAGACTGAACGTATGGCTGGCTGTTATAAGTAAAAAACTGAGTTTCGTTTGCTTCTTACATCAATTTACATCTAAAAACATACAACTATTCTATATTATGCCTATTTCCATTTTATAATAAATTATAATGAAAAATATTGAGGAGTTTGTAACTCTAGTATTAATACTTCAATAGAAAGCACTAAGAATAATACACAATATTAATCAAAGAACAAGCTGCAGAGAAATATTGAGGAGTTTGTAACTCTAGTATTAATACTTCAATAGAAAGCACTAAGAATAATAAACAATATTAATCAAAGAACAAGCTGCAGAGAAATATTTTTAAAAAATTTAAAATTCTTCCTATGCCCACACTGTTTATATTTGAATCATGGTTATTAGAAAAAATACAAATATTTTCCCTCTTAACAATACTAATCATGATTATGAGATACCAATAAGAAAGAAATATTTTGAACAACTAAATATTGATTCTCTCTTTTTTTTTTAAAGTATAACTCATAAAGGAATTCATTTTTGTATTGTCCTACCCAGTTTTTTGAAGATAATAGAAACAAAAAAAAAAAAACTTCAACTTAAAATATTTAGATTGGAGGAAACCCTATATATTCGGAAATGGATTTTTTTTCTCATTTTTCAAAAAGAATAAAATAACCATGATATAAAAATCGTGTTTCATGTACATTATTTTTTAGTTCGGCAGAGCGATAAATTAAATATATATATTTTTCTTCAAAAACACTTACTGAGCAAGAATCGGGATTCACAATGGATTTCTGATTGATTTGAACAGGCAGATAAGTTGTCAACCGATGACACAAACTTTGAGGCATCTGAAAGGAGCGGAGGCACAAATTCAACCAACATCCTTCACATCTGTTAAGATCATCTTCCCCATTTTTACAAGATATTTCCTCGGAAAATGGTTGAGACACCAAAGTACTCTGTCTTATTGCACAATTACCTGAAATCAATAATTAATTAATATCTATCTGATGAAAGAACATTACATAAACATTAATGTTAGAAGCTTGCTGAAGCATTGAAACTACAATGTTTGAAAATTAGGCAGAATACGTCAAATTCAATAATTGTTTAAATTGTTTTAAATTTCAAACTAATCAATGAATGACGTACAAACACTAGTAAGAACAGGTCTTAGCCCTGAGTTCGAAAGCAACATAGAGCATTTTACCTTAGTGCTTAAATATAATCGCAAGGAAGTCAACAAATGTATGGAACGTTTCCATTTGAACTTTATTGCACGGCTATTTTCTCAGAAAACATAAGGGTTTTATCACAGGAAAATGTTTACTGAAGACAGCAGAAATAAGCCTTTTTTGTTAAGAAATTCAACCCTACTTACTTGGCTTTTAATTTATAATTTTTTTTTCCTTTGTGATGTATTAAGAACAATTCCATCCTTGATTTATAGTTTTTTGAATGTATTGTTATTCTTATACAAATGAATACACATTACAACTGATTCGATGAATCTAATCTAATTCAGCACTAATGTAAACGCTAAATTAGTGTTATACACCCCACCACCAAGATCTCACGTCAGGTGTGTTGTGTATATTGGAGGCAAACGCGTTGCTATAGCCCTGGCTGTAAATGGCCCCAAAATTATGAAAAAAATATTTTTATAGCATACGTTTAATTAATGCTCTTAAGAATCGCCACTTTAAATATGACATTTTTTAAAAAGATTTTTTTTTAAGATGTTCGCCTGCCCCAAAACAAATTTGAATACTGCCATAATGATAAAGTAATAATTAAATATGTATTAATGCATGGCAAGTATTTTAAAATATGTCTTTATTTTTATATTGCTAGTTTGGAAAATAATTAGATACCCATACGTTACTTGTTCAGAAAAAACAAAAAGTAAAATTGGGTGTTTTGAAAATACGATTGGTTAGTTCTTTGTCTGAAGCTGATTTATTTCCTTGAAACTTTACAAAATATTTATATTATTCCTAGTTATTACTAAGTAGTTCCACATTTGGAATACAAGTGTGGGAGACCGAATGGTTTATACCGGTTTCTGAAACTAGGCAAAGCTAGACAACGAAACATAATTAAAATTACCAAGTACACACCAGAGGAACGTAGTAATTACAATAAACTGAAAATTGAAGGTCTTATATATTTATATATATTTTTTTCTTCAACTTCATATGACATATTCAATAAGAATTAACAAGCCATACGTTATTATTAAGATAATACGAACTATAAAAACATATCGTAAACTACCACGTTTGAATAAAGTGAGATCTAACAACCATGGAACATCGGAGAAATGTTATTTCCTTCAAAAAAGGTACAAAAAAAGGTTTGCTTTTTTGTCACTATTTACATTATTTTGTCACTATGTACATTATTTTTTCACTTTTTTTTTTCATGGTTACAATCCAAAGAGTATATTCCCATATCGGCTGCCATTATTGAACTAGAAGGTGCACATTTCAAGAGTATAAAAATATAGAATTACACATATCGTGAGGTGGTAACCCGTATTCCCTAGTGTGATATATTTTGTAATAATAAAAAAATTAAAAGGGAGAAGAAAGAGGTTAGAGCAATATAACATAGGTATGTCGTTCTCTGTTGACGAAAAAAAACATTCTCAATGGTTCTGAAAAATCAGCTTTTTGACTTGTTCTGTTAGTGCTTATCATGAAAGAATTACATTTAAGTACATTACAACTCATGGGTATACTTGTACTTACCAGTGCCAGAGCAGCAGACAAGAGGCTCTAGTTGTTTTTCTCTTTCAAGTTTTATCATTTTTAGAATGAACCGGCGACAGGATTCACAAGAAAATATTCCAAACTTTCTAGCCTGCCTAAAAAACTTGTAGGTGCACATATAACCACAGACACCACAGCAAACTTTCATTAAACGAGAGTATGAATATTTTAAACCTGAAAGTTAGAAAATATTATCAATGGAAGAATTCGGTTGTGATAATTATATTTATATAAAAAAAAATGTAGGGATTTTATATACCTCGAAATGAACTACCACTAGGAGACGAAAAAGGTCCACCTACAGTAGACAAAGGTTGTGTTTTTATCTTTAGTCTTGGCTTTCGAAGAATGAACTTTACCGGAGAAGTGGAGCTCATTTCAGTTTTTCTAGGACTCTTCACACACTTGTAGTATGATACTTTCTTAACTGATGAATTAGAATGCTCAGAAGTTAAAGAAGAATTATGTTCACTTGATTCTGACTTATTCATCATTCGTGGTCTTTTGATAGGTATGAGAGATGTATCACTTTGTAAAAATCTCTTATTAGGTTTAATAACACGGGACGAATGTGCACTACGAGTTGGAAATATAAACACTCCTGGAAGGCCAGATGCATTAGGAACATCTTTTTTTTCATCCCTCAAGGGACTTTTCACAATTTGTCTGTCAGGCTGACACACAGAAGCATCTGAAATTCCCAAAATGGGCGAGGGCTCTGGTGAAATACACGAACTATTATCACTATCACTATAGCTTAATTCATCAGGAATTTCGGCAGTTTCCGTCCTTATTTTCCTATATGATGAAGCACTACCTATTTTTCTTTTGCTTGAGTTCCTTTTGCTATTTTCTTCAGAAATGTTTTCTGTTGTTCTTTTACCATTTTCGTGAGGACTAAATCCATGAAATGAATTATCCTGTGGAAAAAAGAAAATTTACGTTAAAATAAAAACTCTGAGAGGTTAACCCTGTGGTCAGGTTATGTTACCTATCAATAGACGCTTTCATAAGAAACAAACCATAAAAAATATTATAATGGTCGGCTTACCTCATCTTCCAAGGAAAATAACATATTAAATACAGCCAGGCGTTTATAAACATCTTCTGCAGCTAAAATACCTTCAGTATCCTCACTGTTTACACCTGACACTTTTCGTCTCTGAAAATGTTTTGAAGGCTTTCCTGGAAATCTGGCTCTAACCATGGTTTCAAGTCAAGTTTTAGAGTCCCTTTAACAAATTATTTTTAACTGACAAATATAACTCTGATTAAAACAAAGCGACTTTCTAGAACAAGGACATACTATTCCGTGTTGATGAAGTCCACTATGACCAACCACACAAAACTAAATACGCGGGAAAAGAGTAACAGCTGTTACTACTCAGAATTTTGTCTATAAGGAATAGTACATCCATAATATATTGCATTATTTTATTTTATTTCTTTATTTTCAGGACTTATAAGGTTGCAAGACGGTTAGAGGCAAATTATTATATCTTAGTCCTAAAAATAAATCTAAATTTCTTGGGTATCTTTCATCTCTCACCCTCATATGAAAAAATATTATATTTCAAATTCTTCCAGTGAATTAATCGTTAAACAATAAACGTCATAGTTCGTTACATCCATAGTTAATCATATTACGAAAGTTGAAATTTATTTATCAACAGTATTTCTTTTGCAAATAATAATTCGAAAAACTTTTGAAATCGAAGAATGTTTTCATTATACCTATTATTACACTGATTACACCTAACTTTCGAATACGTAAAATCTGTATACGTTTTTCATTTTTACTGTTGTGTAGCAATCTTTGCTGCATTAAGGCGTCTTTGTGAACTAAGCTAAGCGTCTTTCCACCAAGGACACACAACTGTAAAAAATTCCTATTACTTATTCCCAAAACAGGATCTGTTAGGATGAATCGAATATAAATGCTGGAGTTGCTGCCCCCCCCCCCCCTGCAAATTTTAGATTTATATTTGACAAAATGTTCGGAGTCAACGAATGTTAAATACTCCAGATGTTACTCGCCCCCACCCCAAAATAAAATCATTTTGAGAAATTTAAAGATTTAATTATTTTTTACCCAACTTGTAGAGATACTCAGCAATCTATCAGATAAAAGAATGAGCTATCGATACTTTTCCGTTTATCAATTCAGGTTTTTATAACGTTTTTTTCAAAATTAAATGTTTTCCCACCATGATAAATACAGAGCAAAACTCAAGATCGTTGGTTCGAAACCGCCGAGGCCCTTAGTTTATTTTATCTGGGAGGTAAAATAAACTTAAGCACGCCGTCCTTCGGATGCGCTAAGCGATGGTCTCGAGCCTGTACGATTTCCAGTACTCGTTAAAGACCCCTGCCCTAGGTGAATAAAAATTTAGGGTAGGCAAAATTTAGGACTTCCATAGTATAGTCGGGCTCATGTCCACCAGAGTGACGAAAGAGCGCTCTGGTAGTAGGCTATATGACCTCGTAATTAAAAGCCCGGACATTGAGTCATAATAACTAACTAGAATAAAAAATAAAATAACAGCAATCAGGCTGATATATATATATATATGTAGATTTTTTTAAATATCTCAAATCGGCAAAACCGTCTCCGGCAGGTCACGTGGCCAATGAAGGCCCAGTTGTTACGGATGTCAAAAACTGCGCCTTAACAGAAACGGTAACAAATTGTTGAATTCATAAAAATCATGAATGTGCTATCGACAAATTGCCCAAGAATATCATGAGAAATATTATGAGAAAAAGTCAAAGTTCCCCGGGCAAAACTGAAATTAAATTATAACATTCAACTTCAAGATTTAACTTAAATACGAAGAGGAGTATCTATTTCAGTGATAAAAAAAAAAAAAGGAAAGTTGTTGAGCGCAGTGGTGCACAAATGTTCAAATCCTGACATTGTTTTTTTTATTTTTTGTTGTGTTCAAAATTACTCAAAAGCGATGGTTTCCTCTGAAAGTTGCGGTTCAGTTTTTCAGAATCAAGACTAACCCAATATAAATAAATAAAACAAACTTATTTTTTGAAATATTGTCTATTCCACTAAAGACGAGTTGATTTCTTTAGTGGAATCTATATTAATAAAGCTGAAACGGGGTTTGTTTGTTTGTTTGTTTGTATGTATGTATGTATGTTTGTTTGTTTGTTCCAGCATCACGCCCAAACCGCTGGACGGATTTTTATGAAACTTCCCATGTAGCATTCTTTTGAGCCCGATTGAATAATAGGCTATGTGGCGTCCCAAAATTTTGATCGGCAGGGGGGGTTGTGAGGGGGGCCTAAGTATATAAATAGTGCTAACTCATTAACTAATGGTCAAATCGTCATGAAATTTCACACGTAGTCTTTTTAAAAGCCAAACAGGAAAAAAAGGTTTGTGGCGTCCCAAAGTTTTGAACGGGAGGGGGGGTTGTGGGGGGGCCTAAGTATAAATATAGAGCTAACTCATTAACTAATGGGCGAATCGTCATGAAATTTCACATGTAGTATTTTTAAAAGCCAAATAGGAAAAAAAGGTGTGTGGTGTCCCAAAGTTTTGAACGGGAGGGGGGGTTGTGGGGGGGCCTAAGTATAAATATAGAGCTAACTCTTTAACAGTTGGTCGGATTGTCACGAAGTTTCGCATGTAGTATTCCTGAAGACCAAATAAAAAAAAAGGTGTGTGGCGTCCCAAAAATGTTAACGGGGGGAGGGGGGGGGGGGGGGGGGGTAGGCCTAAGTATAAATATAGTGCTAACTCTTCAACGATTGGTCGGATTGTCACGAAATTTCACTTGTAGTATTTTTAAAAGCCAAATAGAAATATAAGATGTGTGGCGACCCAAAGTTTTGAACGGGAGGGGAGGTTGTGGGGATAGGCCTAAGTATAAATATAGTGCTGGCTCATTAACGGTTGGTCAGATTGTCACGAAATTTCACATGTAGTATTCCTGTAGGCCAAATAGAAAAATAAGGTGTGTGGCGTCCCAAAGTTTTGAACGGGAGGGGGGGCCTAAGTATAAATATAGAGCTAGCTCATTAACGGTTGGTCGCATTGTCACGAAGTTTCACATGTAGTATTCCTGAAGACCAAATAAAAAAAAAAGGTGTGTGGCGTCCCAAAAATTTGAACGGGGGGAGGGGGGGGGGGTAGGCCTAAGTATAAATATAGTGCTGGCTCATTAACGGTTGGTCAGATTGTCACGAAATTTCATTCCTGAAAGTCAAATAGAAAAATAGGCGGTGTGACGGCTCAAAATTTTGTACGGGAGGGGGGGTAGTGGCGGGGGGGCCTTAGTATAAATATAGTGCTACCTCAATAACGGTTGGTCGTATTGTCATGGAATTTCACATGTAGTATTCTTAAAAGACAAATAGAAATATAGGGTGTATATGTCACAAAATTTTGAACGGGAGGGTGGGTTAATGGGGGCCTAAGTATAAGTATAGTGATAAGTCATTAACGGATGATCGGATTGTCACGAAATTTCACATGTAGTATTCCTGAAGGCCAAATAGAAAAATAGACGGTGTGACGGTTCAACATTTTGTACGGGAGGGGGGGTTGTGGCGGGGGAGCCTAAGTATAAATATAGTGCTAGCTCATTAACGGTTGGTCGTATTGTCATGGAATTTCACATGTAGTATTCTTGATGGTCAAATAGAAAAATACACTATGTGACATTTTAAAAATTTGGGAGGGGGGGCTAAGCATAAAAATAATGCTGAATGATTAAAGGGTAATCGGATTGTCATGAATTTCACATGTAGTAGTAGTAACTATGTATTCGCTGTGGGGTTCACTGTTGCAAGACATTTACTAGCTGTGATGCCCAGCGTTCCTAATATCGTACTAGCTGTGGGGTCCGCTGTTGCAAGGCACTTAATAGCTGTAGGGCCCAGCGTCCCTAAAAACGTACTATCTGTAGGGTCCGCTGTTGCAAGGCACTTACTAGCTGTGATGCCCAGAGAGTTCCTAACTTCGTACTAGCTATGGGGTCCGCTCTTGCGAGGCACATACTAGCTGTGGTGACCAGTGTTCTAACTACGTACTAGCTGTGGGGTCAGCCGTCGCAAGGCACATACTAGCTGTGATGCCCAGCATTTCCAACTACGTACAAGCTGTGGGGTCCGCCGTTGCAAGGCATATACTACCTCTGGTGCCCAGCGTTCCTAACTACGTACTAGCTGTGGTGCCCAGCGTTGCAAGGCATATACTAGCTGTGGTCACAAACGTTCTTAAGTACGCACTGGCTAGGACGTCCAGCGAAGCTAAGTATTCACTAGCTGTGGTTACCGCCGTTGAAAGGTGCATACTAGCTGTGGTGCCCGGGGGTCCTAAAAACTTACTAGCGTTACTATAGTTGAAGGACTACAAGCCTTATTCCGTATGAATAATTGAAAATTATAACATCATGAATGTACTGTTAAAGGGTAAGCGGATTGGCATGAATTTCACATGTAGTAGTAGTAACTATATATTCGCTGTGGGGTCCGCTGTTGCAAGGCATTTACTAGATGTGATGCCCAGCGTTCCTAATATCGTACTAGCTGTGGGGTCCGCTGTTGCAAGGCACTTACTAGCTGTGGTCACAAGCGTTCTTAAGTACGCACTGGCTAGGATGTCCAGCGAAGCTAAGTATTCACTAGCTGTGGTTACCGCCGTTGAAAGGTGCATACTAGCTGTGGTGCCCGGGGGTCCTAAAAACTTACTAGCGTTACTATAGTTGAAGGACTACAAGCCTTATTCCGTATGAATAATTGAAAATTATAACATCATGAATGTACTGTTAAAGGGTAAGCGGATTGGCATGAATTTCACATGTAGTAGTAGTAACTATGTATTCGCTGTGGGGTCCGCTGTTGCAAGGCATTTACTAGCTGCGGTCTATAGCGTTCTTAAGTACGCACTGGCTAGGATGTCCAGCGATGCTAAGTATTCACTATCTGTGGTTTCCGCCGTTGAAAGACGCATACTATCTGTGATGCCCAGGGGTCCTAAAAACTTACTAGCTGGGGTGTTTGACGTTGAAGGACTATAAGCCTTATTCCGTATGAATAATTGAAAATTATAACATCATGAATGTACTGTTGAAGAATTTAAAAGACTTATAGGAGATAATAGTAGAAAAGTCAAAGTTCCCCGGGCAACGCCGGGTATTACTGCTAGTAGACAATATTTCAGAAAATAAGTTTGTTTTATTTATTTATTACAAATTCCACAATATGTCCGCGCTCCTGAACTTGATGATATTCATAAATGATCCAACACATCAGTAAGTTAAGACGTGCCAATTCCGATTATATCCTATATTTGGGTCGACAATTATTTTTACTGGGTGTAAGCATGAAAACGCACGTTTATATATTTTTACGTATTATATTTACGTATTTTTAATGTCTCGGATATAGTCCATCCTATTAAATAACTTTTCGAAATAAACGGTGTAACTCGTAAAATTATAGTACCAAATAGAGCTCAATTGAACCAATAGTAAGAGCACGAAGTAATTTAGAAAAATGATGCGTCTCGAAAATTTTGGAGGGTTAGTCAACCATTTGTCAGTTTTTTCCAACTATGTTGATATCATTAAAAACTAAATGAATAACAATGAAAATATACTTACATTGAAATTGTAAGAAAATAAAAATATCAAATAGTGACAATAAATGTTGACTACGATAAATGATACATGGAACACAATTCACTACGTACATAACTACATATGTGAAAACAGAACTGGTTCGAAGCTATTAAAAAAGCGGAGTTTAAATAAATTTGGTAGTTGAATGTTATTTTTGGTGGCTTCATTTATTTTCAGTTGTTCTAAACTATCAAGTAACCTGCTTTTTTAGTAGAAATGGAGGCATTTAAAGCTTTCGGTTGGGACAAAACTGTGGCTATTGTCGATAATGTGGGTCGCGAAAGTGGACAGGTAGCATTGGTTTATTATTTCAGTCGTATGCCACATTTTGGAAAGAAAAAAAAAACATTTAGGTACCTACCTCCTTGATATTTTCGATGTATTTAGTACCATGTTCAAAATATTTTCCTCTCAAATCGTTTCATTGCACCAGGCCCTTAGTTTTTTTTTTTTTTTTTTTAAGTGGGATCTAAAAAAAAATTGAGACGGAAAACGATGGTCCCGAGCCTGTGCGAAGTACTCGTTAAAGACCCAATACCTTAGGTAACATTTTGAACTTTCCGTGTATCTTAATAATTCGACTAAGTGATAATCATCGCGTTCTAAAAAATTATAGGATCATTTTTGTTACTAAATGGTTTTACTTTTTTTTAATCAGAAAATGTAGGATTAGAGACGCCTACATAAACAAATTAAAATTCTGAATAACCAAAATGCAGGCTTCAGACTAATAAAGGAAGGAAAAGTGCCAGTTTTTGAAATTAAGTCCGACTGCACACATTTTGATGACATTTGGAGCTTCATTCATGATTCTAGTGATTTTACATAGACTTTTTCTCCTCTGACTGATCATTTTAATTTTATTTATTATATGTTTTTATTTTTTGATTAATTGGATCATCTGTTTACATTTCATTTTGTAATTTAATAATACTAAATTGTAACTCCTGTTTCTATGTTTGACTGTAATTGGGCACTAGCTATTGGGACATATGTACAAATAAATAAATATTTTTATAAACAAAATTGAGAGGGCTTTGAAAATTGAATTTTTTTCAAAACTATTTGAGTTTTATCCCTTCCAGATTAAACAAGCATCATACAAGTAGTGTATAGTTTTGGTGTCTAATTGTTTGCTCCATCTTAATGGCTGAACATATTTCAACCAAACTTCATATTTTGAATCTACCTACCCAGAACAGTTTTGGGGTACATGTAAATAAAAATAATGGAATACGGGGGGGTTTAGTTGATGACGCAAACAGTTATTTTATCAGGTACTATTGAATCTTCGTGAAACATTTGCTAGATCAATGTGAATAGTTCATTCTAGACGTTTCTTTTCCTTCTAAAGTGAGAAATAACGAAGATAATTAAAGTTTTCTAGTAGCGAAAAAGGTAAGAGGTAACAAGGGTGGGATGAAATTTATAGTTAATACACTATAGTAGAACATCGCTTAAAGAGCACCTCTCGTAACGAGTAAAACAAATTGTATAAAAATGACTCGCTTAACGAGTGACGAGGAGAAGGGAAGTCCCGGATTGTGCGGATGCTACATCAGTCTTTGTTTACCACTTGTTCCGCCAACATCTTAGTGTCGGTGTGTTTTTCGAGCCTGAGTATTTTTTTTGGCATGGAACGCATTATCGTATTCTACATTATAATTTATGTATATGGGAAAAATTGTTTCGCTTCAAGAGTAAGATTCTGGAATGAATTATTCTCGTTAAGCGAGGTTCCACTGTATTTAAGATAAAGCGTCAAAAAGTCATAATTTTTTTATCATGAAAAGTTACTTGAATATATGAAAATGTTAATTAAAAAAACTTTTTATTTACATAATCATAAATTAATAGTATAAATTATGACACAATAGCATTTTGAAACACATAGCCAAGTAAAGTTTATTCAACTGCCAATCAAACCTGGAACAAATAAGAACAGTGAGAATATTTAAAATGGTACAAATACTGAAAAACATGAAGTATATACAGTTGCATCTTGACAGAAAATATTATTAGGTTAGATCTCCAAATGTGCTTCTTTGGTGCGTATATTGGCCTCCGTTGATTTTTCTTATCCTGCTCTCATACCACCCAAAACCTCTCTCGAATTAATATTCTGACATTTTTCTCGATGAAGTACCTCAAAAGGACACTGGTATGCCTTTACCCTATTTAATTTTGGGACCAGTATCGGAATTGGTTCCGATGGAAAACAAGAAATTTTAAATAATTAAGAAGTAAAAGCTGAACTGAACTTACCGAGATAATCATCCATCAAGGTACCGATGGCAAACTGAAAAAAAAAATTTTTTTGTTTAATCATAAATATTTTAAACAAATTGATGAAATACCCATGAAAACCAAAAAAATATGAAAATTCCAAAATATTCTATACTATACTTACAATTCCGGAAGCATCAACCCTCGTGCCTACAATTTTACATCTTATGACATCTTCGGCTGTTATAACGACATCCTAACAAAAAAAGATTAATACACATAACTTTAAAGTCTACTTAAACTAATTGGCTTCATTATATAAAGGATTTTGATGTGTAAACATGTTAGCTCGCATCCTCAAAAAAACAAAAATCTTACGATAGTAATCTCATGAAACTGTGACGAAAAAGCAAACGGACATACATCATTGTCATCTAGCGAGATTAGTGTGAAGCACATCCAGAATTCAGTATTGTATTATTGCATCAATTTGACCAAAACATGAATGGAACAAGTAAAATATTGTTACATTACAAATTTTGCTACTAAAATTTAATTTATTTGTTGTCACAACGATGTTTACACATAACTATAAGAATAATAATTAGACTCACATGGTTTTATAAAAATAAAAAAAATAAATAATACCTCATCTTTCGAACGGTAACACGGAGGAGTTTCATTCGGGCAAAATTCCATGTCGGCTGGAATGGACTAAAACACAACAATTATTATTAAAATTAATTATAAGCTGAAGAAAATTGTATTTTGATAATTATTAGTTATGGGGGGGGGGGGGGGGGGGATCTTGCAAACGTTTTACGTTCAAAAACCTCCTAAAGCGAACGTGTTACTTTTAAATTCAGTTACTTTTTTCCCATGGTAGTATTTTCCAAATAATAGTAATTTAGAATACTAGAGGCCGCTAGGACAAGTAGAGATTGTCTCATCTCACGGGAGCGATGAAAGAGTGCTTTATGACGATAATGAGTCAACAAAAACAATATAATATTAACAAAGACAAAAAATATCTGCGAAATAACACGTTTACTCAATTTTAGAGACCGGAATTATATACAGTAAAACAGACTGAAATATGCAGAATAAAAAAAAAAAAAGAAATACAAAATAGTTGAATATTAGAAAAAAAAATTATATTTTTTTATTATTATTAAAATTTCTGGTGCACTTTGCATATGTACATCACCCATCCGTTGTGAATAGTGCAAGCTCGGTATAAAAGTGAGGCTTAAGCGAGGCTCGATTAATATCTAATATAACTTTTGGGTTGTGTAACGAGATTCTTTATTTACAATAATATATATTTTCCACAGCTTTATTCTATTCCCAATTTATTTTTTATTTTTTACAATAAATATTATTTTTGATAGGGCGCCGGTAGCTCAGTGGTATGTGTGCTAGCCTACTGAAGTTCACGGGTTCGAAACCCGCCCGAGGCCCTTAGGTGTTTTAATTAGGAGATTAAAACCTTGAACACGCCGTCCGTCGAATGGGACGTTAAGCGGCCCTGAGCCTGTGCAATGTCAGGTACTCGTTGAACACCTCTATCTTAGGTAACTAAACCTGGGTAGGTAAAATGTCTTCGAAAGTAGAGCTAACAGGGAAGGGAAGCATTGGGTACTTAGGGTTCCTAGGTGTACCAGCCCTTCCAATATATCTATCTAATTTAAAATACCGTGAGGAAGGGAAAGGGCTTTCTTTGCCTAGATTTTATAGGGTCTTTATCATAATTCACAGCTACGCTCAACGCTGGTACATTCATACCTTTACATAAGAAAATATTGAATCTTGTGAAAATCCAAGATAGAATTAAGGCTGCAACGAGCGTCAACGCCCGAAATTCTTTTATCAAGACATTTAATCGAAAATCAATTTATATTGTAATTTATACATTAAATTCCAGTATGCATCTAGAATCAGTAAAGTGATATACATACATGATGAGAGATAAAACAAGACAAAGGTCCAATTTCAGCAAACATCCCAACCTGCAACAATTAATCAGTCACAAAAATGGTTTAAAACTAAATCATAAATAAAATTAAAAAGAACTTACTTTATTTACTTGAGTAACAATGGCATCAACAACCTCTCCCTTGAAGGGCCTAAAAACAATAGCCTTATATTTGACGGGATAAACTACCAAACCTTGTCCAGGTTGAATGATTCCAGCACCAATGTTGTCAATGTTAGTTACTGCTATCACAAAACCATATCTGATAACAAATAAAAACATGTTTTAGTGTTGACATAACATCTTTACATGTCATATATTCTGTAATATCTTTTAATATTACTACTAACTCACTTGCCGGTACAAGTTCCCTCTACTTCAGTATATAGCTTCTGTTTCACGGTTTCATGTAATTGTGGTCCGAAATATCGAGGATGTAATAAAATATCATGTTCTAGAGATATCTACAAATACAAGGAGTTTTTTTTTTTTAATAATTATTTTAAATTATTATAATTCAATAGAGCACATTCAAAGTATTAAAAGTTATATTACATGATAAAACATAATTTTTGGCTACAAAACAATAATTGAAATTACTATTATCAAAACTGGAATTATTAACGGCAAAAAAGAAAAATTATTTACAAACAACTGAGGTTAAGGTTATCCAAATAGGTAACCATACGGCAGGTAACAATCTGATACTTCGCAGTGTTGCAAGGAAGAAATGTCTCCTCACCCCTAAAATAAACTCTATTATTTCCCTACCTTGTTTTACTTTCATCACAGCAATATAATGTGTATATATTATCGAGAAAAAAAATATGTATGAACAAATTATAATTTAAGAAAGACATGGTTAACAGAAAAGCACTTTGTATAATTCTTTATTTCAAATTCCAAAAATACAAATGAAACCCTGGCACAATTTAAGAACTTATGTAATTTATTTCATTTTATAAGTTTTCATACAAATGAATTTTCATTAGTTATGTTTCTTCAGTTTGATGAATTAAATTTGTAATATTCATGACAATGTTTTGGATTTTTACTAAACATATTAATTTCTTAGAATGTACATCATTGATGTTTTCTTGCAACCTGTAACATTACATTTAAATTGAAACTATTTTATGTAGTTCTTCCAGCGTAAAAATAAATAAATGAATAATTAGTATCGAGAGTATACTAGTACCCTAATTGGGTGTACATAAGGACATTAAAACAGAAAAACCATACATACACACTTGCTGAGCTGGTCGCGTTTCTAAAATATCTCAACATTTCTTCTAACTCCTTTGATATTTTTTCTCGATAATGTGCAGCTTTAAAAAATATGCATACAATTAGTATATTTGTAGTAATTTAAAAGTAAACAAAAAAATAAATAAATAAAAACTTTCAAATTTCAGAAATTAATTGTGAATCATTAGCAGATGAAGTAATATTTAGCCCAACATCAAGACATGTAGAATGCGGGAGACTAAAAAATATACAGAACACCCAGTCAGTTTTATATTATTAAAAGGTCAAATAAACTGAAAATTCTCTGTAGGTCGATATTTCTATTAAATAATAAAATAAAATAACTTTGGAGAGCAATCGGGTTATAAAATAGGTGGATATTTTCCTTAGTTGACAATCTTCCTCTCACCAAGATCTCTATACTGTGGAAAAATGGATCGTTACTAGTGGTTATGGGCACGAAAAATCCAATTTTGTTTTCCAGAAATTAATTATTTTAGCTACCCAAGTGTGGACCGATTGGACACCATGGAAGGCAACTAAATCTTTGTAGCTTGGATAATTTTGCCCTCTTGACATTTTCATCACAACGGTAAATTTCGTAATTTCAAAGTCCGTTTATATCTATTTATTGTACTTGTACATAAAAAAAAAATACATCAAAAAATTGAAACTTACTCATTGAGGTATTTTTTCTTCTGTGTATTTTTACTATCAGACATGTCAGTAGGTTAATTTTAGTAAAAATCACATTGACAAATAAAACAAAATAAGCCTCGGTGAATGCATCTTCAAGAATGATGAACAAGAATACCAATCGTTAAACTGAGCCCATTTTATTTCACCCCAATTTCCCCTCTTGTATTTTGAAAATCACATTTTATCCGGTAATTAACAAAATTGGGGCTAACTAAATTTTATTTTATAACAATATTATTTCTCATTAAATATAAATTATAATAAAAACATTCATGATGCTGATTGTGTTCTGCGGTTTTTTTAAAACGTAAAGTGAAGAAATTACATTATTTGTTCAACTATTACAAAAAAAACTTCTATAGAAACTCCGAAATATAAACTGGGCTTCATCTGGTCGCCACTCTGCCATACGTTTCTATTATAGGAGTAGGTAACACAAAAAATAAGGAGTAAGAAATTAGTTATTAATTTTATAAAACATGGACCTTGTTCCAATCTGACCAAGTTCATAAACACAAGTATTATTACCTGCTATGTTGCTATATGAACTGTACGTTTTAGAGTAGGGGTGGGGAGGGTAGGCAGTTTATGTGACCCCCCCCCCCCCCCCCCCCCCCCCTAGTAGTTCACTTATGATCTAATTTTTTTGTAAACTAGCCTCAGGTCTCATTACGTCTAAAGAAACTCGGAAATGCATACATCTTTAAATCAAATATATCGACGCACATAAATAAGTGAAACAGCCTTAAACTGTTCAATTTTGAACTTTATGTTGATCAATTGGTACCTAACCGAATAGAAACATTATGTTATTTTTTACTATATTTTTAAATAGAAAACATTTTTTTAAATTTAATTATAGTTTTTACTTTTAAATTGATGCATACATGAAATTTTATGAACGTTTTTGCTTACATATACCGTTTATGCTACAGGAGGGGGTTCAGAAAAGTAGTTTGTGATAGGGGGATCGAAAAGTTTCAAAAATTGTTTTTCATTCTATTAATCTAGTGCAGTGCGAAGGCGCCGGTAACTCATTGGTATGCGTACTTGTTTACTGAGCTCATGATCGCGGGTTCCAGACCCGGCCGAGGCCTTTAGTTTATTTTATCTGGGAGATAAAAAAAAAACTTGAGCATGCCGTACTTCGATGGGACGTTAAGCGATGGTCTCGATCCTGTAAGATGTTAGGTATTCATTCAAGACCCCTATCCTGGGTGAATAAAAATTTAGGGTGGCAACATTTAGAGCTCTCATAGTAGTGTTGGGCTCATGACCACCGGAGTGACGAAAGAGCGCGCTGATAGTAGGCGATATGACCTTGTTGGTAAAGCCCGGCATGAATCATAATGACTAACTCTAGTGGGATGGTAATCGATGTTGTCTTCGAAAATTTGAATATCGATTTTGTTTTTGTTTTTAAGGGGAAGGTTGCATTAACGGTTCTGATATGTTTATTGTGGGTTGAAAGCAGTGATTTTCGCTAGAGGGGACTACGATTGGTTAGCAAGTTTGAATATTTTTTTGAATAATGGATGATGGTAAGTAGTGAAGGTATTTCTATATATTATATTTGTAACAGAAGTTATTTTCATTTTTGAAAGCTTAGTTTTTCATAGGTTTAGCTCCCTTAGAATGTGTCTGTAATGGCAAGAAGATGTAGCAAAATCTTGCGGTTTCGTTGCTTCGCGATGTAATCTACTTCTACACGGAAGATGGGGTATTCGGTGGAAGATGTTCGTGATACGGAAAGAGTGACTCTAATTTCATTGATGGAATTGAATGAACTATTTGATATATCGCCTACTAGCTGAGTGCTCTTTCATCACTCTCGTGGACATGAGCCCGACTCTTCAGTGGGATTCTTAAATTTGCATATAGATTATTACCATGGTAGAGGTCTTTAACTAAAAGTTTTTTTTACCTCGCAGATAAAGGGTGTCGAACTCGTTATTGAGAGCACAGTTTGTGTGTTCCAAATTTGGAATTAACATAAATAAATAAAATAAACGCTAAATCAATTTTGTAGAAAAAGTGTAGTATACGATATTTTATTTGAGAAAAAATTCATACAATTGCACATTCTGGCCTTTTTTCCTATTATTTATTTATTTTCTTCATGTATAGATTCATTGAAAATAGAAGGTAAATCAAATGGTATTTCCTGTAGGTTTGTGACTTTCGGATGAAGTTCTTAGGAGATACAACATATACAAGTTTTTGTCTACTCCACTGATACTGCTATTGAATATTGCGTAATTTGCCTTATAATGTACAAAGAATTATATTTTTAAATTGCGTGTTTTTGTAGATGTCATGAATTAGTCATAAGAAAAACAAATGTTTACATGCAAACCGACAATTTCAAACCCTAAGCTTGTTATTCTTATAAAGAACTAGGGAACATTTCTACATCTGATAGCATATTTTATTATTGGTATTGATATTAGATTAGTTATTATTACTCATGCCCGGGCTTCCACCGCAAAAAGGTCATATCACCTACTACCAGAGCGCTCTTTCTCCACTGTGGTGGACATGAGCCCGACTCTACTATAAATTTTTATCCATCTAGTGTAGGGACCATCACTTACTGTTCCATCCGAAGGACAGCGTGCTCAAGGTTTTTTCACCTCCCAGATAAAGAATCTAAGGACCTCGGCATTTCGAGCCCGCGAACTTCAATTTTGTAGTCTAGCACGCATACCACTGAGCGACCGGCGCCCTATAAATAATAATATTGGTTGTAAAGACGAAAAAATAAATTGGGAAAAGAATAAAGCTGTATATAATATATATTATTGTAAATTCAGAATCTCATTACACAACCCAAAAGTTATATTAATCGAGCCTCACTTTGATACCAGCGAGCTCCGCACTATTCACAACGGATGGATGATGTACGTATGCAAGGTGCACCCAAAAATATTAATAATAATAAAAATATAATTTTTAATGTAATATTCAAGGATTTTATATTTTAGTTTCTTTTTTTTTTATACTGCATATATCAACCTGTTTTACTGTTTAAACGAGTTATTTCGCAGATAATTTTTGTCTTTGTTAATATTATATTGTTTTTGTTGACTCATTATCGTCATAAAGCACTCTTTCATCGCTCCCGTTAGCTGAGCCAATCTCTACTAATCCTAAACCCCCTCCAACGAGTACCTGACATCGTATAGGCCCATGATAATCGCTTTTTTTAAACTGATATTTCTTGTTCAGGCAATTTTAATTGTTGTTTATATAAGGACATTTTTAAAAATAACTTTCTTTTTTTTTCAGAGGAAATTATCAAACGACGCCTTTTAGTTGACGGAGACGGAACTGGTGATGATCGAAGACTCAATATTTTATTGAAAAAGTTTTTTAAATATTGTAACAGTGAAGACAATTCATCAGAAGGGTAATATTAACATGTAATAACTTAATTGTCTTAAATATGTGTCTTATACTCAACTTTACACAAATTTGAAAGTAGACTTAACATATCACTCATCTCTTGTCATTTCCAGAAAGGATCATTTGCTCTCACAAATCTCTCAGTGTGAATATGCTTTCATCAAATCCCGTCTCTCAGCTTCCATGGTCACTTCTGAATTGGAAAACTATGAAAATATTTCTAAACAAATTGAAGAGACAATGGCCCAGGTGGGTGAAAATATATCTGGAGCAAAACAGGACTTTCAGGAAGCTAAGATAATCAGGAAAAACAGGCTGGAGTATGAAGCTTTAGCCAAAGTGATAAATGAGCAGCCAGATAGAAAGGGAACCAATGAAAAGTTAATAAGTACGAAGAAAGAACTTCAATTACTTGAGGTAAATTTGAAAAAAAAAATGGATTTTCTATTGTTTCATTAGCTATTTCATTATAATCTCCATCAATATATTTTATTTTTATGCACTCGTTTACTTAGCAATTTTTTATGCAGCTCTCCCGAATTATTAGTCATCGACTTGATTCATAATAACGGTAAACGTTTCTATTTTTTGTATAAGCAATAATTCCTAAAGTCCTCATTTGATGAGCCCAGTTAATATTTGTAAATATTGTCTACGTTTCATTTATTTTTTATGTGTTTTTTTTGGCTTTATAACGGTGTTATCTAGTTATTTACGACATCCATGGCCCCGAAAGGGAGTTCTATCTACGAAATAAAACTCACTCCCGGACCATTTGAATGTCAATTCTTAGGTTTAAAAATAAATAAATAGGATAATTGTAGAGATGTAAAAAATGTAATATATAAAATGTAATTATAGCATCACTTCTCCCATTTATTCTTTGCATTCTCAACAAATACCAATTACAAATGTTTCGGGAAGCACTCTCATCATCAGTATCTATAATACGTGTGTTCTTTAGGTTAACTAAGTTATAACTATTCCTTCTGTCAATAAGAGTCATATCTTTTTAAGAATATATTTATTGAGTCGAGTTCTATATTTAACCACCTTATCAAGGCGTTTAAAAAAAGTCGACTCAAGATTTTGATTGATGGAAGGACTATCCGATTACTTTTCCACCTTCATAAAATTAAAATGTTAGCAGCCTTTTTGTAGCTGCGACGGACTTACTCCAGCTGACTCCAATCATGTCTTGTTAGCCTGTCCACTAACTGCCCTCCACAGAGACCAGCTCTTTCATATCAATATCCAATCGAGTCCTACCAACCGATATTGGACTAATAATTAGTTGAGTAAAAACTATTCAGATCCTTGATGCTCTTTTCATTTTTATTTCAGCACAAATGTTTTATAGTTATTTCAATTTTTAGTCCTCATTTTTCTAATTATTTAGTCTCTTGTCAAATAATTGGCAAATTATTTAGACCCCTCTTGTGAATTCTTAACTTAAATTGTTTAGTTCCCTCAGTAATTAGGAAAAAAATGTAATATCTAAATTCAAAATCTCCTTACAGAACTCAAAATTATACAATGGAACAACCAGTTATGGTGTACTCCAATACTGTCGCGTCATTGCATGAGGCATGAAAGAAACTCTTTTCAATTTTAGTCTTATTTCATATCTACTTACTAAATATGTATATATATTTTATTTTTCAGGAAAGACTTGAGTACTTAAAAGCTAAAATAGAATTGCGTCGTAAACAGTTTCACATATTGTTTACCTCATTGCACCAACTTCAGGCCATCTTAGACACAGAGGTGAGCCACGAAGATATGGAAATAATTGATGAAGATGATGATGATGTTTCGGCGCTTATAAATCGGTGTATTTCAGAAACAACTGAGGAAACTGTCGAAATTGAACAAGAAGCTTAAATTTATTTTTAAAAAAAAGTTAATAATAATGAATATTTATTATAAGATTATGTACAAGTTATTGTATATAAAAAAAATCTGCTATTAATTAAACCAATAAATTATCTACAAAGTCTTAATTTAAGTTTTGTTGTTTTGGGAACATGTCTTATTGTCAAGGAGAGACGTGTTTTTCTTTTTAAATTTTCCCCTATTTTCGATCCAGTTCTATTTAAATTTACAATAGTCTCATTAATATTATCACCTTTACTACAACTTATCGAATGTAAAAATTCAGTGTACATGGAATCTTGAATAACAATAAGACTTCTGGGCTCCAAGAGGACTGATACTTGTTTTGAATCCTCTCCGTCTATCTAAAATCAATAAAGACTCTCCATTTATTGCATAAACCGTTGAAGATACATCAAAATGATTTGTTGACAAAAAGTTGTACAAGAAAATATAGCCTATATTATAGCCTTCAATAAGAGTTTTTATCTTTAAATATAAATCCATAGTTTTGTCTGCCCGTTTAATTGTAACAAGTTGTTGCAAAAACTGCTACTCAACCGATTTGATGAAATTTCGTAAGTATCATCCTTATAAGCCCGATTGATTCATAGGGCTATGTGGCTTCCCAAATATCTGAACGGAAGGAAGGAAGGGTGCGCCGTCACAAACCATCGGCCTATCATTGAGAATGTCAACTTAAACTTTATAACCGGGCAGATAATGTTACTAACCTGCTAATATTTACTTTGAACTTACTTCATCAGGTCCAAATTAATATTAAAATAACAGTTTATTAGTTGAATCATTTATTTATAACATTTTATAGGCAAGTAACAAGAAAAAAATAATTTACAAAAGAAGTGGAGAAGGAGAGGGGTACATGTTAGGTAAAGTGAGTTTAAGGGAACGTTTCGAGCCAAAGCTCATTATCATTTTCATTGCTGCCATTTTTAGTTAAATAAGCAATCTGAATAAGAAAAAATTTCCTTAGGCCTAAGCAAAGTCTTAAAGTCAGACTTAATAACCGGACCGATAATGATATTTAACATTTTTTGCAGAGATATTGTGAAACACTTAATAAAAAAAAAGTATGTAATTAAAAAAAATATTGTCTATTTTACAAAATATATATAATACGGGAGTACTTTCGGTATTGCTACCATACTATAATAAATTTTGTGAAATAGACAATATTTAAAAAAAAAGTTTTTCTTTATTCTCGGACAGATAATGTTACTAACATGTTTTAAAGTTTTATTTTTTTGGCCTGTTTTAAAGTTAAAAGGTAACCTGCTAATATTTAGTTTAAACTTACTTCATCAGGTCCATATTTCTTCTCAAACTCCAAAACTGTATGAGATCCACAACTGACTGTAGCTATCGTCGGGAAAAACAGTGGTCCATCCTCATGAGGCTTCACAGAGCCACAGAAACATTCATTATAGTAAATTAATAATTCGACATAAAACTATAATTACCGCAAAACTATGTACCTACCATTATGCCCTGCCCAGGTAGATATTCGTTGATGAGCACATGGTTAGCCTTCAATTTTCCTTCATCAAAAATATTTAAATTATTCACTTTGTCAACAAAAACTGAGAGCCACTAAAAAAATATATATAATATATTATATGTATTTATGACATGCTATTTTTAATACTTCATCGCATGTAAGAACATTATTAACATTTTTCAATATGGTAATTGGGCTAATTTTAGGCGTGTACTACGGTTCCGCAATTTCAAATTGATATTTCGGTCCCTCCAATTCTATATTTAAGAATAAAAATTATACTAATTTGTACAGAAGAGTTTGAAATTTATATTTATACAATTGGTTAGAGTTCCAATATTTTTTATTAGTAAAAACAAAATGAAAAAAAAAAAAAAGGGCGGGCCTATACAGTCGTCCACTGGGACCGGAAAGTTGCGAAAAGTAGCGAAATCAGTTCGTCAGAATTCGGCCGAAAATGCACGAACGATCCAAACATGTGACAAGGTGGGGGACCGCGTCCACTATACCCGTATCGTTCGTCAGTTTTCGGCCGAATAGGTGCGAAGTGAGAAGCGATCCCATTCTGTTGGGATTTTACGGACGAACAGGTGCGAAATCAATAAAAAATTACTTACATTTTTTGTACTAAGTTTGTCTAGTTATTCGTTTGTATCGTTATTATGTACCTTAGTTTAGTTTGAAAGTATAAAAAAATACAGTTTGTGTAAAAAAAAGTACAGTGATTTTTTCTTTCTTTCCACTTACCTTAATGTAACAACCAGCCGATCTTGTGGGGAAATCGTCACACGAAAATTACTGAATTTTTCGAGTCTTGAGTAGATGTTGTCAAGAATGTATTGAAAAGTGTCCTTTTCCATTCGAAAATAGGAGAAGTGGTGATTACCATAGATTTGAAGGTCACGCCACAAATGAGAAAATTCGCCAAACTCTTCTCTTTTTTCGAAAATCGGATTCACCCACATTTCCCGTCTACGTCTATATCGCCTAAATCAAAGGTGATAATTCCAACGCTAAAAATTCGTCGTCAGAATCATCGGAAAAACCGTTCCGAAGAGCCATCCCGTCTACGCATTCGGACGTACTGAGTGGATCAATGGACGATCGGCATTCGCACGAACGGCTTCGCCAGATTTCGTTGCTTCGCAGTTCGCAACTTTCCGGTCCCAGTGGACGACTAGGCTTAGCATGGTCTTCGTCACCAGCTGCCGCAGATCTAGTCCAAGGTACGATCCGGTCCCACGAATATTGGAGGGGACGAAATATAGTTGTGAAATTGCGGGCCCATTCGGAAGTACATCAGGTTATAGAATTAAATAGGGTTTTATGAAAATTTTTGAAGATTTTCTCTTATGTTTTTTGTATGGGCAAAAACTTACAGATTAATTTGTCTCCCTCCAATAAGCTTTGAAACGCCCAGTTTAGTAACTGTTACTACCATTTCAATGGTCACCAGGCTAGAGATTTAAGCGCTGACAAGAGAGAAAAACGGCGTTTTTGCGATCCCATGCTCATAAAAATTTTTTGTTTTCAATTCAATTTTCTATAGAACTCCAATGTTTTGTTCTTTTGCTTGAGGACACTCCTAATAATAATAACTTACATCAGGCAAAGGCTCACTGATCATCCCGTTTGGCTGAGGGATTCCACCCCAATTCTGTAGACGCCTATTCATTAACTGGGTCCATTTGGGCCTTGGGGCATTATATACTTTCTCAATAATTCGCTGCTCTTCAGTTTCTGATATGAAATTGGGAATGTACAAAACAGTAGGAGGAGCCTGCAAGAAAAAAATATATACAATAAAAGAGGTATGAATAAAACAAAGACTTATACATAACACTTCCACGACAAATTGTGCATAAAGACAGTCTAATCCTAATACCCCCTACCTATATAATTCAAATAAGGAGGATTTTCTACCTAGGTTCCTTCTGATTTGAAAATCTCCGAATTTCCAAAAGTATCTTTTAGGTCCATGAAGTTAAGGGACATTCTGTATTTCATGATAACTGAGCTCTCAAAACCTAAAAACAGTTCCTGTAAAATTGCATCTGTGCAGATATGGGGTAGTAGAAATAGACTGACAGTAAGTTGTGTGTACCCAGAATAGATAATTATTCACTAACTAAAAATTACTAGGTATGGACAACGGATAAGAAAAACAAAAAGAAATAGTGCTGTTTTCTTTACTATTTATGTAAAAATGTAATTTATGGATTCACACAACTTTTGCACCGAACCTCTTCTATTTAAATCCTATTGCCAATCGTAAATATTTCATGTAAGTTGCATAATTAGGATGATTTCTCAAGTTATTATATCATAATGCATAGTTTTTTTTTTATAGATGCTCATAGCAGCGAACCTCTTGAACACGATAACTCTTCAAAAAATTTTCCATATTCTCACTATGAATTTTGCATGATAAAATAACCACATAATAACCAGACAATTACCTTCTGTGTATACAAGCATGATTTATAGAAAGTGGGGGGTGGGGGGGGGTGACATTTTATAGATCTAGTTATAAAGTTTTTTTCAAAGTCTCTAAAATGTTATTGCCATATGACAGTCTTTTAATATCTTACATAAAGAAATTTTTAACTTGAAATAACAATGTGAAACTTGTGAAGTTCTTGGACTTCGTCCATATTCACCTAAGAACTTGGTATGAAAAAATGCAGAAAACTAAAAATCACATTGTGATTACAGAAGAGCTATTCACTTATCATGTTCGTTTTTATTTTTAGTATTTTAAATTTCCTAAATTAAGGGTATTGTAGTGTGTTTTTTCATAGAAAATAAATTAAATTTAGGATTAATTTCATTTTTGTTTTGTTGGCTGTATGGGGATGCATTTCAAACTTTTAACGGTTAGAAGGTTAATTGTTGGTTATTGTATGGTACTGATTAATGCTGTCATGGTCTTAAAAATGTTCTTTCTAATCGAAATGCAGTTGTTAGAAAAAATGAAGTTATACTTGTTGCAAATATGATGTTTTGTGATGATTTTATTACGATATGTCTATACATGTCACTGTCAATGGCAATCCAATACATTTGAATAGAAGTAGATTCTTACTGACTGATGTTGACTTAATTAGAAAGAATGAATGGATGAGAAGAAGGAAAATAAGACTTCAGCAGGTATGAAAAAAATCTGATAAATGTTTTCGAAGCAAGTATCTTGTTAGCAAATTGGGGCTGGCATATTTTAGATGGAAAATTGGTGAGAGTTAATTCAGTTTTCATTGTTTACTTTTTGTGTTTATAGGCTAGGCAACAAGCAAAAGATTTGGCTAATTCGGTTAGAGGAAAAGTTGCTTCACAAAAAAAATCTTCAGAGAAAGATGAAGAAGAGAAAAAGAAATGTCATGAAAAGAAAGTTCAGACTGAAGAGATAGAAAATTTGCAACAAAACTTTGAAGAGTGTATATCTGCTGTCGGTTCAGCCCACAGATTGGCGAATATACAGGTAATTTGTAATACATTTCCTTTAAGTTAAATAGAGAAACATTTTTCAGACATTCGAGAGAAGTAAGGTAGGGGCATTCAACGAACTGTTTGTTGTAGCAATTCAATATTTTGAACATTGGGAACACAAAACTATTAGCACCAGATCGGAAAAAGCTTTTTTCCAGCTGGTAGATAGGCTTCTTATGTTGGTGCGACTACAGACAAAAGAGTGATTTTAGAAGCAGGGGTTCCATGTCGCTTATTCCCGAAATATACGTATGATAACATTTGGCGACTGCTGATGGAAGTCCTCAGAATAATTCGGCCACTTTTAAAACCGAAATCTTTACTACAAATCCGAACCTCTGCTTCTCAGTTGATCGCTAGGAATTTTTAATCATTCACAGTTGTTACGCTTTAAAATATATGTAATTTTTTACCTCTCGAAAAATAACAGATTTTATGTACCGGTAAGGAGCCCTAAACATTTGAAAATTTGACAAAAAAAAAAAAAAAACTGGAAGAAGAAACAATAAGAAGTTTTTCAAAACCGGTTTTGATCATTGTTATTCATCTTCAGTTGAACAACACCATCACTATTTGGCCACTTTCCCGAAAAAACGCCCACAATTTAGTTTGTGGAGGCGAAATAACTATAGATTAACTCAACCGAGAACATAGCTAATTAGGTTTTATTTAATCATAAAAAACATTTTCAACAACCTTAGCAGTATGAAAATAGTGTTCTATGTTGCTTGTTAATTCAAAATATTTAATAGAAAAAAGTTTGATCTGGCCTTTTCCCCGATCAAGACTAGGGAAAATTAATAATAATTATTATCAGTGTACAAACAGGGCACAGTGAATTTCTTCGAGGAAAAATTTTGGACACCTTGACATTTTTCGGTTCCAAAAAGAATTACCCAACCATCACTATGAGAAAAAGTTGCATGTTTGCGGATTGCCTAAATAATATTTAAAATTGGTGATGTGTGTTGTGTTGTTTAGCCTGAGTGTGATGCGCTGGTTCGAGAACAGGAGGAACTGCGAGATGCGATCAGCCGAGCGAGGGGGGCCATTGCAGAGGAGCGACTCCGGGCTGAGAAGAGTATCCGGAAGGAGAAAGAGAGTGTGCTGGCGGAGAGACGCCACCTTCTCAAGCAGGTGGAGGAGCTGAGGGCAGCCGTCGTTCGGGGCCATGGCAACATAGCCTCTTGGTACGTTATCCCACCTATCCATTAACCTTCACATCACACTATTTGTTTGTCCATTTTTAGTTATTAATGAGGACCTATCGGGTAAAACCTCTAAGGCAATTAAATATTAAAGTCCAATTTTTATAACTGTAATATTCGTGCTTTTCCGTTATCTGCCAACCACTATTTTTTAGCAGTCATAAGGTGTCATTTAAGTGTTATGTTATTATTCTATATTATATATTAATGTATTGTTATATATATATACATATATTATAATACAGAGTGACGAAAGAGCGCTCTGGTAGTAGGCGATATGACCTCGTAGTTAAAGGCCGGGCATGAGTCATAAAACCTAACCTAACCAATATTATTATATTGTTAGACAGTGCTCTACAAAAAACCGGCGCACTCTGAAAATTTCATTTTTGTTGTAATTCTGTTTTTTTTGGATCAGTTTTGATTGTGGTAAATTTCATATGGGATTAGGAAAGAAAAATCAGAATTCTTGGAAAACTAAAGAAATTTATTTTTTAATAAAATTAATTAAAAAAAAAAAAACTGGGAAGCCTGTGATGCAGTTCAAAACCTGTTCCTTAACCTGTGGACCAACAAAACTTTGTCGTCATGGGGACCAGTGCCTCTCGGTCGACCTGAACCCTGCCTCCTTGTGTGCTGCCCTGTCTCCCTATACCGTCAGATGGATTGTTGTTTCCAGCAGACCTAAAGAACGCACTGCGTAGCCAGATCTTCCACCAGAGCGACAGCACGGGCCACTTGTTTAGGTGTCATCACTAATTTAACAAAAACAGATTTTTCTTGGACAAAATCGAAAAAGAAACTTGAGAATGATGTGAAATACAGAGGGTATATGACACCTTGTTATTGAAACTTCGACTTTGAGGATCAAGAGATTCAAAAGCCTCGATAGTAAATACAGAGAGGATTAATTCTCTCTGTAGTTTACCTAACTGTTTATACACGCTAAACAATATTGGATCTGAACAAAAAAGAATTACAACAAAAAAATCAAATTTTCAGAATGCGCCGGTTTTTTTGTGGAGCAGTGTATATATTATAATATTCTGTGGGCGCCAGTAGCGGTAGCGTGCTAGCCTGTTGAGCTCAGGATTGAGGGTTCGAAACCCGGCTGAGACCCCTAGTTTATTTTATCTGGTTATCTGGGAGGTAAAAAAACGGATGGGACGTTAAGTGATGGTCCTGTGCCATTGCGCTGTCAGGTACTCGTTAAAGACCTATTAGGTAAACCTGGGTAGGCAAAATTTAGAACTTCCACAGTAGAATCGGGTTCATGTCCACCAGAGCGACGAAAGAGCGCTCAGGTAGTAGACGATATGACCTCAAGCCCGGGCATGAGTCATAATAACTAAATGTGTTATGTCAATGTTAGCTGTTTTGGTTCAGTGTACCGCTGATTATATTACTTATTTTGCTGTGAATTATATTCGCCTATTGAATGTATTCTTAATCTTCGAACGTTTTCCCTAAATCAGGATGTGACTGTATGGCATCGCGATCCTCTCTATGAGGACAGTGGGCTTCTCAGCGCTGGCTGACTTCTCCCATCAAGTGACATTGTTATTAATTATTTATTTATACTTATAATGAAGTAGTGTATTAGCGCGAAAATTCGTAATTGAGGTTTCAATGGATTTTCAAGTTTCAATGTCTCCTGAATATGTTTTGACCATTTTTCGCGATATGAATGTGCTAATCATAAATCTTTTAAAGTAAAAGTTGTAAAGAAAACTGAAATACATATTTTATATGAAATGCTATTTTTGCAGGTCGTTCGGTTTTTTGCATTTTTTATCATATTTGCTAATCTTTACATATATAAATTACAAAAATCATGTGTGTACTCACTTATTCTGAGGCATTTCTACTTGTCATATTCAAATTGCAGGTCATAGGAAAAAAAAAAAAATAAATAAATAAATTTGTGATTTCAAGTGCCTTCGGAGAGTTAAAAACTGCTGTAACCCCCTTGTTTGGTGGTTATCTCAACCAGATGATAAGTCGGAACCGGGAAGAATGACTACTGTGATAGACAATATACAGTGAAACCTCTCCACAGCTGACATCGTCGTGTCTAAACAACCGTTTTTGTCCGTTATAAATAAATAAAACAAACTTATTTTTGAAATATTGTCTATTCCACTAAAGATATATATTCATATATAACTACCGGTTTCGGCTTTATACCATCGTCAGGTCTAGTTATGAACTAAGTCAGTTTGTAGAGAGCGACCCTTCAAATACATCTCAGGTCAAAGGGTGCTATTAGAACTTGGGAGTCCCCCGGCTGTACCGTTAGCTAACTCATGAAATATTTCTTAACAAAACCTAGTTCTAAATTTACATAAAACAATGTCACTAGACTAATACATGGAAAAATAACAAATAAATAAGTAAAAATACAAGTAAATAATAAAAAATAGAAATAAAATTAATAATAATGTTAAGATTTAGATAACTTGAAACCAAATATTAATAACAGATAATACAAACATATATGTGGAAACAGAACTGGTTTAGGGTGTTAACAAAGGGGAATAGTTGAAATAAATTTGGTCATTCATACAAATGTTCCTTAGAAGTTGTTTGTCCGTTATGATATACATTTTTCGAGCCAACCATTTGACGCTTTGAAATTTAAAGTTCCCAAAAGTTCGGCGACTTCGGGTGCCTTTTCCTGTATCATACAGCCAGAAACAGGGAGATTTTTGGCTCTTACTCGTCAAAACCATTCGAAACAATGGCGATCAATTTCAAAAACCTTACCGTGTTTTTTTTGTGAAAGCCGTTTTCGTTTCTTCATTTCCATGTTCCTGCCTGTTTTAGTAAAACTTCATTCTTTTCTTTTAAAATGCTCGCGATCTGCGTCTTTCCCACCTTAAAGGCTAGTACAGACTGTTCGGCTCGTTTTCAGTTTTCTATGAACACACTCCAAGCCGAACAGAGACGAGCCGAGCATTTGGATGCTCCACAACCATACTAACGAACATAACCTGCACAAGTTAACCTGCAGATAAGAAATTTACGTTTATTTGTATATCATTTAATTACTATTCAAAATCTTCAATCAGAAAATGCTCAAGGTAGGTAGCTACTTACGTAATTAATTTACATATTTGTAGTACAATTAATACGGATACGAATTTATTATGATACGTAATTTATTCTTACATGTAAATTGTTTAAAATGAACACTTTTTTAGGAAAAGTGTTTGAATAATTCCTCCCAAGCATCCAATCTCTTTATTTTATTAAAATGAAATTTGTGTTTTAAATCCCATATGACTGGGTACTGTCTCATAGCCTGAGCAAACTGAATTTGAAGCTCCTGAGACCAGTCTTCAGAAGCCATGATAAAATATAATTTATTGAATAATATTTAAATATATATTTAATTAAAAAAAAAAAAAAAGAACGTGCACTTCCAAAAACCTAAATATTTGAGAAGGTTATAATATTGGTTATAAACAACAGTGCTCGGGTCAAGTCGGGACGGTTCGGCTTGGTACCAGTCCACACACACCGCAGCCCGAGCCGAACATTCCTTTGATGGTTCGTCAAAAAACCGACAACAGGTGGAGCAGACCCCGAGCCTCCCTTGTTCGTCGAGCGCCTGCGCACTTCATCCCCAGGCATGCGCACTGACTAATGTTCGGCTCGTTGCTCGCGTGTCTATACGCCTCTTAAACTTTGCCGCTAAGTCTCTGACGCTGGGCTTTTCTCGATTATAAACTTTAATTACTTCTATTTTCATTTTTAAGCGTTAGCCGAGTTCTGTTTTGAGACATGGTCGGAAGCAAGCTGAATAAAATCTTGCGAATTGCGAACGAAAACGAAACAAGGAATTTCCATAATTATTGGGTAGTTTAAAAAACATATTTGTTCTTTAATCATTTCCCTGAACTCCTCCCCAGCCGTGCCTCACTGTGTTCCAAGAAACCAAGAGCCTGCTGTCCTCTTTCTGGATGTAGATTTTTCGGACGGGACCATTTAAGTCTGTTAAGAGAGGCCCTGTTCGAGAACTAAGCATTGATTTGAGTGGTATGCTGCCGGGACTATAGAACTTTTGTCCGTTAATAGAGTTATTCGTTAGAGGTTTCGCTGTAGTTAGTTACTGTAACTCATGCCCGGGCTTTAACTACGAGGTCATATAGCCTCCTACCAGAGTGCTCTTTCGTTACTCTGAATCTGTCTCTACTATGGGAGTACTAAATGTTGGCTAGTCAGGTTTAGTTATCTAGGGTAGGAGGTCTTTAACGAGTACCTGACATCGTACAGGCTCGAGAAAATCGCTTGATTTCCCATCTGATGGTGCTGGACAATATAGTCATTATTAACTGTGACGAGGTTGAAAACTTCAAATTAATTTATTATTATTTGGCTAAACCAATTTTAAAGTAGTGTCAAATCTCTTCCTCGTATCTTCAAATCCTCGAAGTGCTATTAAATTATTGTAATTCCCAAATCGCTTGTGTGTTTTGCCTGAAAATAGCTGGTTGATTAGAGACGCATATCAGAATATACCAACTTGTCGAAATCGATCCATTAATATCGAAGATACGAGGAACGACGGAAACAAGAAAAAAACTAAATACGAATTATTTTATGATTACACAATTTCCCCATGTAAAAGTTAAAAATATGTTGAGCCACATGATAATTTGTACGTATTAAATTATTTATGTATTGTTTGCTTATTACAATGTATAAATAGTAACTATTTCGTTAATTATTAAAATTATTGCATTATTTTTAACCATGTAATTGAAAAAAAACCTTCGTTCGGCCGGCAAGCTGTACCAAGATCATGTATCCGGCAGTGAAAAAATTATCTAGGCCTATTGTGGAGTTCGAATGGTTGCCATAATATCCTTTCATAGCCTATATTTTCAATGTTAGCAAGCTCTAATTTTTTTTAAAGACGTTAATTGATCAATATAGAGTAATGTGGTTTGTTACTGTTGAATGTAAAGTGGATAGTAAGAACTGTTTGTGTATTGTCTAGTGACACAGCAGAGGATGATGAGGTGAAGGAGAAGAATGAAAGTGGTAAGTGTGTAGCGGGGGCCGCATCCCAGACTTCCCGAGTCTCATCCAAGAAGGTTAAATTGCCTACTAAGACCGTCAGACCTCCGTCCCTCAAACAATCCTCCAAGACTCCTGTCACCGTCATGCCGCGCAGGTATTTTACCATTGCATACTATCTGAGTAAGTTATGTAAATATAGACATATACATATTGTTACGAACTAAATTTATTTTTTAGTAATTCATGTATTCAAGCTGATCTAGAATGGCCGGGGAGAAATTCAATTTTGTAACCTTAATATTTGAAATTATTTTTCAATTTCATAATGAATTTTTTATTGAATTTCAATTATTCAAATATTCTGTTTCATTCGTTTTGTGCTTGAAAAAGTTTTTCTATGTGTCTATGACTCATGTCCGGGCTTTAATTGCGAGGTTATAAAGCCTACTACCAGAGCACTCTTTCTTACTCCGGTGGACATGAGCCCGACTCTACTGTGGGAGTCCTAAATTTTGCTTACCTAGGTTTATTCACCTTCCAGGCTCAGTAACATTGCTTAACGTCCCATCCGAAGGACGGCGTGCTCTAGGTTTTCTGACCTCGTAGACAAAGAACCTAAGGGCCTCGGCCGAGTTTCGAACCCGCGATGTTGAGCTGAGTAAGTGAACACGCTACTACTGACTGCCGGTGCCCTCTTATTTTAATGTTGTTAGTCATATGAAAGTTTGTTTTAGATCACGTTATCTTTTGTAGGCGTTCCAGATAGTTCGAGTTGCATCACTATGTATTTTTATTTTATATATTTGTATTCATATATTTATTGTCATCTTTGATTTATTCCGTATATGCATATTTGTATTGTAATCAGTATATACTATTTCAGAATTTTTCTTTTATTATTGAGATTTCAATTTGAGACGAAATTTTATTTTTAATGTTTTCCGTATTTTAAGAAATAACTGTACAGGAGGGACAGGAAAAACCCTTTTGTGGCTGAAAGAAGGTTACCGTTCGGATTGTAAACTGGTTGAACTTCCATTTAGTATTTGTTAAGTCGTGGCTGAAGATGGTAGCAATACCGAGGGTATATATTTTATATATCTTGTGAAATAGACAATATAAAAAAAAAAAAAAAAAAAAAAAAAACATTCTTTTTCTTTATATTTTTAGTTCGCGTGTTCAGTTAATTTCCTGACCAATGTTAATTTTAAGTAAATCCTGTACATATCGGAGAGTGTCTGTCAGCTGTTTTATGGATTGTGTCAGTGTAAAACAACAATGGCAATTAAAAACAATGGCAGAGCAGACCACATCTAAAATAAATAAACTATAAAACATGTTTTATATAAAAATATTAATTATACCAACACAACCAAAAAAAAATGTATCCTCCTTTGTAAGAATGCTGAACCAATAAGAATAAAAAATTGATTATGGTCTAATGCCGAAACGGTAGTTAAGTATTCATTTTTTGTGGAATAGACATTATTTAAAAAAAAAATACTCTGATGTACTCAGCCCTCGATTTTTTTTGTTTATTATCTAAAAGTAAATGCGATTATTGTAAAATCGTAAAATTGTGTGTTGAGCTCAAGATCGAAATCCAACCGAGGCCCTTAGTTTATTTTATCTGGGAGGTCCTTCGGATGAGACGTCAAGCGATGGTCTCGAGCCTGTACGATGTCAGGTATTCGTTAAAGACCCCTACCCTAGGTGTGTTCCCAGAAATCCATTACAACAGAACCTCTCAGGTAAATGGGAGACATATAAGCAGAGATTAATGAAATATTAAAGTCACTCAAACCTGACTCCAGTCCCTGATATTGCCGCATCTCTCCTTCCAATCCATTATTACTTATTTGCTCTCATATTAATGTTGGTTATTATTATACAACATTATGTGCTCAAGATAAATAATTCTATAGTAACGAACATTAAATCATATTTACCTTTTTTAAATAGAGGGCGCCGGTAGCTCAGTGGTATGCGTGCTTGACTTCTGAGCTCAAGAACATGGGTTCATAACCCGACCGAGGCCCTTAGTTTATTTTATCTGGGAAGTAAAATAAACATAAGCACGCCGTCCTTCGGACGGTACGTTAAGCGATGGTCTCGAGCCTGTACGATGTCAGGCACTCGTTAAAGACCCCTACCCTAGGTGAATAAAAATTTAGGATAGGCAAAATTTAGGACTCCCACAGTAGAGTCGGACTCATGTCCACCAGAGTGACGAAAGAGCGCTCTGGTAGTAGGCGATATGACCTCGTAGTTAAAGCCTGGGCATGAGTCATAAAACTTAAACCTAAACCTAACCTCGTAAAATTGTTTTCGGAATTGTAGAATAGAATAACGGTTATAAAAGCAAAATCAACTACTTACCATTTTTATCTCCATTTTCACTTATCTTTTTTTCATGTATTGTGTACATTTTATGCGATACACAATAAGTACACTTATGCGATGCAGTATAAGTAAATTTAAAGCATTTTGAACACTCAAAAAAAAAACTGCATTATTTTAAACACAAACGGATAAGAAATACACATGTTGTATTAAAGCATCACAAGTGAAAGGTGCCCACAACTATGAGCAGTCTGCTAAGTGGGCGTCAAGAATGTTACAATTTTTCGTTTGCGTTGCTGCATCTACCTCAAAACGTCCTGCTATAACTAAGTAACGAGTTACTCTTCATAAAGAAGTTTGTTTTATTTATTTATGTGGTATTTGTTTCAGAGGTCGGGGCTCGGCACTCTCCGAGGGGGAGGATGAACAGTGCTCCTCAGACTCAGATGTAACCTGGCCTCCCAGATCATCCCGGGTCACCAAGGAACCCATCCCTCATCCCAGGGTCTACGATCACAACTCCAGGATCCTCAAGGAGTGTCCACAGAAGGCATACAGCGTCACTCATATACCTCTTTCAGATCAACCTGTCAGTTTTGCTATTTATATTTGTAATAATTAAGGGTAGTCAACCTACAATGATAATATTACTTTTTTTTAACAAAATGTATTAAGTCAAAAAAGTTTCCTCCCAACGAAATACTGGTGGTAATAATCGACTGAACAATAATCAGTGGAATGATCAGTAGTCACCTGAACGATAGTTAGCTGAACAGTCATAACTAGATAACATCACAGGTATAAGTCAAACTAAAGTATAATAACATGTTAAGTATTATTTATCTTATCGGGTATGTAATGCGTTGAAGCTGGATCAAGACATTCTTTACACCCCCTTATTTCCGTAAATACTTATAGGTTAATTCTGAAACAACTTTAATGTATAGAAAACAATCGAAAGGTTTCTCAAAAGTTAGCTTTAATTACTAAAACTAAGCTAAGTATATTAGCTCGGAATGCATTAGTTATATAATCGGTAAAAAATACTATACAGAGTTTTGAATGGAAATTCATGTTTTCCGACCTGATTTCAAAAATGAAAAATAACATCTGTGTATCTGTTTGCGTCTGTGAACACAATAACTCCCGATCGATGAATGTATCGACATGAAATTCTATGTCTATCCAGAACCATCTAAAGACGACACCTATTGATTTTCAGCCAAATCTATCGACGGAAAGGGAGGGATTAGAGGGGAGGCTTAACACAAAAACTCTAATAACTGCCGTTGTAGTATATGTATTGGTATGAAATTTCATATGTGAATTCGAAGTCTTATTAGAACGACACCTATTGTTTTTCCGCGGAATCAGCCGAAGGAGAGGGGGGTTCAACTAGAAAATCCCATTTTCTGTCGATATAATGAATGTATCGACACAGCATTTAGTATGAGGATTCAGAAGCCATTATGTAAGTCAAATATTGTGTGTTAGCCCAAACGGTCGGTTGGCTTTGGGGAGATCAAAAATGTAATTGATTAATTTGTGCTGCTGGGGAAGTACTTAAGCCGGTGATTCACCAACGAAATTCTTTCTAATGTTACTTGTGTTATTTTGCCAGTAAAATTAGATTTTCCAATTAAACATACACTCGTAGTGTGCTGAATAACAAATAGACAAAATAAAATGTCAAATATTGAGAATTTATATTAATAAAAAAAAAAAAATGTATAACGATTATTTTAAAGGATATGTGCTCGGCAATTGCTGAAGAAGAAGAGGCATTTGTTCATAAAGAAACACTGAGCGTGGCAGCTAGAAGGGATAAGATCGTCCGAGGTAGTAAGGCTCTGAGGAAGGAAAGAGAAACGAAAGAGCTGCAGGAGGTCCTCAAGGAACTGAAGGAGGCTGACCGACAGAAGAAGATAGATCAGGCTATCTCCGGCTCTTATCCTGTAAGTTGCCTGTTCCTATTATTCTATAAAATATGTCTGTTCGTTTAGTTAACTGGCTCAGTGAAGTATTTGTCCTTTGTTGTTTATACAACATGGCATATTAGTAAAATAAGAGGGAGAAGAAACATATCGCTGTCAGTGCGATTTACAGTTTAGTTATAATTTTTTTTATTGCACCAAAAAGTCGCTTTCAAAGGGTTGAACTTGCGTAAAAATGTCGATACTGTAAAATGAGATTACTTTGCACCTTACTTTTCGCCATTTTTAAAAATATTTCATACCGTCACCATTAAAAGGGCACAAAAACATTTGTACTCGTTAGGTTGGCTATACTGGTAAATTTATCACAGGAACCGGCGTCCTTGCTTGACTTGGGAAAAAAGTGAAAATGTCTATATAAATAGCATGTGATATCTTTTTTTTTTTTTGTTTTTTTGGTCCACCTTGTACAACTTACCCTGTCGGGCGTCGAGGGAACTCGGGATCAAGGTATGGCATGTTTATAATTGTTACTTTATTTGACATGAGGTTGTGACGACCACCAGTCGACCAATCTGCGACGGCAGATGTCTTATCGGCTGAACATTGCTTAGCCGA
The DNA here is from genome assembly GCA_963662175.1 of Aradus depressus. Lineage (NCBI taxonomy): Eukaryota > Metazoa > Arthropoda > Insecta > Hemiptera > Aradidae > Aradus > Aradus depressus. Next base: position 24,399,667 of record OY759214.1, read on the forward strand.
TCTCTGTCATCTGTTGCTGTTGGTCCAGCCCCTGATACGATCGTCTCGCGAAACTCCATCCTGACCTGTTATATATCAGCAGTCTCGATGCCGCCGCACGAACAGTTCGGGTTCTTCTTCCTCTTAAAGAAGAAGAACTTGGAGTTAAAATCTCCGTGACCTGATAATATCTGGGACATTCAATAATCATGTTGTACCCACGCTGATTTAAGGCGTACCTCGACGTCCGTGAAGTCGTTCGGTCATCTGGAGATCGTGATCACGGATTTATTCACTATCCATTCCTGGACGTCTTTGCAACGATCTGGTCTGGACTGTCCGCGCATCTCTAAAACCAAATCTGCTGAAAGGACCAAAGGAACAATTTACTGCATCACAAGCTTAACTCTGGATTTTTTCAGAAATTATAAAGAAAATTTGCAAAATCCATGATATGGCGTCTTTTATGCCGTCTATAATATAACAACGTATGTGTTCTTCTAAAGATGAGAATGTAAAATATTAAAAAAAAATGAAATCCTCTAAGGTGCAAAGTAACCTCGTTTTTTGGTATATCTACAGCTGATTAAAAATAGAGATATTATAAAATGTCAAAAAAAAACCCAACTTTTCGGAAGAAAAAAATCATTTTTATTTCGTTTGTGTTTGATCTATTGACTTCCAATTTTGATTGTTTGATTACGATGTTATTTGAGATCACAGGAAACATCAACCAAAGCCACATCAGATTCATTACAACATACGACATTTTGTAGTCTGTTATTTGTATAACTGCAAGTTATGACCTTTTGAATTTACACATAATAAATGATGCCAAGTATTATTAATTATATTTTATTTTTTTTCTTATAAGAGTGAATTACATTTTCGAGATGCCAGAAGAAAAGAAATGGAAAAAATGCGGCAAGCAAGAATGAACTGTTATCTCCCTTCAAATTGTGGTAAGTTTTTCTATGGAAATCAATTCAAAAATGTTAATAATATTTAAAAAAAAATACGATAAAAAGATTTAGTGTTTAGTTCTTTTTTCGTCCTCCATTCTTCCGACCCCTTGATTCCAAAACTGAAAAGTTTACATAAGGACACCCATCAGTTACCAAATGAATCGGTCAAAAGGGAGTGGGGGATCAGATGAATAGGGGGTTGAACCTAAAAATCCTTATAACTATCGATGTAACGAATGTATCGACATTTTGGAAGTTTCTTTAAAAAAAAACATCCGACAATTTTCTCTTTGGTTTAACATGTTTTCCCGGTATTACGAAAAAATAAAAAAAGCTGCTCCGTACTACTACTGGAAGTTCTGAAAAGGACTGTTGTGAAGTTTGAAATACAATTTCTGTAAGACATTTTTCTGATCTGACTGTAGACTGACCATCAGCAGTGGGCAGATGCGCACATATCTATCCTATCCACCCACCACCAGACGTCTTAATAGCAAATTATTTTATATTTATTGGACGGCTTGCTCAAAGAACCTTGAACACGCCGTCCTCCGTATGGGACGTTAAGCGATGGCCCGGAGTCTGTTCGTTGTCAGGTACTCGTTAAAGACCCTTACCTAGGTGAATAAACCTCGGTTGGCAAAATTTAGGACTCACATAGTAGAGTCGGGCTCATGTCCACCTGAGCGTTCGAAAGAGCGCTCTGGTAGTAGGCGATATGACCTCGTAGTTAGAGCTTGAGTCACAATGACTAACTATTATAGAGTAGGTTTAAAATATATTATTAAAAATTTTGCTAGATTATGATTTGAAAATTGCACCTATTATTATGGACTAATTGTTTACTTTTTAATGTTTGTAGTGGAAAGAAGAGAAGACCAGGAGCCTATTCCAGAAATCGAACATGGTATTCAGCTAAAAGCCCAGTATCCTCATGGGAGACAGTTAGGACAGGAGATTCCTCATTCTTCAGGACAAAACCAAGAGAAATCTGCACAGGTATCTACAGAATCAAGTACCAGTTCTTCCACAACAGAGGAGACTTTACAGAACCTCATCAAGAGATATCAGAAAGAAAGAATGAAACTATTGGGTCAGTTGGGGGAGCCCTGCTTTCAAGAGAAGGTAGTTCAAGCACCACAGTGGGTGCCTTGTGGGCGCCAGGAAGTACAGGAGACGGAGAGTGAGGAAGATGAGAGTGTCCAGGAGAGGTTTGTACAGGAAGAACAATCTGCCAGGATCCACCAAGAAGGATTACCTGCTGGGTTCAGCAGATCGCCCCCTCGTAGGTTTATCCCGGAGTCCAGTCAGCGGAGTGGGGAGAGGCGATCGGTAACCTCCAGCAGTCCTCAGCCTCCTACTCGCTCTAAAGGAAGTCCATCTCTAAGTCCTCAGAGGGGGAGGTCACCCGTAGTTCCTTCAGAGGTGAGGTCCTCCCCTGATGTTCAGATAACCATCAGGCCCGTTTCCTCCCCTCAGACTTCCAGAAGCCCTTCCTCCTCAAACCAACCTATAGAACAGCCACCTGTTGTCCGGCTGTCCATGAGCCCCGAACCTCAACCTCAGTCTTCTGAGAGAAGGAACTCAAGTCCCGGTAAAGTTGAGGCGACCATTGTCCCTGGTTCTGCAAATGGTCAGAGTGTTTCTAGCCGGAATGGAGAAGGGTCGCTTAAGGAAAAAACGGAGAAATGCGAAGGGAATTTTGGTTTAAATGAAAACATGAGAACGGATCCTGAAAACGAGACTGAACCATCCAAAGTTTTAAATTATCAGTCACGTCAGACAAGTCCGATTCCGTTTTCGTCTTCCTCTGCCTCTTCTAAGGATTCATCTCAAAGTGGCACTGTTGAATCTTCTTTAACTTTTGAAGGCTTAAAAGTTATTGTTAAAATATGTGAAAAAAATTCAAAATCTACCAAGGCTTTACCTTGTAAACGTATAAAGGAAATTCAGCCAAAATCCAATACGTCATGGGATACTCGTCTTGGAGACCAGGTTACCAGCTCCACCTCCTCTGGCTCCACAACCTACATGAGCCCTCCCACCACGTTGAGTCCAAACCAACAGGCTCTTCTTCAATCTGTCTTGAACAAAGTTCAAGCGAAGAACAAGAATCCCAAACTTCATGACTATATAAAGAAACTGTTGGCGATGAGCAGGGACAGTATAGAGGAGCTGGGCGTATCTTCTTCTAGTGATGTATCTGTACACAGCAGTGTGGTTCGTCAACCGCCATGTCCTGAGAGGGCGAGTTCCCCGCGGAGAGAGGCCAGCTGTCAGGCCGAGGATGACACTGAGAGGAAGGCTTATGAAGATGTGATGAAGTACTCGGAAGTGGCGAACGGTTACGCGAGAAGACTGCAGGACATCGCCAAAATGATTGAGGACATGCGGGTGTTCCCTCGGCAGTGGTCTAGATGCCTGGACGAGAGCTCTGGGTACCTGAGTCCTCCCTCGGAGGTAGCAGACCCCGTCAGGTCCGGTCTTTGCCCCTGTCCTCCTCAGCCTCCCGATCGTCCTCCCATGGACGTTCCTTCTACACTTCAGCCACACCCTTCACATTGTCGAACATCCAGGCCTCCAATAAGTCTTCTCAATGGCAATTCTAGGTAACTTAGTAGTTGTATTAATTTTTTTTTTTATTATACCATTTCCGACTTGCCACAGCAATTGGCGTAAATTTCGACACAATTGGAAATTATAAAAATATTTAAATACATTGTTAAAGAAACATTGAATAGGCTAACTGCATTTTGATTTCTCTTTGTGTAATCTTCTGATGCAAATAAATCTAGTGTATAAGAAATTTATTTTTTTCAATTTCTACAGAAAGCAAGGGGAGGGAATAAATAAATGGTAAATTTAACTGTAAAAAATAAATAAACAAAACAGTCGGTGAATCACTTTTCTTCTAAACTTTTTTCCTCTTCGATCAATTTGGCTGAAAATCTTAGACAGGGACTTCTCAACTCTTTTATAAAATGTATATTCATTATATCAGCAGTTTGTTAGTTGAGTTTTTTAGTTATAATGATTTTTTTTATGTTATGAGATATAATGCATATATGTTATAATAACATTTACTAAATGCTTGTATTATTTTTTTTTTTTTTTTAGTCTAAATTTTAAACATCTGAAAAGGAAAACTTCTATAAATCCCGATGACCCGACATTAATCATAAGTCCCTCAAGGACTTAAGTAAAGTAACAATAACTGGGAATTTTAATTATCTCTTTAAATTCTACATTACAATTTTGTAAGTCGTCCTATTTGAGGTGACCCACCCCCCCCTTTCCCATAGTCTCAAATGGTCACACTTACTAGAAGAATACATTCAATAGCCCTACAATAATACAATAAATATCCTCGCTTATCTATTTCTTTATTAAATTAAGAGATACTTAGTATATTTGTAAATTTGTAAAGATGCTCTAGTATTTGGTTTTACTGTGCAAAATAACTATACACAATTTCAATATTTTTATGACTATATAATTCGGAGATACGAGGGGCGGGAAACAAAGTTTTTATAGCTTTGAAAGCTAATAACGAGCAACCGGTGCATTCAAAATTGAAATTAAAAATATATGTATATGTATGAGCTCGGTTCAAGGAGACCTAGCCGACGATGCCCCACTTGATGAGGTTCGGGACATGTTTTTTGACGTGACAACATCTTATAAATTGGAAGGCCAGCACTCCATGTTAGAAAACTGCGTTATCTACATATGTTACTTTCGTATCGCGCATGCGCCGAGAGACTTAACTAATCGAATTGTTAATTGAACTTCACAATTACATTATTGTCCTACATGATGTATAAATGTGAAAATAGCATTGATTTAAATAATCGCTTCATAAAATTGTTCACCATTCTAAAACTATTTGATCTATGAATTTGAAAATAATATTTTTATCGAATAAACTCTTTATAAAAATTTTAGACCAAATTTTCATTTTTTGAAAACTATTATGCTTATGAATGTTTTCTTTCTATATTGTTTTAAAATTGTTTCAAGATTCGAAAATGTTATTGAAATGATTTGTTATATTTGATTCTTGACACTTTCGCTATCTCGCAACTCAGACGTTGTCACGCTCATTTCGCCACGCATCGGAGTTGCACGCACCCGGTTTTTTTTTCTTTTTTTTTCTTCCCCCTTTTACATGATTTTAGAAAAAATTATATTTTAGTTTTTTGTTTACCTGTTTTCGCGTTTACAAGAGATATTTACTTGCGAAAATTAGGTGTTAGGAAGCTATGACGGACAGATAGAAACCAACATTAAAAGAGTTCTTCTCTGTACCCAAGGATCACTAAAAATGTTAAAATATATATTTATGATATGATACAAAATGTCTGTGAACACGATACTACCGATATTAATGTACCGATATATGTGTATTCAGAACCCTCTAAGGACAGCATGGATTGATTTTCAGCTAATTCGGCCAAAGTGAAGGGATTACGGGGGTGGCTTTACACACAAACTCTAATAACTGCCGTTGTCATGAATGTATTTTGTTTTTTGTCTAATTAATATTTTGTTTACAATCAAACTTTTTCGTTGTTCATTTAAAGTTTAATAACCGATACTCCAATAACACGCATAAAAAGGTTCCTAATTTTATAGTCTTATAGAAACACTTGTGACACTCGTTTGTAGGTCAACACAACTATCATTATCTGGCAGTTCTGCTCGTTCGCTGCTTTATTTGGTATTTTCGGATATTAACCCATTATTAAAATAGGACCTAATCGGTTTAACATATTCCTTAGTGAAAATTTAATAGAAATTATCATCCAAGATTAAGGTAGAATTTAGATCAGTGTTCTCTTAAGTTACCATTAACCGGATGGTTTACCGTAAGGACAACTTTCTGGATTTGGTACATTTTGTGTTTCTTAAGCTTCTAGATTTCTTATTTCCGGCATTTTTCCCAGTGAACGGGCGTGGATATGTCCCAAATTTTGTCAAAAAAAGACACCTGGAAGAAATGCAGGAAATAAGCAATTTTGGTACGTATTCTTTTCTGAGTTGTAAAACGAATCAAAGAAATGTAAATTTTTACTCGTAAAAATATTTCTTAATCTTTATTTAAATCTTCTTGCTTTTATTGTATTTTACTAATTATGTTTTTCTTAATTTGCCTTTTATTTCAGAAAAGTAGCTCCCGAGGCTGTTCCTCATGAACTATCAACGATTCAAGAGGCAGAGTCACGGTCGCAGATAGACAGATGTAAGTTCACGCCTACGTTCGATCCTGAAGTATCCTCAATTCGAGGAAGCCCTCTCCCGCGAGAAGAGGATGCTGCCAACACCTCCTCAGAGTCCAACCTGTCTCTCATTCGAGACAAAGAGATCAGCTCTCTTGTGGAGTCCTCCTCCGACTATGAGGATGTGTTCCGAAGTCTGGGGATTGCCTGGGCTCTGCCCACTGTTCGGAAGACCCGGGAGTGTCAGAAGCGGCAGGAATCAAGTGGAGAGTCGAGTGGCCGAGGAGGAGTGACCACCTCCACTCCGAAGAAGAGTCCCGTGAGCCGTTCGCAGAGGCCAGACTTGTCCGACTCGGACAGTCTCACCCCGCCCTCTGTCGGTCTCCAGTTGCCTCCCAGGCCACCACCTCCCGGATCAGATGAGCCACCCCCACCCTCCATCCCACGCAAGCGCTAGACCATTTTAGATATAACGGGTATTGCATATTAGGAAAGGTCACTTCCCGCCAACATTTTTCGACTTGAAAATGTTGATTTTCGTGTAATTTTGAAATGTCAAACTACTATTGATACAGGTATTTAAAAATAATAAAGCTTTTCATTATTTCGCATATTTCCGTTTTTATGTCAATTTGAAATTTGAATTTTTTTTCTCCTGAAATTCATACCTAAAAATTATGCGTCGTCAAAATAATTTTTTTATTTTGAATATGAACAATAATATCTAATAAAATGATTATTGAAAGTGAACATCCTTTTTGCTCAATGCCTATAATTGAACTTGTAATTTCACAAACAATTGTTCAGTGTCAATGATAGTTTTATCAAAAAGTTTTGTGTTACTCATAAAAAAAAAAAAACATTCTACAACTACTATCTTTTGTGGAATTTTTTTTTTCGGGGGGGGGGGGGGGGGAGAGAAATGAAAATTATCCACTACTAAACCACGAATATGCGAAATAATGAAAAAAAAAACTGTCGATATTTTTGAATACTTCTGTCGGTATTATGTCATATGAAATGCAAAAAGTTGCTGTCGAAAAAACAATAGTTATGGCTTAAAATGACCTGGAAGACGATTTGTTTAAGATGAGATGAAATAAACATTTATTTAATTTGTGTATATTTGACAATGCATTGATTGACATGAAATATTTTATTTATTACAATTTCTTTATGACTTATAAATAATTTTATAAATTATACATTTTTTCAATGAACTTTTTTTACTTTCCTTGCATATCTTATAATTTAATAAGTCCTTGGTTAACATACATTTAGAACATTTCTCCTCTATCTGTTAAACATGCAAGAAGCAAGCAATAATACTCAGATTTTCATAGAATCTTTAAACTTTTCAAAATAACTGATTGAAGAGCTAACTTATTAAATTCAATAGTCATACTTCGAAATTAATCATATAATAAATTAAAACATCCAACATTAATTTGGCTTTTCATTAATAATTAAAGTGCGATCTCTTCTTTAGTCGTCGCGCCACTGGAAGTCACAGCCTGCTTGAACCATGTTGTTCATCTTAGAAAAGACCTGCCAATCACAATCAAACAATTATATTTTAGCTAGTATATATATTTTTACTTGTTTTGGGGGGAAGTTATGTGAACATGACAAAATTCGAAACTGGATTTTTGCAATTTTTCTATTTTTGTAAGACCTCAGTATCAAAATGAGACAATTTCTGGAAAATGTCTGTATGCAGATATATATGTGTGTGTCCGTCGTTCCTCGATTTTCGACCAAGTTTGATGATGTGAACCTCTACTAGACCAGCAATTTTCAAGCAAAATTGAATTTTTGACTCATTATTGATTAATACCAATTATCTCTCTCGATATTGCATCTATAACATTTTGGTCGTTATTCTTTTAACGTAGTCAATAAAGGAAAATAAAATATGATCAAAAGCACTGTTGCGATGGCGACTTTTTAGTTAATTAATAAAAATTTCTTTATCTGTAGCCAAGTAATGAAAACAATTAATGACGTCAGGAGCCTTGCGTAAACCCTCCAATGTCCATTGACAGCCCTATAAGAAAGTTCTGTGCAAACAGCTCGACCTGCTCATATTTTACGGTAAGCCTGAGGAGAAGACAAAAAATTTCGTCGGGTCATTTAAACCCCAGTATCATTTATATAAGTAAGATGAATTGAAGCATTGAAACAACTTAACTGGAATCTTATCCTAGACCACTTGTTAAAATCAATAACAATGTAACCTTGGTTTTTCTTGGTTCATCAGAAGGAATCCTTTTACCTATCTACGTATTGAAATTCTTAGACTATCCGAAGGGCGTTCTTAGAAATGTATTGTGAGTCGAGGAAGCAACAATTGCAAATTTATTGTTAAGGTTCTCTTGTACTAACGTTCCAGATCAATCCTATAACGAGATTCACAAATCTAAAATAACGCCAGTTATAACACTGACCGTCAAATCTCTTTTATAAAAACACATTGATGTTCAGTATATTTTTTTTCAAATTCATTAAAAAAAAAAGGTAACATGAAAAATTAAGAAAAAAAAAATCCAAGTAGTTATTTACCTAGGAACCCTGAGCCAGCGGATGATGATGGTTTGGTGGAGTAGGTAGGCCGTCTCTGGGGTGTTGGTCGGTAGCCGGTCGTGTAGCTCTTGCTAGGGTACCTCCTATACCTGGGATTGTCCTTATAACCGGGGTATGGCTTGTAGCTCACAGCGCTCGTCTTGTAGCCACTGGGCCCTGGGCTGTAGCTTGATCCGCTGGGCTTGTCTAAGGAGAAGGGCTGGTTGGGATGTCCCGACCCGAAACTGCTCGATGGGCCTGAGAAGCCGCCGCTGCTGTACGCGCTTCCTCCAGTGTATTTTGCGAAATCTTGGCTTGGCCTATAGCTTCCTCCAAAGCTGCTACTTGGTCCTCCGAAACCTCCACTGCTGTGACCTCCAAAGCTGGAGGTTGGTGCTCCGAAACTGGACGAGTGACTGGGTCCTCCGAAGCTAGATTGGCTTGGACCGAACCCACCGTGACCTGCGCCTCCAAAGCTTGCAGAAGTACTGGATCCTCCAAAGTGGCTGGTCCCGAACCCTCCAGGGCTGTAGCTCCCATGGGTGCTCCCACTCAGGCCGCCAAAGCTCCCCAAACTACTGGAGCTTCTGAAGCCCCCAGAGCTGCTGCTGGCTGGACTGCTGTAGGTGTTGCCGTGATTGCTGTAGCTAGGTACAGGGTTGGTGTAGCTGCTGCCGCCGCTGTAGCTGGGGTTGCCGAAGTGGCTGCTGGAGCTGGTCCCGCTGCTGTAGGCTCCGCTTGGGTTGCCACTGAAACCGCTGTGCTGGCCATCGCTGGCGTAGCTATTGCTTCCCTGGAACCCAGCGATCTTGCCCGCGTTAGCACCGAACCCCCCATTGGCCGACCCGTGGTAGCTTGAGGAGACACTGTAGCTGCTTGCTCCTCCGTTTGTTGACGCTGGGTTGTAAGTTGGGCTGAAGCTGTCAGAGCCCTTGTAGCTTGACCCTTGTTTGGTGTAGTCGAAGGCGTAAGGCTTGGCACTTTGGGCTGACGTAGATTGTTCATCGTCTAAGTAGCTGCTGATGCTGTTAATATCAAACTCATCATTTGATCCAGAATAAGCTGAAATATACAATTTTAGTTAGTTTTATGGTAATAAATATAAAAAAATCTTAAATTTATTAAAGAATATGGTCATGAATTGGACAGTTATATTTTTGGGGGGAAATTACTAAAACCCAATGTTTATCGTTGCCGGTTCAAATCACCAAACAGTACACGACCAACACTATTGGCTGCAAAACAAGGAGCGTCCAGTTAACAGATTTCATTCATCATTAGGCAGCTATGTAACATTTCGAGGCTGCGACAACGGATTTTATCAATTGAGGTTTTGCTCAACAAGTTTTAAGTCATTCCATAGTATATTATCATCAGTTTCATTCATATTTTTAAACAAAACATTCCTACCAACTCCTTTTCATAAATAATTTCCATTACGTTAATAAAATAATGAAAATTCAGATTTAAATCATTAAATATAATTCGTCGTAAATAGGTAAAATTTAAAAAAATTACTTAAAATTTCTAAAAAAAATTCGTTTTAATTTACCGTTCATTTCCTTTGATTATAATTTTAATATCATAAACTCTCAAAAATAGATTAGCCTCCGATCTAGAGTAGAAGGTTAACGTTCGGTTTTAGGGGTATGTGGTTTGTCATTTTTCTTGGAAACTTTCAATTAAGATAAAAAATACAATCAAAGAAAAACACTAGATAAAATAAATTGACTCCATGAATCCATTGAACTGTTCTCTGATTTATCATGGAATAAAAAATATACTAGACTGGAAAGATGAACGATGTCTGATCTCTTTTTAATCGGGACCACAGTATTTAGATTATGATTTGAACCCTGAGAAGAGCCTAGGGAGTAAGGTACTTGTACTGAGGAAAATCGGGAATTGTTAAAAGTTAAATTGATAACATTTCCCTATCTTCCCTAAAAAAACAAGGCTTAAGTCCTTTCATTTTGTTTTTAATTATGAATTGCTTTTATCTGTGATGTTTGTTTGAACTTGCTCTAAACTACCGGAATCCAAGGTACTATTGAATGTCAGTTTTCCTTCCGTGATCTACATATTACCGGGCTGTGGTTAACGCCTCACTTAGTAGCCACATTATTCGATAGTTTCGTGTAAGATAAAAGGGGTTTTACCCTATCGCAATTAGCGTGTGGTGTGATGTGGAGAGAGAGCGAGACTCGCTTTCTGAGTCTGACACGAGAGAAGCCCGCACGAGTACATCTGATAAGGAAAGCCACCGCAACGACCTCTCTCACTCTCTCCTCCTTCCACATCTCTCTCACTCTATCCTCTCCTTCTACATCTCTCTCACTCTCTCCTCCTTCCACATCTCTCTCACTCTATCCTCTCCTTCTACATCTCTCTCACTCTCTCCTTCCACATCTCTCTCACTCTATCCTCTCCTTCTATATCTCTCTCACTCTATCCTCTCCTCCCTCTACATCTCTTCACTTTCGTTCTTCTAAGTTATCCACTTTCTTTGCTATCTTCCGTCATTCTCTTATGTCTATGACATCTCTCTTCACCTTTTCACTTTGCTTCTTTTAAGTCTTCTCTGCCTCCTCCATCTTCATTCATGTAAGTTAGTCACTGACTTATTCTCTCTCCATCTTTTCACTTTGCTTTTCGTAAGTCTTTTCTGTCTGCCTCATTCATCTAAGTTAGCCACTGTCTCCAATATCTCCCTTCATTCTTTTCTGTCTTCTCTTCATCTTTTAACTTTGCGTTTTTTTGTCTGCCCCTCTATTTTCATCCTTTCTCTATTATTCTATCAAGTTAGGCACTGTCTCCGGTATCTCCCTTCATTCTTTTCTGTCTTTTCCCTCTTCATCCTTACAATTTCATTCTTTTAAATCAGTCCCCGACTTGGGTCTCGTGTCTTCTTTGTCTGTTTACTTCTTTCACATTCATTCCTCTATGGTGTGGAAATTTTTGTAAAATTCAAACAAATTATGAAAGGATTTTTCAGAGGTAAGCAGTTTCAACATGTTTTAGGATTCTGACCAGAACGTAAAAAACTTTTAAGATAAAATATAGTCTAACCTCTCACAGACTTTATTAATTTTTGTTAGCCGGCTTTCGAGGTTGCCCTCATCATCAGACCGATATAATAATTTTGAAAACAACGTAATTGTAAATTTTTTAATAAATAAGGTTTAAACATTTAAATAAACATACATAAAACTACTGGAGTTGTGACTCAGATGGGGAACAGGAATAACACATCTGTCCCCTAAAATGTTTTAATAAAGAAGGTTGTAAAAAACCTTATTTATTAGAACATTTTAAATTATGTTTTCAAAATTATTTATCAGACTGCCTGATGATGAGGGCAATCTCGAAAGCCAGCTAGCAAAAATTAATAAAATCTGTGAATAGTCAGACTATATTTCATTTTAAAACCAGGGAAATAATCACTTCTCACTACATCAGCCGTCTTCATATTAAAACACTTGGTTTGGAATTGTTTAGTGGATTCCGAGGCATGTTCCATGCGAAAACTCCCCTTAAACAAAATAATGATAAAAAGGGACTTTATACAACTTATAGTAGTGGGAAACCATAAACAGTAGCTCATTAACTGTATAAAGTTAACACTTTTAATTATTATTTGCTTAGTTTTTTATTTATTTTATTTTTTTAATTGTGAGATGCGAATGCCACAGACATCAAAAGAAATGTTTTTATAATAGATGGTTGCGTTTTCTCTTTTCCTACAGCGGGCAGTAAAGAAATACGTGAAAGTCAACTATTTTACTTGTCTAAAAAGATAAATCATTTTCTTCAGATTATTATTTCTAATATACTGTTTGTTTATATTAATTTGTTTTTCCTAAGTAATCCAATTTTCAGAAAGTAACATAAAATAAACTTTTAACTGCCATAGTAGACATTATTCTTTATTTTAAATCCGGCTTTCTAAGAAGGGTTATTTAATTTTATTGAGAAAGTTTTTAAACTATTAATTTAAATATGACATAGAGCAAAGTACATTTCTCTCAACATTTGTTTTGACATAAAGGCAAATTACTTTAAAATATGAACTGCAGTATATAATACAACATCACAATACACTATAAATTGAACAGTCAGATGATGATGATGAGATTCAATTATGGGATCCTGGTGGTGAAGCGGATAGCATTGCTGCCTGCAACCAGACAGGTCGGGGTTTGAGTTCATACCTCAGTACTGACATGAATTATAATTTATACGAGGTGTGTTCAAAAAGGAAACGATTCCGTTATTGTGATGGTAAACATGTTTGAAAAGTATCTGTACATTGTTAGCCAATCCGGGTGTTTAGTCTGATGTCAGCTGTCAAAGAGGTTAGATGTGTTTTGGTACGATCGGCGATTATTTATTTGTTTACAAAATGGATCAGAGAATTTGCATTAAATTTTGCTATACGAATGGAATAAAGTGCAGCAAAGTTTTAGAAATGTCTTTTGATGAGTCCGCTATGAGTAAAACTAGGGTTTACGAGTAGTCGCCAAGACCGAAAAAACCTCGACAAGTGCGGTCGAATGTGAATGTCATGCTCACTGTGTTTTAGATTTTAACAGCAAAGTGCACCATGAGTTCTTGCCACATGGGGACTATTTTGAAGGGGATAACATTGATGTAGGCAAATAAATAAAATTCTTTTCAAAAACCTAAAATTCCCGTAATTTTTGGAACACACCTCGTATCTCTTGTTTAGAACGGAGTGGCCATCTGGCGTGGCGGTGGCCTGTAGAAGTTGGGATTACCATCGAGAATAACCACGTGAGATGATGCGATGTGAAACTTAGAAGGGGAAAATTAATTAAGAAGAAGAATTACTATAATTAAATGTATGAATGACGCCAGTAGCTCGTTAAAAATTCCTATCCTAATTAATTAAACCTGGGCAGGCAACAATTAGGACTCCCAGACTAGAGCTAACAGGGAAGAGATAAGAACATTGAATGCTTAGGTACCTAGATGTACTCGTGGGTAAGATCGTGGGTTCGAAACCCTTAATTTATTTTATCTGAGAGGTAAAATAAACTTAAGCATGCCGTCCTTCGGATGGGACCTTAAGCGATGGTCCCGAGCCCGTACGATGTCAGGTACTCGTTAAAGACCCCTGCCCTAGGTGAATAAAAATCAAGGGTAGGCAAAATTTAGGACTCCCACAGTAGAGTCGGGCTCATGTCCACCAGAGTGACAAAAGAGCACTCTGGTAGTAGGCGATATGACCTCGTAGTTAAAGCCCGGGCATGAGTCTTAATAACTCAATAACTATAATATAAAATATAATAAATAAATATATACCTAACATAAAATATAATGAATTCCCTAAGGAAAAAACTTTAGATAATCGTGAGTATCTTCTATAGTTTATTTTTATATTAAAATTTATGCAATTATCAATCTCAAAGAAACAATTTCACAGCAAGAAGGAGAATAGAATCTAGATGTGCTGGGTAGGATAACGAGGACATCTAGGGACCTAAGCATTCAATACTCTCATACTTTCCCTGGAAGCTCTACTAATTGAGCCCTAAATGTTGCTTACACGGATTTAGTTAGGGTAGGGGGTCTTTATATTTTTTATATACCGCATAGGCTCGGGATCACCGTTTAAACTCTCCTCGAAAGGATGGCGCGCTCAAGTTTTTCTAACCTTTCAGATAAAAAACCTAAGAGCTCCATTTGTGCATGAACCCGCGATCTAGTGCACATATCCCTCCCTCTATTTGTGTGGAATTAATGTTAACTTTTATGTTTGAACGTTCTTTGGTTCCGGCGCCCTACGAGAATTAAAAGCCTATAAGTACCTAATGATTTAAGAAAAAATTGATTGGTGGTTGGTTAGGCTCAAAACTCTTTTAGACAAATAAAATATCTGAAACGTTCAGCCAAATGGTAACAAAAATGTTTTCTCAATTTGGATCTAATAGAAAACTTGTTTATTATATTGTAGATTTTGTAGCTGTAATATTGACTGAGGTAATTAATGTGAAAAACTAAAAATTTACAGACAATTTATTTTTCGATTTCTGTCATTTGTTTCTAATGTTTGACTAAATAAGCGCTGAAACTGAACAATTAAACATACGAAATTAACAAACGATGCGTAATTCTCAAACCGCTAGACGGTTATACTTAAAACTCGCTGACAAAATAGAGATTTCCATAATGAATTTAGGAGATATGAAGGGCGACAGATGCACATTACTTAGAAACATTTCAATCATGACGTCATAAAACATTTTAAAAAACTCAAAATTCCAATAGAATTTATTTTATTATATAACTGAATGTCAGGTAATCGTCAAAGACTTCAACTCTAAGTAAATAAACTTGGCTAGGAAAATTTAGGACTCCCATAGTAGAGGCGGGCTCAAGTCCACTAGTACGACGAAAGAGCGCTATGGTAGCAGGCCTAAGGGCCTCGGCCGGGTTTTGTATTCTGAATTTATATATTGTATATAAATTATGGCAAAGCTCCGAAAGACAGAATAGGCAGGAGGATGTATGTCTGATGCGGCTCCATGTAGGCCACACTCGCCTAACCCATGGCCACCTCATCAACAGGGCGACGGCCCCGGGCTGTGGCAGGTGTGGGACCTGGCCTCTCACAGTAAGCCACATCCTGGAGAAGAGCCCTGGATATGAGGAAATACTAAATGCCATGGGTTTGCGAACAAGAGACCTACATGAGATACTCGGAGACGAAAACTCGTCTATCAAAGCCGTCCTATGCTCAATAAAGACAAGTCACCTCATCGAATTAATCTAATCACGTACACTGCGTCAAAAATCTAGGACATTGAACGCCGACAAATAAAACTATACTATTCTATATTGTATATATTTTTTTACAGATCTACAATTTTCCCATTAATTTTTTTGTTTTTACAATCTAGAAAAAATTATAGACATTTCGGAAAGTACGATCATCATCAGCGTCTAAAAATGTTTTTCATGAAATTAATGATAATAAATTTAACGCTCGTCAATAATTCTTTATTGATATTTTTAAGCACCGGAGCATTAAATGCACTTTTATATATATCTGTGTTCATTCATATAATACATATATAGGTGTACTTACGGGGTGGTTCTGATATGGCGAAGGAAAATAAGAAGACGAGTAACAATCCTGTTTTTCCCTAAAACAAAAAAACATTAATTTGGTAATGAAATAATTAGCTAAGTAACATTTAATACAATGCTTATTCAAATTGTGTTGTTTTTATGGACAATGGTGAACCTTAAGTAACTAAACCTGAGTAGGCTTTAGGACTCCCACAGTAGGGCTCATGCCCACCAAAGTGACGAAAGAGAGGTTTGGCAGTCGGCGATATGACCTCGTAGTTAAAGCCCGGGCATGAGTCACAATAACTAACTAATAATGCAATATTGAACTGATTCCAGGTCTACTTTGTGGAAATTCATAATGAACAGGATAAAGGAATATACACACACTAAAGAATATAAACTCCACACACTACTTGTCAATATTTTCACTATATTGGTCAAAATTATACGACTATAGTTTCGCCTCTTACGACATTATCAAATGAACTAAACAGAAATATGAACTCAAAAGAAATATGAAACAAAACTTAATTGATTCTGTTGACTTGAATGTTGTACTGTCTCCAATTTGTACATTATTGTTTACATTTACTTTCTTGTCACATGTCTAATTTATGACCTTGTTTGTCCTGCCTTGTGTTAGTTGAGCAGTAAACCCTGTTTAGTTTACTTGATAATGCCTTAAGAGGCGAAACTATAGTCGTGTAATTTTGACCAATATAGTGAAAATATTGACAAGTAGTGTTTGGAGTTTATATTCCTTTAGTGTGTGTATATTCCTTTATCCTTTTTAATAATGCAATGTTGAGTTTTCACCATGATTTCATGTTTTCCAAAATCCTAAATCAAAAAATTACATGCTTATATGCGATAGAAAAAATGAACACAAATGTTATATGTAAATTCAGGCCATCTTCAATAAAACTTCTATTAATTTTCAGCTGATTGACCAAAGAAGAGTTGGTTTAGGAGGAAAGTGCTTCTCATCAAGTTGAAAACAGGATGTTTTTTTTTTTTTCTTTCACTTTTAAGTCATTAAAAAGTTATATAAGCTTGTAACTATATCTCATAATGATATTTTCTACGGGTTGCTGGTGGTATAACGAGTTGGTGGAGGAAAGTGGTCGGGAGAGTGCAAGGTGAAACGACTAGAACTAGGCCGCTGTGGAAAGTGGAGAGAACCCCGACCTTGTCAGAGAAACCCCTCTCTCATCCTCTACTCTTTATTAAATCTTCGTTCTATGTCACTCTAGCAGAGGTGAGATCAGAGCTGGATTTAGGGGTGGGCAACAGGGGCTGAAGCCCCGGGGCCTCCACATCGTGAGGTCTCTACAACATTTTTTAAAAAAGAAGAAAGTATTTTTCATTTTTTTTTCTACTTAAGTTTTTATAAAAATCAAATACTAAAATTTTGCCGTCGATACGGTGTAACTATGGTTCAAGTTTATAAAATTATTCAAGTAAGTATTTATTATATGACGGGGTTAAAATCAAAGTGACATTTTAGACAATTTTTCGTTAAGTGCATAATCGGGTACAAAAATGATATGTAGTTCTGTTCAGGAAAAAAGTTGTACAGGTGAAATCCTAGCCAGTGCTGAGATCTAGTAGCAAATCACTTATTCCATTTTAGTGACATGAATAAGTAACTTAAACATATCAATAGTGACCTTGAAATTAAGTTTTTTTATTCAATTTTATGATTTGCTAATAGCAACTTTCACCATAAAAGCAGAAGACAAAATATTTCCGGTTTCGATAAATTATAGATTTTTTAAATCAGTTAATATACAGTTTCTTCAAAGTTTTAAAAATGTCACTTAGACCATTTTGATTCTAACCGCCGTCATATTATAAATTTCAATAAAAAATGATATCAAAATTATTTTTGGCATGAACATCTGTGTATATAATATTAAAAGTCGTGATTCCTTTTTATTTGAATCAATAGTATAGAAAATGGCTAACACTATTCGAAGAAATTTAAATACTGAAACAGATCTACACAGATCAATCCCTAGTCATATATCTAATACCATGATTCGATTTATACTTACATGATATCTACTTTCGTAGCCCGACCGAGGCCCTTAGTTTATTTTATCTGGGAGGTCAAATAAACTTAAGCACGCCGTCCTTCGGATGGGACGTTAAGCGATGGTCCCGAGCCCGTACGATGTCAGGTACTCGTTAAAGACCCCTAGCCTAGATGAATAAAAATTTAGGGTAGGCAAAATTTAGGACTCCCACAGTAGAGTCGGGCTCATGTCCACCGGAGTGACGAAAGAGCGCTCTGGTAGTAGGCGATATGACCTCGTAGTTAAAGCCCGGGCATGAGTCATAAAACCTAACCTAACCTCTACTTTCTAATTTTGATATTTTATACAACATCGATATTGTTCTTTTTGAAATAAACGTGTTTATAACCTAAAGAGCAGGTTACCCGACTTCGCACAGAGTAACGTTATCTACCCTGTTAGTAACATTAAGTTACATATTTTTTGAATTAAGTTGAAATATTCAATGATTTTAAGGCCGGTGGTTTGTGACAGTCCCTCCCCCCCCCCCCCCCCCCCCCCCTCCACGCTCAAATAACGATGTTCTACTCATTGTTCACAATACCCCTCTCCCGTTTCAAATTTGGAAAAGTCACACTGACAGACAAAACTAAAGATTAATATGTATATATATATACATAACTCGTATTGAATTCTTATAGATAGGTAACTATCGATGTAATGAATGTATCGACATGAAATTTCATATTTGAAGTCAAAACCCAATCCGAAGGGAAAGGGGGGTTCTGGGGCTATGGGCTCAACTCAAAAAACCTAATAACTGTCTATTTCATCGACACAAAATTTAGTATGAGTCGACTATTTTTGGTCGGGGAGCGAAAAGTTAATTGATAAATTAGTTCTGGGGAAGTAAATAGCCGATCTATTTTTCACATTATGAGAACTGTCCAATGAAACTTGAGGAAAGCAAGGACCGTAGTGATAAGGAAAAAAAAAATATATAAATAGGTATATGCTGTCGCGGACGTAACTTTTTATTGTCAATAATTTCTCCATACGTAATTTTGATATATTTCCAATGGTTTAGACAGCGTGTGCAATGAATGGCCCCCGGACGGCCGTTTCTCTTCCAACTTGTTTCACTTTTACAGTCACAGCTCAGCTCCCTTTCGATAAACCGTGAAGATGTAGAGCCCACAGTTAGACATATCTACCGGAAATAAATAAACTTCCAAACGGTGAAATAATTATTCAAATCAGTTAAGTAGTTTTCGAGATTAAGCTCAAATACAAAAACTTTCACTCTTTATATATTATTAGTATAGATTACACAGCTGCAGGCAGTAGGCATAGGAGTAGTTGTGTTATCAGTCAAAAATATAATATTGAACTCCCACCGGATCTTATGGATTGTGGTTTCCTGAATCCGAAAATTATAAAAACAGCGAAATGTACCAATATGGACACAATATCTCCTGCTAGAATATATATATCAACACAAAATTGTGTGTATGGACAAAGAAGATCATGAATGAAGATGAGCTTATGCAAAACCCAAGCAAAAGTAACTAATAACACTAGAGGAATAGAATTATTGAATCTAAATTTTATATATAGGACCATAAGTGCATAAGTAAGACACCTATTGATTTGGAGAAAAATCAGGTTCGAGAATTAGAAACAAGACCCGGTTCAGGTGGAAGAGGCGGTGCAGCGCTTCGACCGCAGGGGAAACCGGGTCTTCTATCAGGACGCGGGGGCCAGCCCTGGTCCAGCAGAGCCAGAGAGGTCCAGGACAATCAGGGAGTGGCAGGGAGGACCCATCGGCTCATTCCTCAGATCGAGCCTTGGCTCAGCAGGACACATGGAGAGGTGAATTACCACCTCACCCAGGTACTCACGGGACACGGTGGGTTCCGGGGGTACCTCCACAAAATCGGGGCAGCAACAACACCAAACTGCCCCGCGTGCCTTGGTGAGACGGAGTCGGCGGAGCACGTCCTCCTCAAATGCCCCAGTTTTGAGGAGGGAAGGAAAAATCTGGAGTGCAGCATGGGCGCCCCACTGACTGCTACCAGTTACGTGGACGCTATGCTGCGCTCCCAGAAGTCGTGGGATGAAGGCTGCGAATTTGCAGCACTCATCATGGGTGGGTTGGCCCTCCAAGAGAGGGCTGACAAGGGACAAAGATAGCGGCTATAAGCAGAAGAAGGGGCGTAACCAGCCCACCCATCCTCCCTTCCGCGAAGTAATGACAGCAAGCTAAAGCCTTTAATAAAAAAAAAAAAAAAAAAAAAAAAGTAATGACAGGCCGTCTGTTCCGCGGAAGGGAATCAGGATCGTCGAAGGAGAGGTATGGGGCCACGGTTCGAGTCCCACACTATCCAGGGCTATCTTCCCTGGATGTGCGTAATTGGCATTCCTCTCTCCTGCCAAAAAAATAATGTTTGCTATCTTAGTCGATATAGTGAAAAAACTTATAAAAGTCAAGAACTTATAAATTAACTTCATTTATATTGTCTAATTGTAATAAATACTATACTTTTGTGGAATTAGACAATATAAATGTTGAACAAGTTCTTTGAAAACAATAAATTTTAATAATGCTTTCTCTCATATAAACTTTATATATTGTTCAGCTGTTTTTGGAGTGCGTGTGGGGTTACTTTCAAATCAAGTACTATGAACTTTGTAATGCGGACTGAGCACTCTCAAATGGCAGATTTCTAAATATTTTGTATGTTTTTAGAGTGCGTGTGAGTACTTTCTACTCAAGTACTGTATTGTAGGGTTCTGGTTGGTGGGTGGACTGTGCCGCTTCGAGGGACACTTTCCACATGAGATCTAGACCGAGAAGCCATATGTAAACAACTTTTTATTCTAAAGAAAGACGTCAGTGAATTACCGACAAAGTACTTCCGCAACACGAATTATTCAATTACGTTTTCGCTCTACCTCCAAAGCCAATTAACACGACTAAAACTCAATATTTGATGTAGTGGCTTCTGAATCTTCATACTAAATTTTGTGTCGATACATTCATTACATCGGCAGTTATTAAAGTATTTGAGTACTTCTTTGAACCCAGCTCCCCTTCGGCAGGTTTCGCTGAAAATTAATAGTATGTCTTCAAGTTACATGTACAAGTTAGAAAATAATTGTTTTTATCTATAAGGATTCGTCAGACTTCTCACCGATAAAAAATAAATGATCTGAAAGTATTCAGAGCAATAATTACCAATGACTGTTTCACGGGTTCCCAAAATGTTTATATATTTTTAAATTAAGTTATATCGTCATATATAAATTCAAAATTGAAATTTCAACGAAAGGCAAAATTGTTTTGCACGGGGAGTTTCGGCTGACAGTTACACCACAGTCAAGAATGAAAAGAACAAAAAAAAATGCGAACTGTTTTACATACATATTGTGAGATTCACTGTTATTGAAAGATTTTTATTTGCGATAAAAGAAACATGAAAGCCGAGGGACAACAGTGGCGAGCGTTGGGGGAGGCAAGGGGCTGGCTGCCACCAGACCTCGAGGACTCAGTGTGGCCTGCTTCCGCGGACACGGTTATCTTCAGGGACACCTACATCGGATCGGAGTAGCGGACAACCCCTGCTGCGTCCTCTGCGAGGGAGGGGAGCACATGGCGCAGCATCTTGACGTGTGCCCTGCTCTCCAGGACGTCAGAACTGCTAGTAGAGGAGACTGCACCAAGACGAAAAAATCTGCAGTGTACTGGGCTGCTAGGAGACACATGGTGGAACTTGCTAGCGTACCGGCGTAGAACAAAAAAAAAAAAAGAAGATCCCAATATCCGGCTACTCATCGTTTTGGGAAGATCAGGACCCAAATTTTATCAACAGACATTAGAAGAAGATCGTGACATTATTCAGCACATCCTGGCATCTAACTATAATCTCCCTACAAGGATACTGCGACAATGTGTACTTGAAGCTGAGGACAAACATGAAGAGGAAGAGAGTGATATCTCAGATAGGGCTGTGCAGAGAGAGTCTGGCTACAGTGACAGTGGGAGGAGTGTCCAACGTCTTCAACAGGCTATAGTGCCTATATCTTGGAGTGTTTAGCCTTCAGCCAACTAAGAAGAAAGTACCTGGAAGAACCACTGATCAGACTACAACCTCACATGACCCCAGGGGCGTAGCCGGGGAGTGGGGGGGGGGGGCAGAGGAGGGCACTTGCCTCCCCCTGGTCAGAGGAAAAAGCCAAGAAAAATCAAATAAACTAAAAAAATTTTAGATTAAAAATTCCGTCTCAATGGTCTCTGTATGCTAATCGTGCACAGAAAGTTGCTGGAAAACGATCGAAAAAACTTCAAAGAGGTAGTTCTTTCACGATTTTCGTAGGATAAACGAAAATTGTGCTTTACCGTAATGTACATGTACAAAACAAGTCATATTACATTTATTTAAATATACATGAATTCGATCATTTCATTTCCTCGCTCAAAATCTTCATTTATGTTATACTTTATACTCTTAAAGCTGATTTTACATGTGCAGTAAAAATGCAAAGCGCAACAGCAGCAATGCACGCTACCTACTGGATGTGAGTCATTTATTTCTAAAAGCACACAAACCACAGCGTGCATTTATTGCTACTGCCTTTTGCATTTTTGCTGCTCATGTACAGTCAGCTTAAGTATTACAGTCAGTGGTTACCTCAGGGGGAGCTTCTAGGGGTCCGAGTCTCCCAAATTAATAACAAAAAGTCTGCAACGCTAACCACGGAAACTGCGGGCTGTCCCCCTGGGAGTCTATACCCCCCACCTGTAGTCTAACTTTGCCCCCTCCTGCTCAAAATCCTGGCTACGCCCCTGCCTGCCCCTCTTCAATATTCATACCAATAATAAACCCAATAGTGCTGTGTTGTACATAATTATGATATTAAAAATAAGACTACAGTAAAAAAAAGCTAACAATTGTAATCACTTAATCTTTCGGATAGATTAAACACTAAATACCACACAACGGAATTATTTATATTCACGAATAATGTGGATTCTTAGGAAAATAGTAAACAAAAAGTCGTCGATGAATCACATACAATAAATTTCCCCAGCGCAAATTAATCAACTAAGTCTCTGCTCTCCCTCCAAAACCAATCGACCTTTTTTGTGAAAAATCAATAGTTGACTTCTGAAATCTCATACCTAATGTTTTGTCGGAACGTTAAGCGATGGTCGCGGGCCTGTACTATGTCAGATACTCGTTAAAGACCTCTTAGCCTAAGATAACTAAAACTGGACAGGTAAAGGACTACCAGAATAGAGTCGAGCTCAGGTCCACCAAGATACGAAGATACTTCTAGTAATAGACGATACGATCTCGAAGTTAAAGCCCGGACATGAATCACAATAACTAACTATGTAAGAAATGAACAAAGATCAACTTTTCTTCATTTTTGTATGAAACTACTTCTTCGAAGATACATATGGAACGACACTCCATATTAATAGCGCAACAGATATAATCCATAGAGATGTGAGATGGGAAGTAGCGATCTTTGTCCTGGGTGCCTACCTGTTCCATGATGATCCTCTGCTACTGCGGCTCCACTGGTCAACTCGCCGCCTCCCCCGTCTCCCGCCTCCTATATAGCCGTTACAGGGGAAAGTTACCCCCTACCTCACTCAACCACCCCAGGGCCTCTTACCTTCCCCAGTCCACTTCTTCCTCTCTACCCAGTACGTGTTTTCAACTGAAAATAATGACTATCTCCTTCTTTTATCGTTGGGTTTTACATTGAGCCGATTCTTAAATAGTAGGCCACTAAACAAACTATCTGTTACGCAACCTTTAACTATTATGCTATTTTATTTATTAAAGAATACGCTTTGTGTGTAAGGTAATTGGTCATCGTCCAAAGAGAGGAGGTAATCTATTGTTTTCAGATGATTAACAATCTTTTGGTAGGTAAACATTACGTAAATTACACCTACTCAATATACTTACGAAAAAAAAAGTCTTCGATGAATTACTAGTTATGTACTTCCCCAGTTCAATTTAATTATCGCTCTACCTCCAAAAACCGTTTGGGGTAAAAATCAATATTTGACAGTTTGACTCAATATTATGGCATCTGAATCCTCATATATCTTATATATGATGTTTTATACGCCTTACCTTTTCTTATTATGTTTTCTTATCTGTCAAAATACTGTTCTGTACACCAGAAACCGAATAAAAAATACAAAAGTTACAAACTTCAACATTTTTTTTTGATGAAACCAAAGCTTATTCAAACGTAAGTATATCATTCGACCCCAAATAAAACTTTCTTCTTTTACGTATAAGATGCACAGTGGAACGACCTAAATTTATTACCTAAATAAGACCATAAATGAATCATCGAAAGTTTATTTTCTAAATATGAGATAGGTTTTGTTTCAAAACATGTTCGGTGTGTCCATATTTCATTATGGCATGTAAAAATATCTGTCAACTTAATTGATTTAAGTCTGTAAAAACTAATTAAAAACCATTTCGTTTCTCTAAACATGCTGAGGAAACAAAGGTTAAAAAATAAAGAAAAACATTTTTAAAAAATATTGTCTATTTCACAAAATATAGGTTAGGTTAGGTTTTATGACTCATGCCCGGGCTTTAACTACGAGGTCATATCGCCTACTACCAGAGCGCTCTTTCGTCACTCTGGTGGACATGAGCCCGACTCAACTGTGGGAGTCCTAAATTTTGCCTACCCTAAATTTTTATTCATCTAGGGTAGGGGTCTTTAACGAGTACCTGACATCGTACAGGCTCGGGACCATCGCTTAACGTCCCATCCGAAAGACGGCGTGCTCAAGTTTATTTTACCTCCCAGATAAAATAAACTAAGGGCCTTGGTCGGGCTACGAACCCACGACCTTGAGCTCAGAAGTCAAGCACGCATACCACTGAGCTACCGGCGCCCTCTCACAAAATGTATATAGTACAATATGTGAGTACTTTCGGTATTGCTACCATCTCCAGCCAAGACTAGAATATAGAATAGAATGGTTTTTATTAAAAGAAGAAAAATAACATCATTCCAAGAAATATACTAAGAAAAAAAAAAACACTTAGACTATACTTTATGCCGTCAGTCGGAGTTGGCATTACAGATATTTGATAATGAAGAACAAAAAATATTAGCTTATATAAATAAATGAACAGAATAAATAATCATCGTTAAATTCTTTAAAAAATATGTAATGATAAAAAATAATAATGCGAATAATGAGAAAATAAAATAAAGACATGTATTAAGGCTGAAAACGAAATAAGATAAACATGCGTGGATGGAAATATAATATAAAGCTACAGATAATAATACAATCAAAAAATAAAGAGATTGGTGGCTAGAAACCAAATAGACCTAACTAAACAACATGGCGGGTAAATGGTAATAATCACAAAGTTACATGAAGGAAGGAGGTTTGTTTGGGTCCTAGAAAAACAAATACTCAGTATATACCTACACACAAAATATCATAATAAGAAAGTAAAACAAGAACAATAATAATATATGTAATATATATATATATATATATAACATTATAATCAGACAGACATCAAATTTACTTTGTAATATACAAAAAACAATAATTAGCATCCGAACTGAAGAGTACTGTACATTCTTCTTGTGGTATGCCTGTAAATATTCTAGTCTGTATATAGGTGTACAATTCTCCAAGGTATTATTAGTGATTTAGATCCCACCTAAATAAAGTCAATCAGAAATGATTTGTGATCCTTCCATTAACGGAAGCTTGAATATTTCTTACTTTCAAATCGAAAGTTCTGAATACACACGGCCAGATCTAATATTAACTGAACAGGTGTATCTAATTTTTCCGTCATGGACAACAATTCATAGAAATTCCCACTGGGAGGATGAGAGGTTGTTCACAACAAGTTCAAATGAACACTGTAACTAGTGGAATATTTGAATTACTGGAACATCTGTCATAATGGTAAGTACCTGCCACATCGCTAGATCTCTAAGAGACATAGAAAAAATTCTGAAAGGAAGCATATATTGTCGGTGATAGTACAAGACCGCGTAAGAGCAGTTTGTAAATACTGCGTAACAGCTTTTTCACGATTTTACATGACGAAGAAAAAAGGTTATATCTTGACCATTTGAATGTACTTTTCCGACTGAACTTGTTTGCTCCTTCTTTAGGGCTACTTTCTTAAGTATGTCACATAAATTTACCAATAGCTTGTTTAGATTCTGTGTAAAGTCATTTATTATTCATTGCAATACCGCGTAAATGACTATAATACCAAAACTCCGTAAAATCAAGACCGCGGAAAAACATCTTAAACTGAAATTATCAAATTATTTAACCTCCTAAGGCTCAGAGTCCCATAGAAAGGATGTAAGGGTAATTTTAATTTAAAATCTCCATATCACTTAGGCATAATAGTAATATTAAAAATACGATAAACACAATGTACATCCTTGATAACTATTCAGGACAAAATAATTATATTTGGGAGCACGCACTAACCGTGTTGCGACTTGCTCTAGAATTACGTAAATACGCGGATTTGCTGGCAACTTGAGGTCTGTGACTGGTACGCGGTATTGTTTCAATAGCGAAAACGAGGTTCTCTATTGGCTATTTCAAATCGCGTGAGGTCTAATATAAGCGAATCAGCGTTAGGAATCTGTTGGCTCGATATTTAAATTTTGCGATTTTTGCTGTTACGCGGTTTTTACAACCTGCTCTTACGCGGTCTTGAACTATCACCGACGGTATACAATTGAATTCAACACGAATATTAAGAACAAGATACCGTGACATGACCGAAGTCAAGTTGCTAAGTGTATCTTAATGTTCTATTGTCTGACCTTCCGTGACTACGGTAGGAAAGTAAAGTAATGACTCCACTTAAAAATACATTACTAAAACATGATTAATTAATTCGCGCTGACAGACAAGAACCGCCCACACTTCTATTACAAGTTACACATTAAATAAATATATTTAATTATTATTAATTTTAATTAGTACACTTCAGTATAAGGAAGTATTGCAATTGTATGAAAATCCGCGATAGTGTTTTCAACGGAATTTTTATTAACGGAGTGTTTATTAATAAACAGTTCAAACTAAAGATATAATATTTGAGAGGGCGCCGCGGCGCGCCGGTAGCTCAGTGATACGCGTGCTTGCCTTCTGAGCTCAAGATCGTGGGTTCGAAACCCGACCGAGGCCCTTAGTTTATTTTATCTGGGAGGTAAAATAAACTTGAGCATGCCGTCCTTCGGATGGGATGTTAAGCGATGGTCCCGAGCCTGTACGATGTGAGGTACTCGTTAAAGACCCCTCTACCTTAGGTGAATAAAAATTTAGGGTAGGCAAAATTTAGGGCTCCCACAGTAGAGTCGGGCTCATGTCCACCAGAGTGACGAAAGAGCGCTTTGGTAGTAGGCGATATGACCTCGTTGTTAAAGCCCGGGCATGAGTCATAAAACCTAACCTAACCTAACCTATTATTAATTTCCTTGCTCTAGTATTTATTTGGAAAATAAAATCATTAACTTATTCAAAATGTAAAGGGGAAAAACATTCGGCTGCTTTAATTGTGGAGGGGAGGCGGTGTTATAGTTATTTGTACACGGGCGGCCAATACTCGTTGCACGGCCCTGGGAAGGACATTTAAGAAAGAAAAAAAAATCCATTATGAGTTATACTTAAAATTAGTTGGAGTCAGACAAATTGGAAGGAGTTAATACGGGGAATTGTAAACTCCTAGACGGAAAGGGTCAGTTAGAAAATATAAAAAAATAAGATGTGTAAATTCCTAGACGAGTCTTTTAAAATGAAAATCAGACAAAAATTTCCTTCACACTTTATCTAGACTTAGGACTAGCAATCACGTATATATATGGTAGTTTATCGATGAAATTTTTATACCTAAGTTTGTCTAGGAGTTTACATACGCCCGTTAATACTCCGGTAATCCGTCTGCGCAGAGAGGTCTTCCATGAGGTGACCTTGGATCCACCTCCGTCTTGAGCCATGAGAAGCTCCCTTTCTTCTTCAGTCCTCATTGGGCACACCAGACCATTTCTTCAAGGTTATTCCATGGTGGATCGAGTGGCTCTCTGTGGAAAATCGATAAGTGGACTTAAGTGAAAAAGAAAGTAAACAAACATGTACCAACACAACACCGCCTGAAGAAAATACAAATTTCCCTTTCTTCCCCCCTTCTTCGATAAACGTCCCATAAACAGGTTTGAAATGAAAAGAGATTTTATTATTCTGGGACTGAGGTCCCCTAAGAATAAATACATACAGAGTAAAGAAAAGGAAACAATATCAGTATGTCGTACAAAGAAATAAATAAATAGATAAATAAATTAGTGCTACATTGGAGAAAACTAGACAATTAATAATATATTTATATAGAAAGGATTGAGGTTTAAAGAGGGCGCCGGTAGTTCAGTGATATGCATGCTTGTCTTCTGAGCTCAATAACGTGGGTTCGAAACCCGACCGAGGCCCTTAGTTTATTTTATTTGGGAAGTAAAATAAACTTACGCACGCCGTCCTTCGGATGGGACGTTAAACGATGGTCCCGAGCCTGTACGATGTCAGATACTCGTCATAGACCCCTATCCCTAGATGAATAAAAATTTAGGACTCACACAGTTGAGAAGGGCTCATGTCCACAAGAGTGACGAAAGAGCGCTCTAGTAGTAGGCGATATGACCTCGTAGTTAATGCCCGGGCAAGAGTCATAAAACCTAACCTAACCTAATATCAGTATGTCGTACAAATAAATAAATTAGTGCTACATTGGAGAAAACTAGACAAATAATAATATATAGATATACGAGAGATTAACATGAAAAAAAATAAAATTAACAGCTTAATTATGAAGAAGAAAAAAATAAAAGTATCGCTTCCGGTGTCAAATGCATCTGCTGGGATCATTCTCATCATTGCGACGCCTTAAAACATATTTAAGATCAACCAAGCATGAGAGCCGCCTCCTCGGTCTTGCCCTTATGCATATCCATACGACATATTCCAATTGACATCACAAAGTGATCATTAGATATGCAAAAACCGGTCGGAGGAGATTGCAATTCAATATTTAATGCAATAACTTCAATCATTCACAAACTTAAATTGCACTGAAACGTATATACTATACCAAAGACTTGTATACCAAAGTATATACACTCGTATGTATGTTTTAGATTGTTGTACCCTCTATAAGAAATAAAGAAAATATACCATGACCTGTATTATTTAATATATTAATTTTATAAGATAGAAAACAGAGCGTTATTCAAATGCAAGTCGAATATGATGAATATTCAACTAAATTTTTACCCAATTTCGGTTTCACACACACATATCACAAAATCAGAACGAATTTCCTGAAAGATAGGTAGCTCTCTAAAAAATTGCTTCCCCCCCCCCCCCCCCCCTCCTCCCCCG
This sequence comes from Aradus depressus, assembly GCA_963662175.1. Lineage (NCBI taxonomy): Eukaryota > Metazoa > Arthropoda > Insecta > Hemiptera > Aradidae > Aradus > Aradus depressus. The sequence continues at coordinate 24,428,987 of OY759214.1, forward strand.
TGAGCGAAAACCTAGATCCGTGCCTGTTCTGGAGAGCTGAACAATGCTCAAGACAATGAAGTTACATTTTACTCTTGTCTCCGTTTGTCATAACCAGTCGTTAAACTAGATTTTTCCTACCGGTACGGAAGTGAGATGCGTTCTTGTTGTTCCGTTGTCATTCTTTTTTACGAATGAGTATGTCTGATTTCTTTAGTTATGCAACTGCAGTCATTATTCAGAATGAACTTCGTCAATTGAGTTCTTCAGGGTAGGTAACACTTTAGTTATCTTATACACAAAGGTGTGAGTATGTACATAAGTATGCAGTGCAGGATTTACGTATAATCTACACAAGCTATAGCTTAGGGCTAGGGATCTATCGATACAAGTAAAGTATCGATACTTTTATCCGATACCAAGAACTTTTGGTATCGATACCTTTCTTTTGATACATAGTAGGTATCGAATAGATATTACATGTATCGATTCAAAGTACTTGTTTCAAATTTCAACATTTAAAAAAAATTATATAAATTTTTCAATTCGTCAAAATCGTTCACCGTTTAGTTTCTTACAATTTTATTTTATTTGTTGTTGCAGTAAAATACTGAACTCAAATTCCGGTCCACGGACAAATGACATACTTATATCGATGGTGATAACCTCATGTGTGATGTGATCATGCAGTATGTGTGATGCGTCCTTATTTCTTACCTTATTTACATTAAATGGTTTATCGTTTATGAAGGTATACGTTTGTTTAATTTTGAAGAGAACCGTGAACATGATTACGATTTCATTATTTTATTTTTACATTCCATTTTGTCAATTACAAATTATAATTCCTTGTCCTACGGCGAAAGTGTGGATTTATTACACTAAGAACGTTTCGATCTCAACGACTTGCAAAAAGTGTTTTAAAATAGTGAAATATTGTTGGAATACGAATAGTCTCCAGTAGTTTTACATCCTTAGTAAAAATAAATTGTATGTTTATTTTATAAGGTTTTTTATTACATGCAGTATGTTTTTAATAATATAATTTTATCTTATTCGATTTGATTTATTTGTTTCTTATGCCTACTACAATATCTCATTTACCTATATCTTTCAAATTGTATTGTTTTTTTTTTTTATTATTATTATATAAGGTATATATATATATTAGACATGGTTTAAAATTAATTATAACGAACTACTAGATTCAATCGATATGAGTTGGTATCATTTATTGGATACTTGAGTAGTATCGAAAGTTTTATTCGATACTACTCAAGATTGAACACTACTTAGGGCCCCCCAAAAAAATTGTCCGAATGAGTAATTGTCATATATACTTAAATATACTGCAGCATTATTTGTCCCAATGCTGCACGTCCGGAACGTCCCATACTTCACCCAATTTTTTTAGCGCGTCTTTTCGAAGAACAAAGCGCTATTGTGCCTAGGGTTTGCATAACCGATAACCGGTTAACTGGTAATTATGACTACGGAAATTACTGATAAATTTCGACAGCAAGTGCGGTAATGTTTAAAATTATTTCATTATTATTTTATAATAGAAATGGAAATGGAACGTGTAAAGTATATACTTTCTTTTACTATAAACATGGGGATACCCCTGTGTTGCTCCGCTACACTCGAGCATGCGCTGACCTTTTGTTTTTGTAGTTCGACTGAGACGGCAGACGATACAGTATTTCTGACCTTTTATTTAGTATTTACAGTGTGTTATGAATAAAAATGATTTTAAGTTAAAGATTTATTATTTCACTATCTATATACTTCTTAATTGTATTTCAGTTTAACCCTCTAGGTATCCGAAAATCATAATATGGCACTGACATATAATATCTGGACTTATAAAGGGCCCCAAATCTTAGTAATAGCTTAGGGCCTTGTCAAGTCTAAATCCGACCCTGTAAGTATGTGTACTTTATATGTTCTTCACTGCTGTTTGGATCAAAATGAACTTTTTCACAAATTCGGATCGAACAATAGGATGGTAAGTAGGTTCTGGTGAAGGTTTCATTTCGAAATTCGCAGTTCGTTTTGTGTAAGGCCACATCCCTAATCCCGCCTTCACTTTGGCCAAATGTGCTGAAAATCAATAGGTGTTGTCCTTAGAGTGTTTTCGATACAAATATAAAATTCCATGTCGATACTTTCATTGTAGCGTGAGTTATCGTGTTCACAGACACACGACAGATAAAACATTTTTTTTTTTTAAATCAAAAGTTCGGAAAACATGCATTTCAGTTGAAAACTCTGCATCAAAAAACTGACTGATTACATAACTTCCCCTATACTTCGGGGGAGAATATTGCATAATATGTATAACAAAGATGATTTGAATAACGAGGTGAACGCCGGGTACTGCAGCCAGTCTTACATAATCCAAGTGAAACGTTTTCATTGACATTTGTACAAACACAATTGCATTTTCACCTGCGTCAATCTTTTGAAGAAAATGCTCTCTTTTGTGGTTTTACTTTTCCATATAACTATGGAGCAACGCTCTGTGAGCCATGGTTCGGTGGAGGAGTTTCAACACAGCTATGAATATTCCTGCACAGGTCAAATCGCCCATAACTAGGCGGGGCTAAGTTCCTTCATTGTCACAATCTCTCCCCATTCCTAGCTACATAAATTATATATATATATATATATATATATATATATATATATATATATATATATATATATATATATATATATATATTCAGACAACTTCTAGAAATATGTTCTATACTAGCAAAATTCTTATTGACAGAAGGAATAGTTAACATAAAGAACACATGTATTATAGATACTGTTGATGGGAGTGCTTAATATCCTTTGTATTTCTGTCAATATAATAACTATTTATTAATTCTTTGTGGCATGTTGCAGCCCCGATATCTTAAATAAATAATATAGGTTGTGTAAATGAATCCCACATTATTGTTTTTTTTAAATATGATTATTTTTTCTTATAAGAGTAATTCTATTGTCTGTAGTTGGCAAGTGAGCTGACGTTGGTCCAAGGTACTCACTCACTGGTACACAAGGTTCTCAGTGGTATTCAGAGGTTACATACTGTTACTTTGGGTAACTGGTTATTTACAAATACAGAAGAACAGTTTCTCCAACGAAGTGTGAAAGTGAAGCGTGTATTGGAGCTGTTAAGAAAATAATTGTGCACAGTTTTAAATCGTGCAAAGAGAAAGGTTTCCTAGAAGTTCGGATAATATTTGTCATTGTCATATCATATTAGTAAAAATATTTTATAAAATTTAAAAAAATGTCATATTTTTTATGAGTTATGACATTATGTTGAGACATTTCGGCCAGCTTTCACGATGATCATATTTGAATTTTTTTCATAATGGTTTAAGAACAAAACAGCTACATGACGTAAATGAAATTGAAAGTAAAACTGAAATACATTAATAATAATTTTGCAAAGAAGCAAGCGAAGGAACATTCAATGCATCTGAAGAGTGGGCCACCACACAGCACAGTTCGCCACTTAACAAATAATATTTAGTTATGTCTTCTCAAAACAAACTGATTGTTCTTCAGGGCTTGCCTCAAGCAATCAAGTGCGACATTACTTATATTGTGATATTGATCCCACACAACGTCTGGTCTTCTAAGGATAGTTTTTTGCCCTTGGTTGCATACTTACCCTATTGAGAGCTTTCATGTGAGTTACGATTTGTATAGTATTTATTTATAGGCATTAAATTATAATAACATTGTCATAGTTTTTGTACTTTTATCATATTTGTACTTGACCTTGAACGACACGGTCGCTTTTATTCTATCACGGGGAGTGGCAAGTTTCTTTGATGGTGTAATCTTCTGTTTCGGACGAAGACAATATATTTTTACATGGGATACACCATCTTGGATAGCATTTAATGACGTGTATACTAAAACAAATTAGGGAAACTGCATATAAGCGCTGGGTCTTCTCGCTAGTTACTCCAACAGGGGGGGAGGGGGGGGGGGGGGGGTCACTGAAGTAGTTAGAGGCCCCTTGTCTGCAGACAGAGAACGAAGACGGCCTGTCCGCTAGATATGTTTACGTAACGGTACAGATACTCGGACAGTTCCGGCCTCTGATGTGAGGTAAGGGACCGCTCCGGTTTCCGGAGAAAGGTTGCAAGGTCGCCCCCACTTTCCCCTTATCAATCTACTTTCAAGATATTTTTTTCTTCAATTCTTCTAAGGGAGAGTGGACATATCTCTGTGGCGCAAATATTCAACTCCCTTGTTAGCTGGGAGGGCTATACTTTTGTTATTATAACTTTCGTAGAGGACCATAGCATGATTGGTTATGGCAGTAGGTTTATAGCAAGATCTTTCATCGTTCGTACTAGATCGTTTCTATGAAACTGCTTTCCTTCATTGCTGTTATGATGACTTCTGTAGTCTTGCCTTCGTCTGCCAGCATCCTTCATCAATGTCTTTTTTGCAATCTCCATGGCCGTTAGTATATCTGTATCCGCGGCACTCCTCCAGGATGTGACTGACTGTGAGAGACCAAGCACCACACTTGCCCATAGCCCGGGGCTGTCACCCTGGTGATTAGGAAGCCATGGGTTAGCCGAGTGTGGTTCTGACAGAGCATGTCCCACCTAAGAGCCTAAGAAAAGCCTCTCTGGGTCCGCGCCTGCTGTTGTAAAGTCATCATTTATTGCGCTATAGCCAGTGGAGATATTAATAAAGTTGGACGCATTATGATTACAGTTTTTACTTCCCCAGTTACACGAAGTATAGGGGAAGTTACTTAATCGGTTATAAATTTGATGCTGAATTTTCAACGGAACCCTCTAAGCACGACACCTATTTATTTTCAGCCAAATCGGCCAAAGGAAAGACGGGATTAAAGGAGGATGGATCAATTCAAAAATCCCATTAACTCCAGGTGTAATGAATGTACCGACATGAAATTTTATTTTTAAATTCAAAATCACATAAGAATGGCACGTATTAATTTTCCGCAAAGAGGAGATGGGGATCAGAGAAGTGGGGCTCTACTCAAATACCCCAATAACTGCCGATGTAATTATATAGATACAAAATTTAATATGCCGATTCATAAGGCACTGTGTAAGTCAAATATTGAGTTTTAGCTCAAGCGGTCAATCGACGGAGTATGTTTTGAGCATAGTTCATATATTTTATTATCATTCATTTTATATTACTATTATTTTTTCTTACCGGCATCACAATTATGTTGATTTACCGAATGTAATAATATAAAATAAGGAATTTCAGTTTCAAAACTGAATAATATACTATATCAACAGTTTTGAAACTGAATAATATACTATATCAACAGTTTTGAAACTGAATAATATACTATATCAACAGTTTTGAAACTGAATAATATACTATATCAACAGTTTTGAAACTGAATAATATACTATATCAACAGTTTTGAAACTGAATAATATACTATATCAACAGTTTTGAAACTGAATAATATACTATATCAACAGTTTTGAAACTGAATAATATACTATATCAACAGTTTTGAAACTGAAATACTTTATTGTATGATATAATATGGAGGGCGCCGGTAGCTCAGTGGTATGCGTGCTAGTCTTCTGAGCTCAAGGTCACCCAACTGAGGCCCTTAGTTTCTTTTATCTGGGAGCTGAAATAAACTTAAGCGGATGGGACGTTAAGCGATGGTCCCGAGCCTGTACGATGTCAGGTACTCGTTAAAGACCCCTACCCTAGGTGAATAAAAATTTAGGGTAGGCAAAATTTAGGACTCCCACAATAGAGTCGGGCTCATGTCCACCAGAGTGACGAAAGAGCGCTCTGGTAGTAGGCGATATGACCTCGTTGTTAAAGCCCGGGCATGAGTCATAAAACCTAACCTAATTTGATGATATATTATATCATATGTAGATCAGACCTGGGCAAATATTATTTGAAATAAAAATAAAAAATAATCATTTGACGTTATTTAAACTAATCTTATTTGAAATAAACGTTTTTACAAATCAATATTGCATGTTTATTTCAAATAATGATGAAGTGAAATAATTATTTCGGTTATTTGAAATAATCCTTTTGAAATAATGGGAAGAAATAAATTGTGATTTTAACAAAACAACTAGATATTTATGTAATGAATAACAGTTTTAATTAATAAATAATTGGAGGGTTCCTGGAAACAAATAACTAATAATGTTCTACACCTCAATAGCCTGCTTGCCCTGAATAGCACTCTTTTTTTCAAAGAACTTCAGCATCAATCATGGTTGCAAATGAAAATCACCCAAGAAAAGTAATACTAATGGACGTAATCAGAATAACAACGGATATGACGTAATACTTTTGATTCAGCGATAGTGACCTATCAACAGGGAGGATTATCCAAACTGTAAACATTATCTTGTTTGTGTATCTTTTTCTACATCAAATTATTTATAGAAACATGATGCTATTGGGAAACATTTATTTTGCCGTTATTTCATTATTTTCAATAACAAAATAAAAATAACTATTTCACACTTTATTCCAAATGAATTTGTTTAGACATAATGTATTTGAAATAACAAAATACTTTTTTGAAATAACAGTATATTTCAAATACAATTTAAAATAGGATATTTCAATAATGGTCAGCTCTGATGTAGATATTCTTCGGAGGATTGTCCTTCGAAAAGTCTCTAGGCGTTTGTCATCGCCTCTTCATGTTCACTTCCTAGAATCATTCTTTCAATATATATTTGGACCAAATATATATTTAGCGGTTATAAAGTTTCATATTACACAACTAGACAGACAGAACTAAGATATAGATGAGGCGGGTCTCGGATCCTTTCACTTTCTTTAATGACTCCTTTGATAGCCTTCTCCGAGGATATTGACTTTTTTTCTGGTCCCGGAAGAATCTGAAGAAAGAAATAGGCACTGTTTGGGTAGAGCTTTATTTAAACATTACCACAGGTTTTTTTTTTTTTTATGGACTTTAGTCATTAGCGAACTGTTACTAAGTTCTGAAGGTGGAAGGAAGTAGAATACATGAAGTAACTGTACATCACATTGTTAACTATATATGAGGAGTTTGGAGCCAGAGCGGACCAACTGGTTGAAACTGAACAGGTAGAAAATGGCAATTGAAAATTGAGTACATTTTGTTTATCTCCATAAATGGGCCCCAAATATTTATTTATATTTGAAATTTTAGAATAGTATGGGATGAGTGATCCCTTTTTGTGTTCTATAAAGTTTCTGAAGGCCGTATGATCCATTGTGACTTTGAAAATATATGCACAAAATACTTGTGGACTAAACTTAAAGTGCTGCTATCTATCACTGAAGTGAAGAAACTAAGTGATCCACACTGGTTTTGAAAAAAGGGAACTATGCCAACATCAGGATGGTAATAACTCATTTTCCGAAAAATTGTGGGTTGGTCCGCTCTGGCTCCAAACTCCTCATATGTGATGTGGCCATTACAGGACTTTCTTATACTCACCGCTTACAGATCTCTCTCTTTCCCTCCCCCTTACAATCTCTCAAATTCACTTGGTATATATAAATTATATATAATACAAATATATATATATATAGGGCGCCGGTAGCTCAGTGGTATGCGTGCTTGTCTTCTGAGCTCAAGGTCGTGGGTTCGAAACCCGGCCGAGGCCCTTAGTTTATTTTATCTGGGAGGTAAAATAAACTTAAGCACGCCGTCCTTCGGATGGGACGTTATGCGATGGTCCCGAGCCTGTACGATGTCAGGTACTCGTTAAAGACCCCTGCCCTAGGAAAATAAAAATGTAGGACTTCCACAGTAGAATCGGGCTCATCCGCACCAGAGTGACAAAAGAGCGCTCTGGTAGTAGACGATATGACCTCGTAGTTAAAACCCGGGCATGAGTCATAATAACTAACTAACTTAGAAATGTATTTTCCATTCTTTGTAAGCTTTAACTTTAGTCGTATTAGTCCTATCTCAAATGGAAGGACACAGTGCGATTGGAAAATTAATAATGAACATTTGTGGTAAGAACCAATTTTTTATTAGAACTAATTGTTTTCACATAACTCAAGAAAACTAAAAATATGGATTTCAAAACATTTCAGGACGATTTACGTCAATCGCAAATCGGCAACCCATGAGCAATCTTACTGTATATAAAATGTGTCTTTTAGTTTTCTCTCTATTAAAAAGATTTTTAAATAAAGTGGTCTCAATTTTTTTGCGATTTCAAAAGCTTATCAGTGACAGCGGAAATGGTCAAAACTTGTTGAGGGTACTTTGAAACGTGAAAATCCATTAAAAACTCTCCGATTTTGGTACCATTACAATACTTCCTTATACTAAAGGCATAAGAAAGGAAAAATAAATAATGTAATTATCTTTTGAACCTTGAAGGCTTTTCTCCATAACATTTCATGGTCATTATGAATTTAAAAAGAAAAATATGAAAAGTTAACCTTTCACAAGAAATCACAAGTTATTCATGAAGATTCTTATTTGCATTTGTCTAATTTGGTTTGTTCGGGCGGTTTCACAATGCTAATTAACAACTTTCTACAGATCATCTCAGGTATTTCCTTCCTTCCTTTCACGATTTTTCGTATTAATATTTAAAGAAAACTTCCTTCCGGGAAATTTGAAAATATATACAAAAATATTGCTTGACTCCTTGTAAGGAAGGATGCTGAATCTGAGCCTGAAGGCTCGTTACTATCTTCAAATCTTGGCAGCTTTAAACTTAAAACATATATAATAGGTGTTTTTTTTTTAGAGGTATAGAACTTTAAAATGAAATAAAACACATAAAAATCGTGTTAGTGGCCATGGTATTGGTTGTATTGGAAAGATAATTTTATGCCATTAGTTTTTAAATATGATTTCGGGCATATGGCCGTCGCGGCTGGATTGGAGGCCAATTCACAGTTCCATTACGCGAAATTATGCACTCATCAAATTTTTCCTTCAATAAATCGATTGTGGCGTGCGCTGTGTGGCAAGTTGCGCCGCCTTGTTGAAACCACAGCTCTTCCACATTAATGCCGTTCAATTGGGGAACGGAAAAGTTAGTAATCATGGCTCTATAGCGGTCTCCACTGACTGTAACGTTCTGACCGGCATCGTTTTTGAAGAAATATGGACCAATGATTCCACCGCCAGCTCATGGAGCATACAGTGACTTTTTGTGGATGTAACGGCGTCTCAACAATGACTTGTGGATTTTCTTCACTCCAAATGCGGCAATTTTGCTTGTTGACGTTGCCATTCAACCAAAAATGAGCCTCATCGCTGAACAAAATTCTGTGGTGAAAATGAGGATCAAGAGCAATCTTGTTTTCGGCCCATTCACCGAACGTACGACGCCAGCGATGGTCAAGCGGTTTCAATTGTTGCTCGAGCTGGATCTTGTAAGCTCGTAAACCAAGATCTTTCCGCAAAATCTTCCATAAAGTGGACAGCTCTAATTGCTGTGCGCGATGGCAAATCGACTCATTGGAGTCCTCCTCAACACTACGCTCTACAGCAGCAATTGAACGATCTGCGGATGCGTATTATCAATTAGAGTATGCGTGGTCCGAAAACGATCCATGGTTATTCGAATTAATTGCTCGGATGGACGATTATGTCGACCGTAAAATGGACGTATCACGCGGTAAGTTTTGCAAACTGAACCACGATTTTCGAAATAAATTTGCACAATTTGCAAGTGTTGTTCTGGCGTAAGTCTATCCATGGTGAAATAGCAAACCAAACTGAGTATAAGTGACATTCGGGTTGCCCGATATGACCACTGTATCACAGTTTAATCCCTATTGGAAAAACAAACCTCTAAAAAAAAACACCCATTAATTAGTACTATCTGAGGTAAAAACTGAATAGTTGCACAGCTTACTTTTAAAAGTGCATATTTATATTAACATTTTTATTTAAACAATAATTTATTTAATAATAAATATCTACTTATTTTTGCAGCATTCAACAAAAATATATGATGTGGCCATTACAGGACTTTCTTATACCAATGACGCTTACAGATCACTCTCTCCCCCTCCCCTTCTGAAAATCATTTCATTTTGTCTCTTTGTACATCGTAATCCTGAGATTAGACATTCTTTTACCCAGTAATGCCAGTATCAAATAATTTTGAGAAGGGGAAGGTGGAGAGAGACTGATCTGTGAGTGTGGTTGGTATAAGAATGTCCGTTCATGGTCACATCATTTATATTTATTTTTTTTGTCTATTTTGTTATTTTTTATAATTCTTCAAATAAACACCAATAATAAAATAATATTTTAAAATGCGTTGCTATGAGTGACGATTTAAAAATTCCTTAGACATGTTTCTTAAAGAGATTTAGTTTACATTCTTCTGGCCGCTATAACTTTTGGTTTATTGATCATTTCTCAAATCTAAGGGTTTGTTAGCGAATGAAAATGTTATAAGAAACATTTTTTGTAACAATTACTTTTTCGATAGGACTAACCGTTTTCGGGTAAATAGAGAAAACGTGTAAAAATATATGTTTCAAAACTAAATTTCAAGACGGTTTTCGGCAAAAAAATAGACGACCTGCGAAAAATCGTACGGTATATAAAGTACATATGTATTTCAAGTTCTCTACAACAATTACTTGAAAAGATTTTTGATTAGGTCATAAACATATATTATTTTGTTAAAAATACTTAGGCCCCGGAGTAAATTGATCTCAATTTCCGGCTGATTTCGGCCAAAATTTAATCAGACGTGAGTTAGAACATGTGACCCCTTCATTTCAAATTTCAAGTTCATAGCTACAATCTTTTTTGTGGTAGACAGCTCACAACCTTCCAATCACATACAGGGTGTTCATTTTATCTTGACCCAGGTAAATAACTCGAAAAATAATGATATTCTCAAAAAAAGCTTGAGACAAAAAATGTAGAGTAGAATTGACCGCATTATTTGTTGTAATCTAGTTTTTAAACAAATGAAAATTTTTAACGTTTTTTATGAATTAAAAAAAAAAAGTTTGACTTTCAACCTATTTTTTTTTTTTCATATTTAGATTCCTGGGGAAAAATAAAGGGGAGGTTAAATGAGACATTTTTTTGTTAGACCAATATTAATGAATTTTATTGTTGTAAATGTTCGAACTGATGTCCTGCAACTTCAATACATTTATCGAAGTTGTTCCAGAAAATTGCTCAAGATAATTCCCTATTAAGAAAGTCTTGATATTTCTGACCATTTAAATTTCCGTCGATAAAAAAGGGACCAATTACTTTGTCTTTGATGATTGCAGCCCATACATTAGCTGAACATGGATGTTGTTTATTCATTTGACGAAACCAGCGAGGATTTTCTGCACTCCAGTAATGCATTTATGTCAGGTGCCTATTTACTAATCCAATATTGATGAAAGTTGATTCGTCTGAAAACATTGTGTACCGAAAAAAAATGACAATTAACTTAAACTCGTTCACGCGCCCACTAACAGAATATAACACGGTTATTAAAATCTTCACCAGATAGAGCTTGATGAAGAGAAATATGATAAGGGTGAAATTTATGGTTCTTCAATATTTTATGAACACTACCAACAGTAATCCTACGAGTAGAATCTGGAGAAATTTTCCGGAACAACTTTGATAAATAAATGTATTGAAGTTGCAGGACATCAGTTTGAACATTTACAACAATAAAATTTATTAATATTGGTCTAACAAAAAAATGTCTCATTTAACCTCCCCTTAATTTTTCCCAGGAATCTAAATATGCAAAAAAAAAAGGTTAACGGTCAAATTTTTTTTTTTTTTTAAATTCATAAAAAACTTTAAAAATTTTCATTTGTTTGAAAATTAGATGACAGCAAATAATGCAAATAATTCTACTCTACATTTTTGTCTCAAGCTTTTTTTGAGAAAATCATTATTTTTCGAGTTATTTACCTGGGTCAAGATAAAATGAACACCCTGTATACACACGCACAGTGGCTCTTCCAGAAAATACCACGTGTGGGTCTGCGCACGTACAGTTCGATTGAAACTTTGTGATGTCTGGTTTTCTTATTTCTATTTTTACATACTTAGTTGGTGTTTACATGTCTTCAGGCGAGTGCTCTGAAGCGACTTAATGAGAAAACAATTCCAAAAAGATTAAATGTCAACGCGTATCGTCAAGTTGTATCTTTGCATCGTGTTCTACAATTGTCTGTTCTACAATTGTATAAAAATAAATATAAAATAAATGATATCAAGTTAAATCAATAAAAAATAAATTATATCAAGTTTTATTCAAAGCACCTTTAGTTTAAATAAGGCTTAAAACTTTAAGTAAAGTTTATTAGGTTAATTTTAGGGAGCGTTGTGAAGTGAAAGAAGATGTAGTGTTAAGGATTGAGAAAGGTATGTTGAGATGGTTTGGACGTATAGAGAGGATGAACGAAAGGAGATAGACGAAATAAGTATACAAGACGTGTTTAGTCAACAACGTTCATAATGTAAACACACGGCTAATCCCCCTCTGAGTCTGATACTCAGTCCCGGTCAGCCCCATGCTGTAGTCGCCCATGAGTGGATTTTGCTATCTGCCAGTGTCCCCGTTCAGCTTTGTCTTCGTTCGTCCGATGAGCTTCGTTCTTCTGATCTCACCGATCTTCGGGTTCTATCATCCTTCGAAGATCATCATTTTTGTTCAATATTTTCACCACACTGTTGTTGTCAACATAAAGATATTTATCATTTTATTTTTATTTTCATCGTCAGCTCACGTTAATATTTTCAGTTTTAATTACCTATGGGTTATTCAAACAATGTTTCTTACGGAACTACTTTCGTTGTACGTAGTCCGTAGTCGATTATATTTTTTATTATATTACTTTCAATGATTATTTTTTAACAATATTTTATATATATATACATACCTTTCTTTTTGTTTTAAGAATTGATATTCTGTTTGTTTTTATTATAGATCCGATATGTCCGATGATATATAATAATTATTTACCCAATCTTTTTGACATATTTTGATAAGAATTTTTTTTTAAACTCAAGTTAATTTTTAATTTAATGTTTGATTAACAAGATTTATTCTTTTTTGCGTCATTGAATATATATATATATTTTTTTTCTTTCTTATAATATTTTTTTTTTTACATTGTTCTCAGTATTATTATTATTTTGTGTCCCCTTTATTTTTGTTCTCCGTTTCCATGTGCTTGCCCAATAATTAGGAAGCTCCGGCAAAATTAATCTTTTTAGAGGATTTCCTTATTCAAAAGGAATAGGGAGCCCTGAATTAATCAGTGTGGATGGGAGAGTTGACCTCAGCGAACGTACCTCAATCAGATTGAGGACGTTTTTTGCCAAGGCCAGCTTAGGAGTACCCTAATTAAGTTAATAACAATGTACCTAGGTACCTATATAGTTTAAATTTAAAAAATGTAGCTCTCAAAAGAAATTTCAATCGTTGTACTGTTGATATTTGACTCTATTGACTAATGAGTTTGCAAACCACTGGGATAGATTATTATTATCAAGATTTTTTTTTTCTTAAATGAAATAATTGTTAAAGAATATTTTCGATTCGGTAATTAGTCTTTTTTCTAAAGATTGAGATTAGATAACGTTTTATGAACTATGGAAACTATTGTTTCTTTTTTCTTAATTAACAACAGAAACTAAATAGAGCGATACGACTCCCATGGATACTAAATTGGAGGTGACAATTCAAAACAATTAAATCCGTTTGTGTTTGTTGTCAATGCACGTTTCGTATATCAGACCATAGACCTAAGGACAGACTCTGTGACCTGAAGGCTGACACAAAAACTTTAATAACTGCCGTTGTAATGAATGTATTGAAATGAAATTTCATATGTAAATTTCAAATCCCCATAAGGACGACAGCGGAATCAGCCAAAGGGGAGGGAGGGATCAGAGAAGGGCTCAATTCAAATATCTGCTGATGTAATGAATGTATAATTAAAAAATTAAATACAATTTAAATTAAATAAATAATTAAAACAAAATTAATAAATATTACCACATTTCCTGTAGAAATTTTAGCTGGTCTTCTACTAAATTTTGATTTCTAAAGTAGTTTCCGAAAAGGGCCCTAAAGAAATATCGAAAGTTCAATATGTGCAATTTTGAAGACATTAAAAAAAATTAATAATTATTTCATTTGGATTTCTTTTACATATAATAATGGGATGCCACATTGTTTTCCTAAATTTGAAAAAAATGTTCAATCTAATCCAAAGGTATAAATTATCTTACTGGGTTCACAGGGAAATGAATAGCATAGAATAAGAGAACAAATATTGGTGACTGCGACAAAAATGACTAGATTTCCCGCAAGAATAACACGCCCGAGAGCCCTCAGGACAGTCACGAGCCATGTGACCTGTTTTGTTACAGTTGTAACAAGTAGAGTTGAATCCGCCGCCTCCGCCGCCGCCACCACGAGATCCATCACGTTGTTCAGGACACTCTCTTGCTATATGTCCAGTCTTGTTACAAGTGTAACAAGAGGGTTCATCAGCATTCTGCTGACAATCTTTGGCGATGTTACATCTGTCTTTGTCCTCCGTACATTCCCTTGCAAAATGACCATAACGATTACATTTGTAGCACTTATCGCGGCCACGGTATCCTCCACCACCGCCGCCGCCGCCACCACCATCTCCGCTGCTTCCACGATCACCGGGACATTCTCTGGCAATGTGCCCCGTGCGATTACACCTATAGCAAACAGTGTAGCTCATCCTACCAACAACGCTCCAGGCTTATTAGAAATGGCAGCAGTTAATAACTTAATAATAGCAGAAATTAACAGCTCACACACGTGTTCGCGGTAGCGGCCCCAGGATGTCGACGGCCACCCTCTGGAACGGGAAGCCGGCCACGACTCTCTGCATTGGCGCCCTTCTCCGTGCCCCTTTCATTGCTCCGCACCTCTTAACCTACATTATAAATTGGTTAACTAAATATTGAAAAATAAAAAAATGAAATTATTTTACAAAAAGAAATCTTACAAACTAATTACATAAAACTATATCATTATTTTTTCTGTTTTATTATTGGCCATTATTTATCATTCTTTTATATTTTGGGCATATATAAGTACATATAAATTAAAAGTATCTTGTCTCTTCTACGTATTGAGGGCGCCGGTAGCTCAGTGGTATGCGTGCTTGTCTTCTGAGCTCAAGGTCGTGGGTTCGAAACCCGACCGAAGCCCTTAGTTTATTTTATCTAGGAGGTAAAATAAACATAAGCACGCCGTCCTTCGGATGGGACATTAAGCGATGGTCCCGAGCCTGTACGATGTCAAGTCCTCGTTAAAGACCCCTAACCTAGGTGAATAAAAATTTAGGGTAGGCAAAATTTAGGACTCTCACAGGCTCATGTCCACGAGAGTGACGAAAGATCGCTCTGGTAGTAGGCGATATGACCTCGTAGTTAAAGCCCGGGCGTGTCATAAAATAACCTCTTCTACGTATTTCCAATGTTATAAGGTTATAATTTACCTCCTCTACATCTCTCACTCAGACCACTTCACTACTCCTTAAGACTAAAAACACTTCTCTCTCATGACTGTCCACTTCCACAACCCAACTCCCACAACCGACTGTCTCACACTATTAGAACAGCTGATTGTCTCCACTCATTGGTTCGTTTTAAAACAAAATGCGACTTCATATATTTATTCACTATTTAAGTTACTTCACTCCTAACAGCGGTTTTTATACAAATAATAATGATTGGTTTTATAATTTATATTAATAATTGACACCGCCATCTTAGCTGCTGCTGAACTTCACATACACGCCTCATTTACATTACAACATCATCTCACACAAATTGAAAACTGGTGCAACACATGGAAAATAAAACTTAATACAGAAAAATCACAGCACATCACAATTACACTTCAACGAGAAACATGCCCCCCCGTTTTCATCTACGACAAGCCCCTCCCTCAAACTAATACTGTACGATACCTAGGATTGGATCGAAGACTGACATGGAATCCTCACACACGTCTCACACGAAACACGCTGAACTGTCGACTCAAAATACTCTACGGATTTCTAAATAGACGATCAAAATTAGACATGACCCAAAAACGGAACTGTTACACTTACTTACTTAGACCATTATGGACATACGGATCACAGATATACGGTTCAGCAAAAACATCCAACATCAAACGAATTCAGGCGTTTCAGTCAAAAACTCTCAGACTGATAACACAGTGCCCCCCATACATAAACAACCTTCTGACGCCTCAACAGGCCTTCCTCTCACATGCCCTTCACGCCAACATTTCACCTACCATCATAGATGCTGGTTGTTGCACCCTAGCAACAGTTGCTTCTTTATAAATTAAAGACAAAAAAAAAATATATACATATATATTAATAATTACAATGTGTGTAATTTTTTTTTACATTACATTGTAAGTCAAATATTGAGTTTTGGCTCATATTGGGTTTAGAGGGAGAGCGAAAACTACATTTAATTCATACTGAGGAAGTATATAGCCGGTGACTCTTTTATTTTGAATGCAGGGGTCAAGTTTAAGAAAACAGTGTACACATAAAGGTTTGCAGTTTGCAGTTGGGTTGACTAGGTTACGTTATGGTTGTGTAGCTGACCGCCTCAGCTCTCAACAAAGTATCTCATTATACGTAGGATTTGTAAGAGTGGACCATTGCCCTCACGCACTCTCACTTTATCTATAGAGAGTGTGGCTTGTCGCCTTCGCGCCGCTTCAAAGAGGATTCCTGTTTGCCTCTTTGTCAATTCGGACATTATGCAAAACGTTTAAACCAAAAGAAAGTGAATATTTTTCTTGAATAATAACTCCCTATACCACAAACTCGTTCTCATTGTTCCCATTGAAATCGGTGAATCACCGGGAATGTACATCCCCCGAACGAATTAATCAATTAACTAGTTGAATTTGTTATACCTTACTATTTATAATCTTTCAATCTGGTAATTTGAGGTATATATATAAATTTTTTTTAAAATATTTTCTTTATTTCATATAGACGTTTCGACTTCTTGTCATTATCAATTCTAAATAAATACAGAATGATATATAAAATACTCTTCCAATCATATATTATTCAACATTGATTGTCGTCAAATTTTTCTACTAATTCACATTTGTCAATTTTCACCCTTACATTTTAGTTTTTAAAAACCAATATTATTATTATTATAATAATATTGGTTTAAAAAAAAATGTAAGGGTGACAAATTAGTAGAAAAATTTGACGACAATCAATGTTGAATAATATATGATTGGAAGAGTATTTTATATAGGCTCAATTGCCTCAAATTACCAGAATGAAAGATAATCAATTAACTTTTCATTTTCACTCCAAAACCAGTAATAGTCAACAGTTCACATTCATAAGGACTCCTAAATCCCCATATTAAATTTTGCGACGATAAATTTATTACATTGGTAGTTATTAGGGTCTTTGAGTTAAGCCCCCTCCCCTGAACCCTCCCTTCCCTTCAATATTGCTAAAATTTGACAAATCATGTCATTGGGTTTTGTCTTTAAATATAAAATTTAATATCGATACAATCATAACAACGACAGTTATAAAAGTTTTTCTTCGATAGGTGTCGTCGCTAGAGAGTCTTGATTTACATATATAAAATTTCGTGTCGATATATTCATTCTATCGGCAGTTATTGAAGTTTTTATGTTAAGTCTCTCCCCTAATGCTCCCCTTCCCTTTGATCGATATGGCTGAAAAACACGAGGTGTCGTCGCTAGAGAGTCTAGATTTACATATAAAATTTCGTGTCGATACATTCATTCTATCGGCAGTTATTGAAGTTTTTATGTTAAGTCTCTCCCCTAATGCTCCCCTTCCCTTTGATCGATTTGGCTGAAAAACAGTAAGTGTCGTCGCTAGAGAGTCTTGATTTACATATAAAATTTCATATCGATACATTCATTCTATCGGCAGTTATTGAAGTTTTTATGTTAAGGCTCTCCCCTAATGCTCCCCTTCCCTTTGATCGATATGGCTGAAAAACAGTAGGTGTCGTCGCTAGAGAGTCTTCTTGATTTACATATAAAATTTCGTGTCGATACATTCATTCTATTGGGAGTTATCGTGTTCACAGAAGCACAGACAGTCTTTTTTTTTGCATATTTGGAATCTAGAGGTCGGAAAATTCCGTTGAAAATCCTCATCGAATAATTGATCGACTACATAACTTCCCCTATACCTCGTATATCTGAGGAAGTAAAAATAGTCAATCTATTGCTACTCGTATCATCAATATCCACACCAGTTGTAGAAAGTTTTTTAATCAGCTCCATAAATAGAGACCCGTAGGACAGCGGAGAGGGGGTAAAGCGGAAGTAATAACAGATACCGGTCACAGAAAACTGTGACCCTTCATAAAATTATGAAATGATTTTGAGAAGTTAAGAGAGTGTGATCTGTAAAATCATGGCTGGTATAAGGAATAGTGTCCACATCACATATTTTATTATTTCCCCAGCTGTACAAAGTATAGGGGAAGTTATGTAATCGGTCAAAAATTTGATGCGGAATTTTATATTTTCCAACCTCCAGATTCTAAATATGGAAAGAGGGCTCCGGTAGCTCAGTGGTATGCATGCTTGCCTTCTGAGCTCAAGATCGTGGGTCGAAACCCGACCGAGGCCCTTAGTTTATTTTATCTGAGAGGTAAAATAAACTTAAGCACGCCGTCCCTCGGATGTGAGGTTAACCGATGGTCCCGAGCCTGTACGATGTCAGGTACTCGTTAAAGACCCCTACCCTAGGTGAATGAAAATTTAGGGTAGGCAAAATTTAGGACTCCCACAGTAGAGTCGGGCACATGTCCACCAGAGTGACGAAAGAGCGCTCTGGTAGTAGGCAATATGACCTCGTAGTTAAAGCCCGTGCATGAGTCATAAAACCTAACCTAAATATGAAAAAAAAAAATGTCTGTCTATGTGTGTTTTTGAACACGATAACTCCCGATAGAATAAATATATCAACATGAAATTTTATATGTGAAACCAGAATACTCTGGTGACGACACCTATAGATTTTCAGTTATTAGGGGGAAGGCTTAACTCGACTTTAATAATGGCCGTTATATAAAATTTCATATGTAAATTAAAAACTCCATAAGGACAACACATCAATATTCAGTCAAATTAGGAGAAGACAAGGGGGAGATCAGAGGGGCTTAACGCAGAAACCATAATAACTGCTGACGTAATGAACTTATCGACATGAAATTTCATATATAAAGTCAAAACCCAATAAGGAAAGAACCTGTCAAATACGTTATAGTATTTTATTGATGATAGAACATATAATCATCTTTGTTCTATTCAGTTAAGCTTGAATTAATAATAATGAAAAAAAAAAGTGAGCTGAGGTTACTTTCAAGTTCATTTTATATGAAAGTTAGTTATTTGAGTTTTTATTCCCTTTTAGTTAGTTATTGTGATGCCCTGGCTTTGACTACGAGGACATGTTTACTACGGAGGATCCGCGAGGCTGCGGGCGTTCCCCAGGGAAGTATTCTTGGTTCTCTTCTCTTCTCTATCTATTGTATACTTTGTTATTCCCATCCATGCAGACACTATCCTACACACATTCACAGCTAACATTTCTCTTAATCTAGATCCTTAAAATGTTATTCCCTCACTCTCTGTACTGTTAATGAAATAAATTGTTAAAAATAAAAATGAAATGAAATGAATTTATTCTTCCCCACAAGAGATGCCAAAAATGTGATAATGAAAATTATTTAAAATTATAATAATTAAATAAATATAAAATTTTAATTGAATTAATAATAATTAAAACGAAAAGAATAAATAATTAACTTATATTACCAAATTTCCTGTAGAAATTTTATATCTGGTCTTTTACTAAATTGTGATTTCTACAGTAATTTCCGAAAAGGGCCCTAAAAAAATATCAAAAGTTCAAGACGTCCAATTTTTAAAAAAGTGCACGTATATTTAAAAAATTTCAATGAACAAACTTTTTATTTGGATTTCTAAAGAGATGCCTTATGTTTTCTAAAGTTTGCAAAAATATTTAAATCTAATCCAAAGATTCTCAAATTATCTTACTGGGCCAACAGGGAAAATTAATAGAATAGCATTTACGAGAACAAATAATTGGGTTTATTTTCTTACGTCTACATTATAAAATTAAAAACTGAACATTGAAACAAAAATCAAAAGAAAAATTGTAAAATCTTTTTTCTGTTTTATATTTTGACCATTCTTCAAACTTAAGATACATAATTTTGGGCATATATATTTTGTAATTATAAATAAATAACAGTACCTTCTTTGCGCATCAATTTTACTGTTAATTCACTCCTACTTAGTTCATCACATCTTAAGCCTAAACAACAACTCTCTGCCCTTCCCATCTCAACCCGGACCACACATCATTGACTCCTCTACACTAATTCAAAAACAGCTAACGGCCATGTTTTGTTTTCTAGTCATTTGTTTTAAAAGAAAATGCATTCATATTATTTATTTACTAATTCAGTTGCTTCTTGGATTTTATAGAAAAATAAATATAATTAATTTTTTTATATTAATAATTTAAATGTGTGTATTTTTTATACATCACAGTACAGTCACCTCTCGACGATCACAACTCACCTCGTGCACTCCGGTCATACTGAACGGTAATCAACTCCCAGAAGAGGGTCTGTACATTGAAAAAAGACTGACCAGAAACCCAACATTCTTGACTGAAACGACAAGAACTGAATCGGAAATTCAAAGGAATCTCTCACCTAATTGGCAGATACTCAAAAACTTTCTCCACCACAACAAAATACGTTAATAAAACCAAATTGGACTTATGGTCTTGAGCTGTGGTGTGGCCAAACCAATTGAAATTGAAAAGAAATTTTATTCTGGGAATAAAAACATACAGAGTCAAAAAGTAAAGAAAACAATTAAATAAATTATCAGTATGACGTACAAATATTAAATACAAAAGTAAAGGTTTAGGTTTTATGATTCATGCTCGGGCTTTAACTATGAGGTGATATCGCCTACTACCACAGCGCTCTTTCGTCACTCTGGTGGACATGAGCCCGACTCTACTGTAGGAGTCCTAAATTTTGCCCACCCTAAATTTTTTACTCACCTAGGGCAGGGGTCTTTAACGAGTACCTGACATCGTGCAGGCTCGAGACCATCGCTTAACGTCCCAACCAAGGAGGGCGTGCTTAAGTTTATTTGACCTCCCAGATAAAATAAACTAAGGGCCTCGGTCGGGTTCGAACCCACATTTTTGAGCTCAGAAGGCAAGCACGCATACCAGTGAGCCACCGGCGCCCTTATAAAAGTAAATAAATTAGTGCTACAATGGAGAAAAACTAGACAATTATAAATATAGATAAATAAAAAATTAACATGAAAAAAACATAAAATTAACAGCTTAATCATGAAGAAATAAAAGTACCTATCTAAATAAATATGAAGAAAATAAAATAAATTCAAAAAAATCGACAGAGCATAATACAATGATAGTTAACTATAAAAGAGACGGAAGGATTCCCAGACAAGGTTTGAAATAAAATTAATTTTAGAAAGTACCTAGGGGCTAGATAGAAAAAGTGTGAAGAGAGAGAAATAGAAAAATAATAATAATAAAATAAAATAAAAAATAAATAAATGAATAATAAAAATATATAAATATGTGAAATTAACAAAATAGGTAGGTACCTACGATATTTATTATAACAGAATAATTTAGAAAATATGTGATAATAAAATATAATAAAAAATAAAGAATAAAAGAAATGGGATAAGTAAGTTAACTAGATAATTGATGTTGACGAATGGGAAAATATGTGGGAGAGAGATCAAGAAATAATCAATCTTCCAAAAAATGTTTATGTATACGCCTTTGAGAGGGTCTCCAATTTGTGTGGTCAGATTATGGCGTACACAAACACTTGGGTGGCGAATTTATGTAGAAAACAGGTAGCATTAGTGGACTGCACAAGTAATGTATTGAAAAGTTATGGTGACTTACCCGAAATTCCAATGATAATGCAGATCAGGAGGGTTCTCCAGCTAAAATAAACATTGGCCAATGGTCATTAATAGCTAGACAAATTCACTAACCTGCGACGAGCGCCATGAGGTAATGGGGCGACCTAGGTGTGTGACGAGCGCAATGAGGTAATGGGGGCGACCTAGGTGTGTGACGAGCGCCATGAGGTAATGGGGGCGACCTAGGTGTGTGACAAACGCCATGAGGTAATGGGGGCGACCTAGGTGTGTGATGAGCACCATGAGGTAATGGGGGCGACCTAGGCTTTCAACAGAAAGGTCTCGCTTGTGCTCATACAAAAACAGACAAATACTCAGGATAGGCAGTTTACGGGGACAAATATAATTTGCCCTCTTTTTTTTTATCAGAAAATAGAGTTGAACACATTTTTTTTTATAATGAACGTCACACATGAATGGCTTCTGCCGTGCATATGACAGACTCACTGGAGTAAAAAAGATTATGTCAACTCTATTTCCACTTTGTCTTGTATTGTCTCCATTGACCAACCCTTTAGTATTTTCAATTTCATCACTGTTCTGGTCAATATGAAACCAAAATATAGTCACCGAGGTTGAAGTAACCTGTGGTTTCTTGTGTTGGAACCAGCAGCTAGAATTGGGTCATTCGCGACAATATCTCATCGACTGCCATGTCATGATAATGCAGGCCAAAATAAAAAATGTTATTTGTTTCCAAACACTATTTTATGTATGGAACGATTTCAATGGAATATTGTTGTCCGGATTAGAAAAAGGTTACTTTTTTCAAGCAGATGAGTAAAGACATCAAAGGGTTAAAAGGAAATAATATTGATAAATAAAGAAAAAATATATGTGATGTGGCCATTACAGGACTTTCTTATACCAACAACGCTTACGGATCCCCCCCCCCCCCCCCCCAAAAAAAAGAAAAAAGCTTACGGATTTTTTTTACCCCTTCCCCTTCTCAAAGTTATTTCATACTGGCATTACTGGGTATAAGAATGTCTACTCTCAAGATAACGCTGTAAAAAGAAATAAAATGAAATGATTTTGAGAAGAGGAGGGGGAGAGAAAGTGATCTGTAAGCGTTGTTGGTATAAGAAAATGCTGTAATGGCCACACATATATTTTTCTTAATTTTTATAATTTTCAAAAAATCTATCAATACATAAACCAGGTTAGGTTTTAGGTTTTATGACTCATGCCCGGGCTTTAACAACGAGGTCATATCGCCTACTACCAGAGCGCTCTTTCGTCACTCTGGTGGACATGAGACCGACTCTACTGTGGGAGACCTAAATTTTGCCTACCCTAAATTTTTATTCATCTAGGTTAGGGGTCTTTAACGAGTACCTGACATCGTACAGGCTCGGGACCATCGCTTAACGTCCCATCCGAAGGACGGCGTGCTTAAGTTAATTTTACCTCCCAGATAAAATAAACTAAGGGCCTCGGTCGGGTTACGAACCCACGACCTTGAGCTCAGAAGTCAAGCACGCATACCACTGAGCTACCGGCGCCCTCAATACATAAACCATATTTTAAAGTTCGTTGCGATGAGTTACGATATAAAAATTCCTTAGATATTTTCTTTAGACATTTAGTTTACATTCTTCGGAGCGTCATAACTTTTGACTCATTGATGATATCTCAAATCTGAGAATTAATAAGCGATTGGAAATTTTACAAGGAACATTTTCAGTAGGAATACATTTTTCGATAGGACTAACCGTTTAAAAATATGTACATTTCTAGATGGTTTTCGGCATGTATCTTTAAAACCGGAAGACCTGTGAAAAATTGTATTTCATATAAATTATGTATTTTAGTATTCTCTAGAACTATTACTTGAAAAAAATTTTGATTAGGTCATAAACATAAGCGGTATCTTGTAAAATGTAGTTAGGCCCCGAAGTAAAGTGGCCTCAATTTCGGGTTGATTTCGACCAAAATCTAATCAGATCTAAGTTATAACATGTGATTCCTGCATGCCAAATTTCAAGTTCATAACTACAATCCAAATCTTATTAAGGGACCTTGAAATGTGAAAATCTGTTGAATCCTCGATCTCGGATTTTCGCACGATTACAACACTTCCTCATACTATAGTGATACAAGAAAGTAAAAATGAACAAATTAATGTGTCATGTATTGTAGAACGTTCAAAATTTGTATAATGTAAAATTTTGTTATTAAAAAAAAAAAAGAAAGTGAAGTTTCATCTGTCCTTTTTGTGTTGTTTATCATCCAAGTGCAATTAAACGTAAAATATATTTCGCTTAACGACCGGTCTAGCAAGTACATGCGAAGGATCAGCTGTAATTATATTTCCACTTTTCTTGCTAACCTCTTAAAGAGCGCACTTTCGAAACGAGCCTTTCGACAAAGCGCATATAAGTGGACTTTAATCTTTATTGTGGTCGGCTTTTGGAGGCTTACAACTTCATCGACACCATATGAAGAATATTATATTTGAAGAATGTGTTTTCCCAAAAAGGTTGGGATTAACAAACTACTGTTAGAAAAACTGGCTGTTATATGAAATAGAAAGTAATATAATTAAAACAAAACTGTTTTTTTTAAATAAGTCCGCGTTGTCATACCTGAGATATTAATAACAATAGTACGGTATTAATGAAATCAGAAACATCTTGACTTTGATATTTGTCTAGTTACTATAAATTATGTAGTTTTTTTCAATTATTCATATTTCTGGTCTGAAAGTACAAAATGGATATGGTTTTTTTCAGTGAACATGTGGGAATCTGTGGATTCAGATTTTTAAATCTACCTGGGCTAAGAACAAAGTGTCAAGGACTCTCAGTACCCCAACACATCTGTGAAGCTACGTATATGATAACAGCCTTCATCTTTAACGTTAAGTCTGAATGTTGTAAGCCAATAATAAATTCTGTACACTTTTGTTACCTTTTTGTATGAATGTATTTAAATAAAAAATAGCAAAGCCAAAATAATTACGGAATTTATTAATCTGTGTAATATTATATTATGTTTTTTTTTCGGTTAACTGTTATAAATCAATTTTTGTTATGTTTTTCAGTCTCGATTTTTTTGGCAAAACATACAATACATACAAAGAAAAGGCTTAGGATTATTTTACTTTAAAAAACTGTACGTTATGTACTAGGGTACGTGCAGAAATATTATATGTACATATGTGTTCACATGTAATCCTATTTCAGGCCCACCGTCCAAATTTGGATACTTCATCAGTAGAGTTTCAGCTTCCTGTTCGGGAAACCTCTAACCCTAAGTGAGAGTTGAGACTAATTAACGGATACAAGAAAAAAAGGCCTTCCTGTCTTCAAGAAGTGCAAATAGTAGTAAGTGAAAATACGAAAAATAGTAGGTAAAAGTACCTAGTTCTAGGAAATGTGGATAATTAAAGTGAGCAAGTTTGGAGAAGCAAGTCTTAGGCACATAGGATTTCTCCGAAAAGGAGTAATCCACGTTTTTAGGAAATATTTATATCGAGTATTGTTTTTTTATTGTTTACCTTCTTATACCTTTAGTATAAGGAAGTATTGTAATCAAGGGAAAAACTGAAATCGAGTTTTCAAAGAAATTTTATGTTTCAAGGTCCCCCTTTTTTTTTTTTTTTTTTTTTTTTTTTTTTTTTTTTTTTTTTTTTTTTTTTTTTTTTTTTTACAACTACATATATACAATATATAACAAGAAAATGTGATACATAATAAATAAACTTGGAATTTGAAAGATAAATCATTCAATAATGACACTCCATTATCTTGTTAATACGGATAAAAGAAATTAAAATATAGGTACATAAAAAAAAAATAAAAAATAGTTAAATGATAAAGAAACATGAAACATTTGTAGATGATTAGTGAGACTTCAATGCACTAGTAGGTCTCGACGCCATTGCCGCCTCAGTCTCCGAACATAAACATTAGGAAGGTTTGTTGTGGCAAGTCTGCGGACTAAAGGATTAGGGTGAAAGGAAAGGGTAGAGTGGAATTTGCTGTAGCGGGAATTAATTACATCCCTTACAAAGGGAATCTGCAGGTCATTGTGAAGGATAGCATTAGAGACGTAGAATGGAGCGTTTGTGATTTCACGAAGGATACGGGATTGTAACGTTTGGATTCTATAAGAATTCGAAGGTTTAGTTGAGCCCCAGAGTTCAGCTCCATACGCCCATATTGGCTTCAGTAATTGCTTGTAAATGAGTCTTTTATTACATAATGTAAGTTTCTATCTGTTGTCTAAAAGTCGTAATAAGAGTTTGTATCGTCGATTAAGTTCTTGTCTTTTAAGTCTAGTATGAGGATTCCATGTCAGGCGTCTTTCAATAAATAACCCAAGGTAGCGGACCCGGGAAGGGGTGTGTTATATAGATCCAGGTCCCCTGAACACGATTTTCGATATGATTTCTGTCTGTGTGTATGTTGGTTCTATCGATATCACAAAGTATCGATACTTTTGCTCATGAGTAGTATCTAATAAAACTTTCAATACCACTCAAGTATCGAATAAAATGTATCGATACCTACTCGTATCGATTGAATCGAGTACTTTGTTATAATTAATTTTAAACCATGTCTAATATATATATATATATATACCTATATAATAATAATAATAAACACAATTTGGAAGATATATGTAAATTAGATATTGTAGTGGGCATAAGAAACAAATAAATCAAATTGAATAAGATAAAATGATATTATTAAAAACATACTGAATGTAATAAAAAACCTTATAAAATAAACATACAATTTATTTTTACTAAGGATATAAAACTACTGGAGACTATTCGTATTCCGACAATATTTCACTATTCTAAAACACTTTTTGCAAATCGCTGAGATCGAAACGTTCTTAGTGTAATAAATCCACACTTTCGCCGTAGGACGAGGCATTATAATTTGTACTTGACAAAATGGAATGTAAAAATAAAATAAAATAAAATAATGAAATCGTAATCACGATTCTCTTCAAAATTAAACAAACTTATACCTTCATAAACGATAAACCATTTAATGTAAATAAGGTAAGAAATAAAGACGCATCACACATACTGCATGATCACATCACACATGAGGTTATCACCATCGATATATGTCATTTGTCCGTGGACCGGAATTTGAGTTCAGTATTTTACTGCAACAACAAATAAAAAAAGATTGTAAGAAATTAAACGGTGAACGATTTTGACAAATTGAAAAATTTATATAATTTTTTTTGATAGTTGAAATTTGAAACGAGTACTTTGAATCGATACAAGTCATATCTATTTGATACCTACTTGGTATCGAAAGAAAAGTACTTATATAGGATAAAAGTATCGATACTTTACTTGTATCGATAGATCCCTATGTGTATGTGATTGTAGCAACCAACTTGAAATTTGACATGATGATGTCGCATGTGCTAACTTAGCTCTGATTAGATTTCCGAAATCAAACGGAAATTAACACAACTTTACTTCGGCGTTCAAGTACATTTTGCTACGTACCTACCGCTTATATTTATGACCTAATCAATAATATTTTCAAGTAAAAGTTGAAATGGAAACTTAAATCCACATTTTATATTTAACACATTTTGTAGGCCACACAATTTGAGAGCTACATGCCGAAAACCGTCTTAAAATAACAGCTCAAAACAATTTTTTTTAGTCGTTTCGTTGACTTACGCGAGAACGGTGAGTCCTTACTGAAAATGTTCCTTTTTAAATTTGCTATCGCCTACATATTTATAGATTTGGAGATAATACCAATACGACCAAAGTTATTGCGCTCCAAAAAATGAACAATAAATTTCTTAAATTGTAACAAATGGCAACGGATTTTAAAATATTATTTCATTATTCGTAGTTTTCTTCTCTCTCCTCCCAAAGTTAAAAAGCACCTGTATGATCTTCGTTCAACCTGAAACGAATAAAACCCAAATATTATTCTCAAAAATATCCAGCATACAGACTGAAATTTTATTTATCAAGATTCAAAAGCCCATAAGAAACATCTGTTGATTTTCAGCATTATTTCATGAAGAGATTTGCTTGATTATAAAACGCAAAGTTAATCCTGGCTAAAGTAAACTGTAAGTAAATAAATAATATTTACATCGAAATGTCACGTTAACCACACCCTTGAAGGCTTCTTTTATTCAGGAGAGTTTCTCTTGGAGGATATCTCAACAGGAAGAGCCATGAAGTCTGGCTGCATCTTATATAAGTATACAAAATATGTGTCCAAAAAAAAAAAAACAGGTACCTCAACAAACGTGAGGATGTAACATTGGAAAGGTCGAGTCCCTGAAGAAAAGTGGCTTTACAACTTTCTTCTGTTTATAGAGCCAAGTTGAAAGAAAGGAACAGGTTTACAGAACGGAGCTGGCCTCCCAGTCTTCAACAACCTGCACCTGCACCGTTCCTTACTTCATTTACAGTTCATTTCTTAACTCCTTATTTCGAAGTAATACGAAGCATACGGGTAGTAATGTAATCGGTCAAAAATTGGATGGTTTTCAACGGAATTTCATTTTTCCGAATCTCCAGATTCCAAATATGAAAACAAAAAAAAAAAAATCCGTCTGTGAACACTCCCTATGAATGAATGATTGAAAATGAATGTTATTCTGGAACCGAGGAAGAATAAATACATGAAAGTCACTGAACAGAGCAATAAATTTGTATTTATACAAATAAAATAAAATATAAGTAATGAGATAAGAGTGCTACAGTGGATAGAAACAAGAACAAAATGAATATAACTAAATAAGAAAATACAATAAAATAAATAATGATGAAATAAGTAAAAAAATAAATAAAATAATAATACGAAAGTAAATAAATTAATAGGTAGCTTCATTGTGAAGAAATCATACGAAAAAAAAATTGGTTGTCTGTAAAGTCGGTTTACGGCCGGTAGGTTGACGTGACTACGTCATAACATCACAGTAGTATAATACACAAAAGAAGTGGAAGGAAAATAAAATGGAAACAAGTTCATTGATAATTAACGGCGCCAATCGCCGCCTTCGGTTGTAGGCAGGTGAAGATAAATATTTTTTCGCACATATTACTCCAATCGGACAACATACTCAATATGACGAGCTTTGAATTATATTTTTAAATGCAATACCATTCAAGGCACCGAAGGACGGCATGCTCGGAATTGAAGATAAATATTTTTTCGCACATATTACTCCAATCGGACAACATACTCAATATGACGAGCTTTGAATTATATTTTTAAATGCAATACTATTCAAGGCACCGAAGGACGGCATGCTCGGAATTGAAGATAAATATTTTTTCGCACATATTACTCCAATCGGACAACATACTCAATATGACGAGCTTTGAATTATATTTTTAAATGCAATACTATTCAAGGCACCGAAGGACGGCATGCTCAAAAGTGTAGGTAGGCGATTTTTCCATCATAATACTCCAGTTTTAAATAATACTGAATACAATGATGATGATGATGATGATAGGACATGATAAGGTAGGCTACACGAATGCAGGGTTCGACATGCTTGAACACGCAAGTGCCAGGTCACAAAATCAGACTGAATTGGAGGGAGAACGGAAACTTATTGAGGTTTAGAGGGAGAGCGGAAACTTATTAAGGTTTAGGGAGAGAGCTGAAACTTATTGAGGTTTAGAGGGAGAGAGGAAACTTATTGCTGTTTAGAGGGAGAGCGGAAACTTATTGAGGTTTAGAGGGAGAGCGGAAACGTAATGAGGTTTAGAGGGAGAGTGGAAACGTATTGGGGTTTAGAGGGAGAGCGGAAACTTATCTGGGGATGTACGATGGTGGGTGATTCCCAGCTGTGGAGGGGGGGGGGGGTGATGGTCACGTGGGGTCAAAGGTCATGAGGAGTAATTAATTAGTAATTTTAATAATTTTAGTCACATGACGTCTCCCTCGCTCTCTTGGGGAACGTGACATGACGTCACACTTTTTCGAACATGCGGCCCGTCGCATCGATTTATTAGACGTAGTCACGTCAATAAATGTATCTAAATAAATATATAGAGGAAGATAAAACTAAGATTTAAAAAAAATATAAGCGGTTGACCCCTACTACTATTATATATATATATATTGTATATATATATGTATATAATATACTAGTTGTAGTACTTACTATACTGTTGTAGTACTTACTATACTATATTTATAATATAAACTATATATTATATAGTATAGTAAGTACTACACATATATATTTATACATACAGGGTGTATCGCAAGCAGATGACAATACTCGGGGGGGTGAATGCCCCACTCAAGTATACTAAGAAACCGGGGTAAAAAAAATCCTTAAAAACTTAATGAAGAAAGAAATGAGATTATTAATTTTTTTTACGATAACCACATTTTTTTAGCAAAATGTACGGAAATATCACTTTTTGGTTAAGGTAAAGTGAAATCTGACTACACTGTCGTAATCTAAGTTAAATTTCCTAACAGGTGACATGTTTTTTGACATGAAAATCGAAAAGATTAAAATAGGAGGCTAACGTTTATTTCAAAATGAACACCTGTTTAAATTGTTTGGCAATTTTTCAGTTTACCGTTATTCGCTAGAATGTCCCAAACTCTCCAAAAGTTAGCAAAAATATGGCTCTTTAAAAATACCTAATGTTGTTCTTCATCGTCGACCATTGTCGGAATGAGACAGCAGAGAAGATGAAAAACATGGGTAATCCTAACTTACACAAAGCGAGACTTTTTATAAAATTAACTAATTTATTATTTTAAAAAAAATTGAAATTATTACATTATTAATTTTAAGAGATAAAAAAAGTTTTGTACTGTAGGTGGCATTGAAAAAATTATAACAATTGCTGAAACTGACCTCCATCTTCTCTTACACACAATTGACTCCTCGATAGAATGGATGTGGTGGCCCGTTGAGTCTCAAGCCTGTTCTCATCTCCTCACAAACCTCTTGAATTCTCGCGATTAATTGGTCCCCATCATTAATAGGTACGCTGTACACACGGGACTTTAGAGTGCTCCACACATAAAGATCTAAAGGCGTCAGGTCAGGTCGTGCCTACCACCTCACAGATCCATACCGTCCAATCTACCTCCGAGGGAACTTTTCGTTCATCCATTCCGTTATAACTCTTCCATTATGGGCTGGACATCCATCCATCTGCCACCAACATCCTTCCCTAGCTTCTGGTGGGATTTGTTCTAGGAGTGGACATACATCATTCTGTAGCAGAGTGTGGTCATTTGCCAACCAATTTAAACAGGTGTTCATTTTGAAATAAACGTTAGCCTCCTATTTTAATCTTTCCAATTTTCATGTCAAAAAACATGTCACCTATTGGGAAATTTAACTTAGATTAAGACAGTGTAGTTAGATTCACTTCACCTTAACCAAAAAGTGATATTTACGGACATTTTGTTAAAAAACGTGGTTATCGTAAAAAAAAATTAAAAATCTCATTTTTTTCTACACTAAGTTGAAACGGATTTTTATTACCCCGGTTTCTTATTGTACTTGAGTGGGGCATTCATCCCCCCGAGTATTGTCATCTGCTTGCGATACACCCTGTATGTATAGTTTATATTATATAGTACAGTACTACTACTATTCTATGTATAGTTTATATTATATAGTATAGTAGTACTGCTAGTAGTATAGTACTATTTATATTTCGTGGTAGTTGATAAAATGTTTTCTGTATTTATAATGAATTAAATTGTCTTCGTGGTGAGTAAACCCGGAAGTATGTACAGACAAGAGGATGTATACACAAAGACGATAGGCAGGTAATTGTAGAAGAAAGCTGAGGTAGGAACTAATAGATTGTGAAGGCTTAAAGAAGTTAAACAAGGCTCGGGTTTAGACAAAAGCTGGCTTCTTCCATCATCTTCCGTTTTATTTTTATAATCATGCGTGTCAATTTTCATAGGAAAATCTTCAGACAACTTTCGAAAGAGTTAAGATAGTGTCGCTGTCTTTTATTGAATGTACCAGAGTTGCTTTTTTGTTGAAAAAAAAATGAGTGCAAACATTGAAGGGTTCCGTAGCTTCAATTTGTTCACCGTTTATGTTTAAATTATATGATTTTAGAAATATACAGAAAATATCAATAAGTTGGGGGCCTTTAAAGTGTTGTCTCCCCCGAAGTACCCATTGGTACATTGCAGCCACATCGCTTTTTTTTCGCTCCTGCAAGGAGCCGACAAACCGGCTGAACACCGGGTAGCCGGTTTCCATCACCAGCTGCCGCAGATCCAGTCCCAGGTATGATCCGGTCTCGCGAATCAACTCCATCCTGGCCTGGTCATACAGAGAGCTATCAAGGACTACATGTTCTACAATCTCGACGCCTCCACATGAAGAGTTTGGGTTGTTCTTCCTCCTAAATAAGAAGAGCTTGGAGATGTTTAAAGGCCCATCCGAAGGACGACGTGTTCAAGGTTTTACCCATTTTTTTTGTTTCCCACTCATAAAATTGATGGCTGGACGCAAAACAGTTTTTTTTACGCGAGGTTAGCGTTCCAGACTTATTGTTATTAATTTGGGAGACTCGGACCTCTAGAAGCTCCCCCTCAGGTAACCACTGACTGTAATACTTAGTTGACTTTACATGAGCAGCAAAAATGCAAAGCGCAGCAGCAGCAAATGCACGCTGTAATTTGTGTACTTTTAGAATTAAATTACTCACATCCAATAGCGTGCATTTGCTGCTGCTGCGCTTTGCATTTTTACTGCGCATGTAAAATCAGCTCTAAGAGTATAAAGTATAACATAAATGAAGATTTTGAGCCAGGAAATGAAATGATCGAATTCATATATCTATATTAATAAAGCTGAAACGGGGTTTGTTTGTTTGTATGTTTGTTCCAGCATCACGCCCGAACCGCTGGACGGATCTTCATGAAACTTCACATGTACCATTCTTTTGAGCCCGATTGAATAATAGGCTATGTGGCGTCCCAAAATTTTGAACGGGAGGGGGGGTTGTAAGGGGGGCCTAAGTATATAAATAGTGCTAACTCATTAGTTATGGTCGAATTGTCATGAAATTTCACATGTAGTATTTTTAAAAGCCAAATAGGAGAAAAATGTGTGTGGCGTCCCTAAGTTTTGAACTGGAGGGGGTGTAGGGGGGCCTAAGTATAAATATAGAGCTAACTCATTAACTATTGGGCGAAATGTCATGAAATTTCACATGTAGTATTTTTTTAAGGCAAATAGGAAAAAAATGTGTGTAGCGTCCCAAAGTTTTGAACGGGAGGGGGGGTTGAGGGGGGCCTAAGTATAAATATAGAGCTAACTCATTAACTATTGGGCGAATTGTCATGAAATGTCACATGTAGTATTTTTCAAAGCCAAATAGGAAAAAAATGTGTGTGGCGTCCCAAAGTTTTGAACGGGAGGGGGGGGGGGTTGAGGGGGGCCTAAGTATAAATATAGAGCTAACTCATTAAATATTGGGTGAAATGTCATGAAATTTCACATGTAGTATTTTTAAAAGCCAAATAGGAAAAAAAGGTGTGTGGCGTCCCAAAGTTTTGAACGGGAGGGGGGGTTGTGGGGGGGTCTAAGTATAAATATAGAGCTAACTCATTAACTAATGGGCGAATCGTCATGAAATTTCACGTAGTATTTTTAAAAGCCAAATAGGAAAAAAAGGTGTATGGTGTCCCAAAGTTTTGAACGGGAGGGGGGGGGTTGTGGGGGGGCCTAAGTATAAATATAGAGCTAATTCTTTAACGGTTGGTCGGATTGTCAAGAAATTTCACATGGAGTATTCCTGAAGGCCAAATAGAAAAATAAGGTGTGTGGCGTCCCAAAGTTTTGAACGGGAGGGGGGGTTGTGGGGGGGCCTAAGTATAAATATAGAGCTAACTCTTTAACAGTTGGTCGCATTGTCACGAAGTTTAACATGTAGTATTCCTGAAGACCAAATAAAAAAATAGGCGGTGTGACGGCTCAAAATTTTTTACGGGAGGGGGGGTAGTGGGGTGGCCTAAGTATAAATATAGAGCTAACTCATTAACTAATGGGCGAATCGTCATGAAATTTCACATGTAGTATTTTTAAAAGCCAAATAGGAAAAAAAGGTGTGTGGCGTCCCAAAGTTTTGAACGGGAGGGGGGGTTGTGGGGGGGCCTAAGTATAAATATAGAGCTAACTCTTTAACGGTTGGTCGGATTGTCACGAAATTTCACATGGAGTATTCCTGAAGACCAAATAGAAAAATAGGCGGTGTGACGGCTCAAAATTTTTTACGGGAGGGGGGGGGGTAGTTGGGGGGCCTAAGTATAAATATAGAGCTAACTCATTAAATATTGGGCGAAATGTCATGAAATTTCACATGTAGTATTTTTAAAAGCCAAATAGGAAAAAAAGGTGTGTGGCGTCCCAAAGTTTTGAACGGGAGGGGGGGTTGTGGGGGGGTCTAAGTATAAATATAGAGCTAACTCATTAACTAATGGGCGAATCGTCATGAAATTTCACGTAGTATTTTTAAAAGCCAAATAGGAAAAAAAGGTGTATGGTGTCCCAAAGTTTTGAACGGGAGGGGGGGGGGTTGTGGGGGGGCCTAAGTATAAATATAGAGCTAATTCTTTAACGGTTGGTCGGATTGTCAAGAAATTTCACATGGAGTATTCCTGAAGGCCAAATAGAAAAATAAGGTGTGTGGCGTCCCAAAGTTTTGAACGGGAGGGGGGGTTGTGGGGGGGCCTAAGTATAAATATAGAGCTAACTCTTTAACAGTTGGTCGCATTGTCACGAAGTTTAACATGTAGTATTCCTGAAGACCAAATAAAAAAATAGGCGGTGTGACGGCTCAAAATTTTTTACGGGAGGGGGGGTAGTGGGGTGGCCTAAGTATAAATATAGAGCTAACTCATTAACTAATGGGCGAATCGTCATGAAATTTCACATGTAGTATTTTTAAAAGCCAAATAGGAAAAAAAGGTGTGTGGCGTCCCAAAGTTTTGAACGGGAGGGGGGGTTGTGGGGGGGCCTAAGTATAAATATAGAGCTAACTCTTTAACGGTTGGTCGGATTGTCACGAAATTTCACATGGAGTATTCCTGAAGACCAAATAGAAAAATAGGCGGTGTGACGGCTCAAAATTTTTTACGGGAGGGGGGGGGGTAGTTGGGGGGCCTAAGTATAAATATAGAGCTAACTCATTAAATATTGGGCGAAATGTCATGAAATTTCACATGTAGTATTTTTAAAAGCCAAATAGGAAAAAAAGGTGTGTGGCGTCCCAAAGTTTTGAACGGGAGGGGGGGTTGTGGGGGGGTCTAAGTATAAATATAGAGCTAACTCATTAACTAATGGGCGAATCGTCATGAAATTTCACGTAGTATTTTTAAAAGCCAAATAGGAAAAAAAGGTGTATGGTGTCCCAAAGTTTTGAACGGGAGGGGGGGGGGTTGTGGGGGGGCCTAAGTATAAATATAGAGCTAATTCTTTAACGGTTGGTCGGATTGTCAAGAAATTTCACATGGAGTATTCCTGAAGGCCAAATAGAAAAATAAGGTGTGTGGCGTCCCAAAGTTTTGAACGGGAGGGGGGGTTGTGGGGGGGCCTAAGTATAAATATAGAGCTAACTCTTTAACAGTTGGTCGCATTGTCACGAAGTTTAACATGTAGTATTCCTGAAGACCAAATAAAAAAATAGGCGGTGTGACGGCTCAAAATTTTTTACGGGAGGGGGGGTAGTGGGGTGGCCTAAGTATAAATATAGAGCTAACTCATTAACTAATGGGCGAATCGTCATGAAATTTCACATGTAGTATTTTTAAAAGCCAAATAGGAAAAAAAGTTGTGTGGCGTCCCAAAGTTTTGAACGGGAGGGGGGGTTGTGGGGGGGCCTAAGTATAAATATAGAGCTAACTCTTTAACGGTTGGTCGGATTGTCACGAAATTTCACATGGAGTATTCCTGAAGACCAAATAGAAAAATAGGCGGTGTGACGGCTCAAAATTTTTTACGGGAGGGGGGGGGGGTAGTTGGGGGGCCTAAGTATAAATATAGAGCTAACTCATTAAATATTGGGCGAAATGTCATGAAATTTCACATGTAGTATTTTTCAAAGCCAAATAGGAAAAAAAGGTGTGTGGCGTCCCAAAGTTTTGAACGGGAGGGGGGGTTGTGGGGGGGTCTAAGTATAAATATAGAGCTAACTCATTAACTAATGGGCGAATCGTCATGAAATTTCACGTAGTATTTTTAAAAGCCAAATAGGAAAAAAAGGTGTATGGTGTCCCAAAGTTTTGAACGGGAGGGGGGGTTGTGGGGGGGCCTAAGTATAAATATAGAGCTAATTCTTTAACGGTTGGTCGGATTGTCACGAAATTTCACATGGAGTATTCCTGAAGGCCAAATAGAAAAATAAGGTGTGTGGCGTCCCAAAGTTTTGAACGGGAGGGGGGGTTGTGGGGGGGCCTAAGTATAAATATAGAGCTAACTCTTTAACAGTTGGTCGCATTGTCACGAAGTTTCACATGTAGTATTCCTGAAGACCAAATAAAAAAATAGGCGGTGTGACGGCTCAAAATTTTTTACGGGAGGGGGGGTAGTGGGGGGGCCTAAGTATAAATATAGAGCTAACTCATTAACTAATGGGCGAATCGTCATGAAATTTCACATGTAGTATTTTTAAAAGCCAAATAGGAAAAAAAGGTGTGTGGCGTCCCAAAGTTTTGAACGGGAGGGGGGGTTGTGGGGGGCCTAAGTATAAATATAGAGCTAACTCTTTAACGGTTGGTCAGATTGTCACGAAATTTCACATGGAGTATTCCTGAAGGCCAAAAAGAAAAATAAGGTGTGTGGCGTTCCAAAGTTTTGATCGGGAGGGGGGGTTGTAAGGGGGGCCTACGTATATAAATAGTGCTAACTCATTAACTAATGGTCGAATTGTCATGAAATTTCACATGTAGTATTCCTAAAGGTCAAATAGAAATATTAGGTGTGTGACGGCCCAAAATTTTGAACAGGAAGGAGGGTTGTGGGGGGGGCTAAATATACATATAGAGTTAGCTCATTAACGGTTGGTCGTATTGTCATGAATCGGATTGTCATGAAGTTCACATGTAGTAGTAGTAACTATGTATTCGCTGTGGGGTTCACTGTTGCAAGACATTTACTAGCTGTGATGTCCAGCGTTCCTAATATCGTACTAGCTGTGGGGTCCGCTGTTGCAAGGTACTTACTAGCTGTAGTGCTCAGCCCCAGCGTTCCTAACTATGTACTGGCTGTGGGGTTCGCTGTTGCAAGGCACCTATAAGACATTTACTAGCTGTAATGCCCAGCGTTTCTAATTACGTACTAGCTGTGGGGTCTGCTGTTGCAAGGCGCTAGCAGTGTGGCCCAGCGTATTTCACTCGTAGGTACTAGCTGTGGGGTCCGCCGTTGCAAAACTCATACTAGCTGTGATGCCCTGTGGTTCTAACTACATACTATCTGTGGGGTTCGCAGTTGCAAGGCACCTACTACCTGTAGGGCCCAGGGTTCCTAATATCGTACTAGCTGTGGGGTCCGTTGTTGCAAGGCATTTACTAGCTGTAGTGCCCAGCGTTCCTAACTTCGTACTAGCTGTGGGGTCCGTTGTTGCAAGGCATTTACTAGCTGTAGTGCCCAGCGTTCCTAACTATGTACTAGCTGTGAAGTTCGCTGTTGCAAAGCACTTACTAACTGTAATGCCCAGCGTATTTAACTACATACTAGCTGTGGGGTCCGCTGTTGCGAGGCACATACTAGCTGTGGTGACCAGCGTTCCTAACTACGTACTAGCTGTTGGGTCCGCCGTCGCAAGGCACATACTAGCAATGATGCCCAGCATTCCCTACTACGTACTAGCTGTGGTGCTCAGCGTTGCAAGCCACATACTAGCTGTGGTCACAAACGTTCTTAAGTACGCACTGACTAGGACGTCCAGCGATGCTAAGTATTCACTAGGTGTGGCTTCCGCCGTTGAAAGGCGCATACTAGCTGTGGTGCCCAGGGGTCCTAAAAACTTACTAGCGTTACAACAGCTGAAGGACTATAAGCCTTATTCCGTATGAATAATTGAAAATTATAACATCATGAATGTACTGTCGAGGAACTGAATAGCGTTATAGAAGATAGTGGGAGAAAAATCAAAGTTCCCCGGGCAACGCCGGGTATAACTGCTATAGATTTAATATTTGTTAAAACTGATAGAGAACGACCGGATTATCTGAACCCCACACAAAAATCAAAATGAAAACGTTTTTCAAAAAATTCGCGCTATTTAACGGTTTATAGGCTTAATAATTGTTAAAACTGATACTACAGATTCAGATATATCCGGAAAGTCCCATCCGAAGGACGACGTGCTCAAGGCTATTTTCAACCTAAGTGATATTTCACCTACCCAGGTTTATTTACATAACATACGTCTCATTATCGAGTACCTCACATTCGAAAAAGCCCTGGATCATTGCTTAATGTCCCATCCGAAGGACGACGTGCTCAAAGTTATTTTTAGCTTCCCGATTAAAACATCTGACCTAAGTGCCTCAACTAGATTTCTAAGTGGCGATCCTGAGCTCGGTAGACTCCATTCTTGAAATTTCTCGCTTTTTAACGGTTTATAGATTTAATATTTGTTAAAACTGATAGAGAACGACCGGATTATCTGAATCCTACACAAAAATCAAAATAAAAATGTTTTTCAAAAAATTTGCGCTATTTAACGGTTTATAGGCTTAATAATTGTTAAAACTGATACGAGAGATTCAGATTTATCCGGAAAGTCCCATCCGAAGGACGACGTGCTCAAGGCTATTTTCAACCTAAGTGATATTTCACCTACCCAGGTTTATTTACATAACATACGTCTCATTATCGAGTACCTCACATTCGAAAAAGCCCTGGATCATTGCTTAATGTCCCATCCGAAGGACGACGTGCTCAAAGTTATTTTTAGCTTCCCGATTAAAACATCTGACCTAAGTGCCTCAACTAGATTTCTAAGTGGCGATCCTGAGCTCGGTAGACTCCATTCTTGAAATTTCTCGCTTTTTAACGGTTTATAGATTTAATATTTGTTAAAACTGATAGAGAACGACCGGATTATCTGAATCCTACACAAAAATCAAAATAAAAATGTTTTTCAAAAAATTTGCGCTATTTAACGGTTTATAGGCTTAATAATTGTTAAAACTGATACGAGAGATTCAGATTTATCCGGAAAGTCCCATCCGAAGGACGACGTGCTCAAGGCTATTTTCAACCTAAGTGATATTTCACCTACCCAGGTTTATTTACATAACATACGTCTCATTATCGAGTACCTCACATTCGAAAAAGCCCTGGATCATCGCTTGAAGTCCCATCCGAAGGACGACGTGCTCAAAGTGTTTTTTAACTTCCCGATTGAAACATCTGACCTAAGTGCCTCAACTAGATTTCTAAGTGGCGATCCTGAGCTCGGTAGACTCCATTCTTGAAATTTCTCGCTTTTTAACGGTTTATAGATTTAATATTTGTTAAAACTGATAGAGAACGACCGGATTATCTGAATCCTACACAAAAATCAAAATAAAAATGTTTTTCAAAAAATTTGCGCTATTTAACGGTTTATAGGCTTAATAATTGTTAAAACTGATACGACAGATTCAGATTTATCCGGAAAGTCCCATCCGAAGGACGACGTGCTCAAGGCTATTTTCAACCTAAGTGAAATTTCACCTACCCAGGTTTATTTACATAACATACGTCTCATTATCGAGTACCTCACATTCGAAAAAGCCCTGGATCATCGCTTAATGTCCCATCCGAAGGACGAAGTGCTCAAAGTTATTTTTAACTTCCCGATTAAAACATCTGACCTAAGTGCCTCAGCTAGATTTCTAAGTGGCGATCCTGAGCTCGGTAGACTCCATTCTTCAAATTTCTTGCTTTTCAACGGTTTATAGATTTAATATTTGTTAACTGATAGAGCCATAGAGTGTGCTGGTTTCGGATTATGCCAACGTCAGCACAACGTTCAGACTGACTTTAAATATGGTGACACCGATCCACTATGGAAGAAAAATGCCAAAAAAAAAAAGATGTATGTATAGATATGAACACAAATTAAAACTTGTGTACATTGTGATATAATCTATATAAATAAAGCTGAAACGGGGCATTCTTTTGAGCCCGATTGAATAATAGGCTATGTGGCGTCCCAGAATTTTGAACGGTAGGGAGGGTTGTAAGGGGGGCCTAAGTATATAAATAGTGCTAACTCATTAACTAATGGTCAAATTGTCATGAAATTTCACACGTAGTCTTTTTAAAAGCCAAACAGGAAAAAAAGGTTTGTGGCGTCCCAAAGTTTTGAACGGGAGGGGGGGTTGTGGGGGGGCCTAAGTATAAATATAGAGCTAATTCTTTAACGGTTGGTCGGATTGTCACGAAATTTCACATGGAGTATTCCTGAAAGCCAAATAGAAAAATAAGGTGTGTGGCGTCCCAAAGTTTTGAACGGAAGGGGGGGATGTGGGGGGGCCTAAGTATAAATATAGAGCTAACTCATTAACTAATGGGCGAATCGTCATGAAATTTCACATGTAGTATTCCTGAAGACCAAATAAAAAAATAGGCGGTGTGACGGCTCAAAATTGTTTACGGGAGGGGGGGTTGTGGCGGGGGGGCCTAAGTATAAATATAGTGCTAGCTCATTAACGGTTGGTCGTATTGTCATGGAATTTCACATGTAGTATTCTTAAAAGCCAAATAGAAATATAGAGTGTATATGTCACAAAATTTTGAACGGGAGGGTGGGTTGATGGGGGCCTAAGTATAAGTATAGTGATAAGTCATTAACGGATGATCGGATTGTCACGAAATTTCACATGAAGTATTCATAAAGGCCAAATAGAAAAATAGGGTGTGTGACGTCAAAAAATTGTGAACGGGAGGGGGGTTATGGGGGTAGGCCTAAATTTGAAGATAGTGATAGGTCATTAACGGATGATTGGATTGTCACGAAATTTCACATGTAGTATTCTTGATGGTCAAATAAAAAAATACACTATGTGACATTTTAAAAATTTGGGAGGGGGGCTAAGCATGAAAATAATGCTGAATCATTGAAGGGTAATCGGATTGTCATGAATTTCACATGTAGTAGTAGTAACTATGTATTCGCTGTGGGGTTCACTGTTGCAAGACATTTACTAGCTGTGATGCCCAGCGTTCCTAATATCGTACTAGCTGTGGGGTCCGCTGTTGCAAGGTACTTACTAGCTGTAGTGCTCAGCCCCAGCGTTCCTAACTATGTACTGGCTGTGGGGTTCGCTGTTGCAAGGCACCTACAAGACATTTACTATCTGTGATGCCCAGCGTTCCTAATTACGTACTAGCTGTGGGGTCTGCTGTTGTAAGGCGCTAGCAGTGTGGCCCAGCGTATTTAACTACGTAGGTACTAGCTGTGGGGTCCGCCGTTGCAAAACTCATACTAGCTATGATGCCCTGTGGTTCTAACTACATACTATCTGTGGGGTCCGCAGTTGCAAGGCACCTACTACCTGTAGGGCCCAGCGTTCCTAAAAACGTACTAGCTGTGGGGTCCGTCGTTACAAAAGCATACTAGCTGTGATGCTCAGCGTTTCTAACTACGTACTAGCTGTGGGGTCCGCCGTTGCAAAACACATACTAGCT
The DNA here is from genome assembly GCA_963662175.1 of Aradus depressus. Taxonomy (NCBI): domain Eukaryota; kingdom Metazoa; phylum Arthropoda; class Insecta; order Hemiptera; family Aradidae; genus Aradus; species Aradus depressus. The sequence continues at coordinate 24,470,698 of OY759214.1, forward strand.
GTGATGCCCAGCGTTCCTAACTTCGTACTAGCTGTGGGGTCCGCTCTTGCGAGGCACATACTAGCTGCGGTGACCAGCGTTCTAACTACGTACTAGCTGTGGGATCCGCCGTTGCAAGGCATATACTACCTCTGGTGCCCAGCGTTCCTAACTACGTACTAGCTGTGGTGCCCAGCGTTGCAAGGCATATATTAGCTGTGGTCACAAACGTTCTTAAGTTCGCACTGGCTAGGACGTCCAGCGAAGCTAAGTATTCACTAGCTGTGGTTTCCGCCGTTGAAAGGCGCATACTAGCTGTGGTGCCCAGGGGTCCTAAAAACTTACTAGCGTTGCTATAGTTGAAGGACTATAAGCCTTATTCCGTATGAATAATTGAAAATTATAACATCATGAATGTACTGTTAAAGGGTAAGCGGATTGGCATGAATTTCACATGTAGTAGTAGTAACTATGTATTCGCTGTGGGGTCCGCTGTTGCAAGGCATTTACTAGCTGCGGTCAATAGCGTTCTTAAGTACGCACTGGCTAGGATGTCCAGCGATGCTAAGTATTCACTATCTGTGGTTTCCGCCGTTGAAAGACGCATACTACCTGTGATGCCCAGGGGTCCTAAAAACTTACTAGCTGGGGTGTTTGACGTTGAAGGACTATAAGCCTTATTCCGTATGAATAATTGAAAATTATAACATCATGAATGTACTGTTGAAGAATTTAAAAGACTTATAGGAGATATTAGTAGAAAAGTCAAAGTTCCCCGGGCAACGCCGGGTATTACTGCTAGTATTTAAATAAATGTAATATGACTTGTTTTGTACATGTACATTTATGTAACAGCTGATTGCTGATTTAGGAATTAGACGCACAAGAAATTTGAAGATCTTATTGGTAACTTGCAAGCAATCCATTTTTAATGCACACGCCCCCCCCCCCCCTGCCCCCCTTGGCTACGCCCCTGTATGTGTTGATCCCTACATTATCCCTTTATTCCTAATAAAGTCCAGGGTTCAACCTCTCAATTCCACCTCTCAATTCCATGTTCTTCCCATAGCCTGCTTCGTTTCTATTACAGTAGGCCCAAAGCATTAAAACCTCTTACTTTCTAGTATTTTCCACTTGCTTCTGTTCTCATACGAACCGGAGTCTCATTTTCCTCACCACATTTCCTACACAGAAGGCTTCTGGCGATGCCCATATTGTGTACGTGTTTGTTGTCATAGTTCTTAGGTTCATGTTCAGAAGCTCATGACTTCTCTCTTTGAGGGTTCCGCAACAAAGAGTTTTGAATGTCTTTGTTCAGGGTCTCCTCTCCAGAACTGGATGTGTTTTCAGGTCAGCTTTTTATTTCTGTCCTTGCTGTACTCTTAGAGGGGGTTCTCTTTCTGGCTAGTTGATCAGCCCTTTCGTTGCCCTCAATTCCCTGACGTCCTTTAGTTCGCCAGAGACTCCAGTGAAGGCAGTTTATAGGTGACTCTTGATAATGCCTTAACACGGCGAAACTAGTTGAGTATTTGAGAATATATAGTGAAGTTTGACAAAGAAATTGTGTATTTTAATTATCTATTCCTAGAATGGAGCTTAATAATGTAAATCTGGAAACCATTAATTATTATATGAATCTAACCCCTTTTAATAGAAATTTAATTATTGAATTAAATAAAAATATAATTACTATATAATTGCTCTAAAATTTACTTCATAAGTGACATGATGACATTATTGCTAGTTTTGCCAAACTAAAAGAGAGAAAAAAGGCGTTCGCATATTTTTTACTTAATAATGTTATTAAATTTGAAAGTAGTATAAAAATTGGATACATTGTAATAATTGAAATTATTGTTCAGAGATTTATATTATACATTTTGCATATTCAATTCTAGAATGTTAAAGTGAATAGATATACCTATAAGAAAAAAAAATTAAATTTTCTCAGTTTAAGAAGTAATATAACCTCAAGAAACTGTAGTTAAATAGTTAAAAATTCCAAAAACTTCATCGGAACGTGTTCGACAATTCCGTGCAAGACAAAAGCAAATACAACAAGAGATTCAACATGAAGGTAATTTTTATCACTAACCACTGTTAACATTTGTAAGTAAATATTATTAGGTTTAATATTTTTACTATTATTTTTTAACCTAAAATTTACTTACTTTAAAATGGTTAATACTTATAATAAAATATATAATAAATATATATATACCAGTCAAAAGTATTTGCCCACCTTTCTTACAAAATACATATTTTAAGAGCTAGAACATTTTTTGAACAAAAAAATAAATATTTATAACAATAAGATGTTGATATAATTTAAACAGAAATAAAAATAAAAAACAATTTAAAATTTAAACAGTTGATTGGTTGATATGGCAGCCTTTGGCCTTACAGCTCTACATATTCTAGGCATTTTTTAAATTTTTCTGCAGACATTTTCTTCCATTCATCCTGTAAAATTCTCTGCTGATGTGGGTGAGGCACACCTTCTTTTTGTTAGTCTCATGAGGATTCTACAAGTCGACAAAATGGGCGCTTTATGCCGGGAGGTCTATGGCTCAGTAGTTGTTGTAAGGGCTCAGTAGTATAGGACTGCTAGGGAAGTTGGAAGTACCGGTTTGGAGGAGAGGTAGAAGGAAATGTATTTGTCAGCTGGGGAAAGCGGCCAAGGATCAGATCCAAGTAATCCAGGAGTCGTCACGTGTCCCTCCCCTTGTAAAGTTTCTCCAGGATGAGAGGAGTGTTGGGGAACAAAACTCGATCTTTTGTAGTCAGACAAAGTAAAGTGAGGGGAAAGTACTCGTAGTGAGCTGTGATTGTCGGTCAGTTCCTGCTCTGATAAAGAAAATTATGTTAAATAAAAATAAATAAATAAAATTAATAATAAAAAAACAAATAATAAAATTACCATACCTATTTCTGTAGAAATTATAGCTGGTTTTCTACTAAATTTTGATTTCTACAGTAATTTCCGAAAAGGGCCCTAAAAAAATATCGAAAGTTCAAGACGTGCAATTTTGAAGAAAGTGCATGTATTTAAAAAAAATTTAATTAATAATTATTTCATTTGGATTTCTTCTCAATATAATAATGAGACGCCATATTGTTTTCCTAAATTTTCAATCTACTCCTAAGTTTTAAATTATCTTACTGGATTCATAGGGAAATGAGGAATAAGGTCTTCATTCATCAGTCAATATTCCCTACTTCATCAAATTCATCTCTTATAATATACATAGATAGAACAAAGTCACAACTAGAAGAACCTTAATAAGGGTAGGTCGATTACTTGTTTCTGTTGGAGGAGGAATGAAAACATGACAATGTGAAATTAAATAGAATGGACAATAAATAGAAACAAACAACTTATTTAACTTGTATATTGTTTAATTCCACAAAAATATATGTAAACATAAAGTGTACCGGTTTCGGCAGCGAAAATGTAATTGATTAATTCGTGCTGGGTAAGTACAACATAACGATTCTCCAACAACTTTTTAACCTTAATTTAATAACGTTTGATTATTTTTTAAGTTACTAAAGAAATATAATCTTTGGTAAGAATTTCAATACTAAAAATTCAAAAGTATGTTACTTATTACTTTATTATAGCTATGAAAAGTAGTAATTCAGATCCTTAACATTTTTCCAATACTTTTACCTTATTTTTATAGAATCTAAGACACCCATTGATTTTCAATCATATCAACAGTAAATTGGTGTCAGAGCGCGAATTAAATCTTAGTTCACTAATTAATGCTAGGGAAATATTGTACATTGCCGGTGTTTCACATTTGTCTTCATTTTTCTTATGTTTTAACATTCCTGCTTTATATGTCTTCTAATTTCCCACAGAGGAATGCTTAGTAACCACAAAACTCCTCTGAAATATTTTAGGTGTTTTTATAATATTTTATCTGGCATTATTCAAGATTCAGTCATGTCCGCCGAAAGGGATAATTCTAGTTTGAATAGATGAGCACTGGAGAGAACATGACTGTCACGCAGACAAAATTGATCTTATAAAAACATTTGCAACTAGTTCGAAGGATTTTCAAATTCTCCTACAGAACTTAAGAAGTGGTGGTATCTCTTAATGGTTGCGAGAAATGGGGCCTTTCTCTTGCATTCAAAATTTGGATATTTTTGAAATACAATTACCAGCTGATTTTGAAGTATTTTGTGTGATAGCCTGTCATGAGAATCAAACCCAGATTTCCTCATTGTAACTGTCTGACTGGCCAATATGCACTGATCATCAGGCCAAGAGGTAAAAAAAAAAAAACTGTCTGATGACAAGTGATTCAACGATATAATTTCATTTATTCTTTCGTACCTAATTTTTTTGGCAACACTGTAATCTCTCGTGGCATTCATAAACTTCACGACTGTTATAAGTTTCGGTTTTCAAAACAATAGTAGCTGAAGAGTGTTCTGCTTTCATCTTTGTACATATTTATTTATATTATTTGATAGTTAATGTCGGATTCAATGGGTCAATTAGATAAGATTAATATAATTAAAAATAAGTTAATAGAATCCTTAGGAGACAAAACTCAAGAGTAAGTTTATTTTTTTTTTATTATTCTTGAGAATAATTACGGAATCTTCGAGGTTTCTTCAATGTTCTTCCTTTATTTTTATGGAATCTTATTTTTTTGCCCATTTTTTTCAGGTACATGAAATTAATGAATAATTGGTTCAAGTTGAAGGTAACTAACTATAATACGTTATTATATTTTTGCTAAATTCATTTAGATCCTGTAAGTTTTTAATATTTGTATTATTTCAGTTCAACCGTGATGATCTGAATAGAGAAATAAAAAATGTTCTAAGTCCTTATCAAGAGCATTTGCATGACCAGTTACTTTTACTTTTACTCCGCAAATGTGCGAAAGAACCACCTGCAGCACGCCGTGTCAGAATTCAACAACATTTTGAGGTACATTCTCTAAATATATTTACCAACAAATTTTCATCAACTCTGGAGACAAAAAGAATTGACCTCTCCTGCAAACAGGGGCCAGGGTGCGAGAAAAGAAGTAAGAAAGGAACCCCATATTTTTTATGCATATATTTTAGCGGTATTATCACAATACTTCCATTCCTAGTGTCATCATAACATAGGATAACCCAAAAAATTATTATAGACCGTTATTTGAAGATCGATTGGTACTATGGTTTCTTTTGCATATAATTCAGCATATATATTTTTTTTTAATGTCAAGCGATATGTATACGTTATTAGATATTGGGGAAAGCTGATTAGCTTCTCTCTTTCAAAATCCGCTGATGATTAAATTCAAATGTACGTTCAACTCTGCATTCGCCAAGGATAAGCAATTCACATAATGATGAAGGAGGCGTTCTATAGCAAGTAAGGAATCTACAATTGAAGAATTTAGACAAATAAACCAATTAAAAAATATGCTGATGCAAATGATATAATTGTTGTTTATTTACCACTTGCTGTAGAACCCGGCGATACCCTGGAAAATTACATTCTCATGCCATTTCTAGACCATTCTTTGACAATGCTTTCATAACGTTGAAATACGTTTTCAGTGATATACAAGGATACATATATACTGGCGGCTGGTGCTATGCACCATGGTTCGTACGCATTAAATACTCTTGTCTTCCCGGGAAGCGTTGGGTTTCCACCTTACCTTGTTATCTAGTCGTTCAAACCAATACCACGTCCATCATGAAAGACCCAGTTTCCTTAACGAATCCAAGAATGCTCACATGGTCCAATCTTCTTCTATGACCACATCTCTACCGAAAATGTGGCGTCTCGTCCGAGCATATCCCGGGCATCTACCCAGAAAGTGAGCCGCCGTCTTGTCTTTTTATCCACAGGTGGGACTGTCCTTGACTCCTACAGTTGCCGAAGCTTGCTCCTCTTGAGGTATAGGATCCCATCCTCCAACACCTTAGAATTCTCACCCCAGAACACCGGTTATTTCTCTCCATGACTGCTCCAAATGGACTCTAGTCCACTTTTTTATCCTGGATCGGTATGCCTCCCGAGATATTCCTAGTACTGGCTCTGGCCCCATGAAGGGCTTACATGAATCTTCCTCGGCCAGTCGGTCTGCCTCCTTGTTTCCCTGAATCAATAGAATCAAACATTCTTTTAGTTTCGCTATGGATATTAGTTTTGTTGTTATTCAATTACAAAAAATGGCAACGCTGATTTTTCTTCTAGCATGAAATCAAATCAAAATCGAGGTATCATTGTATATGTTTTCTTCTTCTTTCGATCCAAATGATGAAGATGTATAGATGGGTATGTATTTCAGGGGGTGGTTCCGACGGGCCACGTGTTGACAGAGCGGGTGGAGGTGGCTAATGAGCCTCCGCCTTGTATGGTACATGAGAGGCTGCTTCCAGACCAGTCGGCCACCCTGGCCAGACTTATGTACGGCGCCTGGGAGCTGAGTCTTCAGGGTGCCTCACCGCACACTGCCGAATTCCTCATGACGGCCACTCAGGTTAGTCCACCTTTCTGTTGAATTCTACGGTAACTACCATAGTATATTCATCGTCATAGACCTAGTCTTGGATGGGGCCGTCGCCTCGTACGTAGACGCGGCTTACCAATAGAGGCAGACACGGACGTGGCCTTGCGTCAAGCCCTGGAAGGGGAGATGCAAGGATGGGGGAGACCAGAGCGTCTGAGGGGCATTGTCCAGGAATGGATTGTAGAAAGATGGCAACAGCGTTGGGCGCGATCGACAGATGGCCGAACAACCTTCGCTTATTTCCCGGGCGTCCAGACGCGCCTTGATTCTCCATGGGTACAACCAGACCATTGGACGTCACAGATGCTATCAGGTCACGGCGACTTCAGCGCCAAGCTCTTCTTCTTTAAGAAGAAGAACAGCCCTGCCTGCTCGTGTGGCGGCGTCGAGACTGCGGAACATGTAGTTCTCGAATGCCCGCTATACGACGTGCCCAGGGCGGCGCAGATTCGCCAGACAGGATCGTACCTGGAACTGGACCTGCCGGGCTGCTGACAGAGACTGGCTACCTGGCTTTTGGTCGGTTCGTCTCCTCCTGGCGGAGAATCAAGAAAGCCTTCTAACTCGGTGCCGGGGGCCCCACCGACAGGCGTGCGGCGGCTGCCCCCGGCTCTGGGTCGCAGGCAGAACAGAACCCCCGAAAAGATCCCGAGATAACTCGGCGCAAAGAGATAACTCCCTTAATGCTTATTCCGATTTTTTGAAACAACGTGATGATGAGTATTCAATAATATAATTTCCTTGTTTTCCGACCCCCTAATTTCAAAAATTTTAAACAAAATTCTTTCTGTTTGTGTGTCTATAGACATGATGACTCCGGATATAATGAATTTATGGACATGACATTTTATATGTGTATCCAGAGTTCCATGAGGGTGACACCTATTGATTTTCAGACGAATTGGTTTTTCTCTAGGGCCTAATGCACTGACCGAACCATACTGATTTATTATATTATATAATTCGTTTATTTTAAATTAAGAGGTGAGGCAATCACACGACAGATGACAACGAAGATTTGGGGAATGAGGAATGGAGAGGAGAAATCTTAGGAAATGGAGTGTGCCTCATATCCCAACTTTAAATGAACCAACTACGTATTTTGTTTATTTTAAATTTCAACAATTTTATCTACGAATGTTTCATATATTATTAGTTAATGTTACAGCACTTTTTGAAGAATATAATCACAGCAGTGGTAATTCGTCGGAAAGGATTCAAGTGCGGCCAAAACGGTTTCATACATGGAATCGGAACACCTTTACCCAACCCATGGCTCAAGTGTGTGTCTAAGCACAAAGCGGAACCCTTCCATAGGTAAGTTGGCAGCTATGTCTTGTGTGAATTTATAAAAAGTTACTTTGTATCTTGATGCTTAGAAAGTAAGTTATGATAAGATCTACAGAATCATTAATATTTTTATGTTAGAAGGTTTGGAATAAAGAAATAGATTTATTCGACATTGCATTGAAAAAAAGTAAATATATAAATCGTAAATAGACAAAATGATATGACAAAGACAGTATATGACAACTGACACAACCCGAGAGATGCGCGACCTGTGGCACTTCCTAGCCGAAAATCCTAACCACCACGGATCTCGTCAAAAAGGGAGGGCGCGGGAAATCTTCTATCTTCTGTTTCCACCATAGCATCTAGCCAGCACCTGGCATTCAATGGTGGCCCCAGCAACCACCGCCACTACGAATCCAACCTCAGTTGGTGGTGCCGCTTGGAAAGCATCCACCCACCTCCCGTAGTACCATTTTGGCAAAGCCTTTAGATGAGAGGTTAAGTAATCACAAATAAACAAAACTATGTCATTTATTGATCTTCTAAGTTGAGGAACGCGGACATAATGTGGAAACTTGTAATAAATGAATAAAACAAACTTATTTTTTGAAATATTGTCTATTCCACTAAAGATATATATACATATAACTACCGGTTAAGTCTAGTTCATAACTAGACCTGACGATGGTATAGTTCATAACTAGACCTGACGATGGTATAAAGCCGAAACCGGTAGTTATAGGTATATATATCTTTAGTGGAATAGACAATATTTCAAAAAATAAGTTTGTTTTATTCATTTATTGATCTCATTAAAAAACAAAGTAAGGTAGTGTGCTTGCCTACTAAGCTCAAGAACGCGGGTTCGAAGCCCTTGGGTTTTTTAATTTGGGGTTAGAAAAAGCTTGAGGACGCGGTCTTTTGTTCAGCGATGGTCCCGAGCCTGTTCTATGTCCGATACTCGTTGACTCCCTATCCTAGGTAACTAAACGTGGGTATGTCCACGAGAGCGACGAAAGAGGGCGTTGGTAGTAGGCGATATGTCCTCATAGAAGTCCGGACAAAACAAAGAGGCAGGTATGTCAAAATATTTGATTCCTTTACAATTCCTTTACTCTTGGAAAATTGCTCAATTGACACAAAGGAATGGACATTGGCTCTTTCAACTATTTTACTAAACCACTATAAGGGCCAATCTTGACACCTAAAATCTCCTTATTTTCAGACAAATTGTTCGAAAAGAAGAAGGGAACGAAAGTGAAAACATAGCTTATTACAAATAATGAGAACTGGGAAAGTACATTGCTAGTGATCGAAGATTTTTTTAAAAATATTTATTTAGTTTTTTCTAATCCAAGGGTTTTGGGCACTAGCCCGTTATGAATATGAAATATTTCTCTGTCTGCCAACAAAGATAATTATTATCTACAGTATTATTGCTCCAATGAGAATGACGGTTTTAATAATGAAGTGGTGAACTGTGGAATCGTGTATAACATTATTGGGATTGTTTCCAGTCTGAAGTTTGACGGTGTCTTGAACGGAATCCTGAAGCCGTCAGAACGGCCTAGCAAAGAGAGCCTGGAGAAAGAAGCCCTCTTCAGGATGGCAGTGTCTGAGTCCAACTCTGAACAGCTGGAGCCCATCTCTCTCTGGGACCTCATGGTCACACTCAACGTAAGAACAATCAATCAATATGTTGAGTCTTATTTATGAACTCTTAATAATGTAGTTCGCCTGTGTTTTAAAAGATCGTAAAAATACTCTGAGGGAGTTAGATCATCTTGTCTCTTCACTTCTCAAGGGGGATTGAACTCGTGGCATCGGTCTGTACATGCCTTCTTACTCCCTTGGGTAAAGGGCTCTTGCAACCCCAGGTACAAGCCTGTACCTTGGCGCACAGTCAGGGCACAGCCTTAAATCTCCCACAGACACAACACAGAGTGCAAACTGGGTGATTCTTCTTCCACATAAGCAGGGTAGAGATAAGGAAATTCTGTCCAGGGAGATCAAAAAGTTCCAAGATTGATTTTCTAAAATTTTATTTTAAAACATTTACATAGTTATGGGACATTGCCCCTTAATAGTAATAAAGTACTCCCCTTGGGAAGCTATACATTTTTCCCACCGCCGTTTTCACGCTGGAAGGACCATGAGAACTCAGCTTCTGGAATGCTGTTCAGCTTCTCCCACGATTTTTCTTTAATTTCGTCAGTTGAGTGAAATCTCTGCCCTTTTAAGGGTCTCTTGAGTTTCGGAATAAGAAAAAAGTTCGCAGGAGCCAGGTCTGGTGAGAACGGGGGCTGGGAGATGACGGCCATGGCGTTTTTTGTGCAATAATCGCAAATGAGCAACGCAGAATGAACAGGCGCATTGTCATGGTGCAGCACCCACTCCCCTCTTCGCCAAAGCTCAGGTCTCTTCCTCCTCACAACCTCGCGCAAATGAAATGTTGCATTTCACGGGTTGTTAGTCGACGATTTGATTGCACGAGAACGTTCACTCTTAGAACATGGTCGTCGTCAGTCGAAGTTGATGGGCGTCCTGAACGATGATTGTAATCTGGCGATGTCCGGCCTTCTTTGAACCTCTTGTACCACTTATGACACCATGATCGACTCAGACATTCATCCCCAAAAGCCTCTTTCAACATCTGAGAAGTTTCTATAAAAGTTTTACCAAACTTGACACAAACGCGTTGCTCTTCTTTTTTATTAGACAAAATAGCCAAACAAGAAAAACGTGTTTCACAAAAACGTCTGTTACTTCACAACAAAGTAGGTTGTAGAGAAACTACAAAAACAGCTGAGCTCAGGAGAGAGACGCTACGTTGGCGCACAATCCAAAAAGTCCTGGAACTTCCATCCAAAACGTCCTACCTCAATCTACTATGATTACTACTATTTACCGCCTTTGCTAGACAGTCTGTGCTTAACAAATGTAAGCTCACCCTTTCCGGGGTGTATCGTCCCAATTTAATATATTGGTGCCAATTATTTATGTGTAATAATATGATTTCACATATATATTGTCTTAAAGATTTCGGTTATTGTAAGAAATTTTGACAAATGTAGAAGTTAAATTAAAAAAATTGCTCCATTAATACCTTCTTTGTTTCAATATGAGTCCTGCGACTCCTGAAACATGTTCATGCTGTTAATCGTTTTCCCAGGATAGGTCTAGGAAGGCAACCCAGCGGAAAATTCTTTTTTATGCCTTAATAACGTTAGAATTATCTGTTATATGTTACTATATCTGATATATGTTATTAACGTTATCTGTTATCTCTATGATGAACAGGCTCCGCTCTTATAGTACCTTCCCTACCTGCTAGTTTTAGGGTTTTTGAGTAAAGCTCCCCTAATCCCCCGCCCCTCTTTTCTAGACAAAAATGAATTTATAGATTATAGTGACCGCAGACATACACACATACAGACATCGCGGGTTCGAAACTTAATTTATTTTATCTGGGAAGTAGTATATAATGTCAGGTACTCGTTAAAGACTCTTGTCCTAGGTGAATTAAAATTTAGATTAGGCAAAATTTAGGACTCTTATTTTAGAGCCGGGCTCATGTCCACGAGAGCGACAAAGATCGCTCTGGTATTAGGCGATATGACCTTGTAGTTAAAGCCCGGGATAAGTGAGCCATAAGAGCTAACTGTTTTGGTTGATAGTTTATATGTCATATTTATTATTGTTTGTTTGGTTTCCAGCTGTACCCTAGCCTAGTGGCCTCCCACTTCGTCCGAGTTACCAACACAGAACGGATCTACGCCCGACTTAGGCATCCTGTTATAGAATATTGAATTTGATTACTACCTACTTATATAAAACCTTTGTGACTCCTGAAGAAAGGATAAACTTACAAGCCCTACATTAACATGGGTTTCAGGGAAATTGGCAGGGATTTATTTTTTAATTTAATTTTATTGTATTTTTTTTTTGTTTAATGTATTATTTATTTGTTGAGTATAATGGGTGTATTATAATATATATAATACTATAAAAAGATAATTTTGTAAATTATTTGACACAAATAAGGTATCGAAAGAACTTTTAAAAAAAATGTATATAATGTGATGTATATAATGTGTGAGGTCAGAAAATAGGACTTTTGTTATACTTAGTATACTTGGGGAAGTAGAAATTAGTGTTTATCTATGTGGCTTAACTCAAAAATTTTATGAATATAATTTGGCAAGAAATTTCGAATATAAATTCAAAACCTTATAAGGACGAAACTTATAAATTAATGCGGAATTGGCCTTAGGGAAGTTGGGATTATGAGGAGACTATCACAAAAACTCTAAGAACTGCCTTTTGAATGTATCAGCACGAAATAAATTAAATTTTAAAATTTATATCCATACATTGTCCAATTTGTATAAACTTTTATGTCATGAATAACTGTTACAGTTTGTTTTTGTCAAGGTCCGTTGTAGTGCTCGATATCAGACAATCAGAGACACTAAATAAATTAAAACAAACATATCTGTGCAACAGATCTGCTGCAGTAAATCTTATTATCAGTGAAATATCTATGAACCAGTATGGGGTCCGCCTCAGTGTCTTTAGATTTCATATTTTACGGGTGATGTGCCACTGATGATGATGAAATTGCATTGAAAGCCAGTTCGGGTGGGAAGACAACGTCTTTTATTTCTATGAAAAATTATTATTTGTATATGTATGTATTTCTCTACTCCATTGGTCGCGGCAACCTTTTTCGATCTGGACCCCAATAAACTTTCAAAATCTTATAAGACCCGCGACTTACGGATGAGCATCCTTTGTTGTCCGTCGAGTTATGTGTTTGTCCTTACTTTATTTTTTATTTGGGTGATGTTTATTCTTGTGGTGATAGTTTTTCTGGAAGTGGTTATAAGGATATATCTTACTTGGAACCGCGATTTAGGTTTTATTTATACGTTATCCGATCAAAGTGAATTTTGAAAATTAAATAATAGTTTCGACAGGAGAATACAGTTAATAATTATATAAATAACAGATGTCAGAATTCCTTGATAATGTATTGCCTGCACGCAAATCAAAAATTAGAAAGAAAAATTCCAATAATTTAGTTGAAAAACATAGGGCGCTGGCTGGTAGCTCAGAGGTATCATGCTAACCTACTGAGGTTCGAAACCTTAGGTTTTTTATCTGGGAGGTAAAAACGTTGAGGTCCTTCAAATGGGAAGTTAAGCGATATATCATTGGTGGGAGGCCATAACAGTACAAGTCAAAAAAGTCAATTTTTCAGGAGAACAAAAAATATATTTTGCCACTGGACACACAAATTTTTTTTGAACTGCCAAAAAATTAGGTTTACACTACGTCAAAGACAATACCGACTTGTCCTCCTCTCACCACTTCTTGAAATTGACTTCACATTGTGAAATATGTAATAATACTGTTTTGGTCAAAAATGGACTTGTACTCTTTTTCCCGCCCTTCAAAGATTTATATTTATAATATAATATAAATTATAATGTATTTAGGACTCCAATTACAGGGGTGGTAGGATTGGAAACTTGGGTCCCTAGTTGTACGCACCGTCCCAGTACAACATATTTATTGAGTCGACTTCTGTATTTAAATACTTAGCCAAAACTGATATATTAACGAAGATCCTGATTTACAGAAGGAATAGTTAACCTAAAGAACACTTCTATTATAGATATTGATGATGAGAGTGCTTCCTGAAACGTTTGTAATTGCTATTTTTTGAGAAAGCGAAAAGTACGCAAATGGGAGAAGTGATGCTATAATAATATGTTATATATCGTCGGCCTAAATGTGATACCTCGTAAGCGACATTTTTCCGAAAATCGTTTTTTTTTTTTTTTACCAAAAAAAACTCTATTGAGGGACCTCGTATACGACATAAAACGAAAAAAAACATGAATACGGTTTGAAGAACCGTACATTGCCAAAGAAATGGGAACGAAATTCTGGTGAAACCTCGTTACTCCGTACTTTAATTCTTTACTTGGATTTTCAAACTAGCTTAAAAACAATTTATGGCATGCATATACATCTCACTTAATACAAATGTCGAGAAAATTGAGGTTTTCTATAAAGAATATTTTTTTAATCAGTTTTTTGTTTCTCCTGTAAAGTTGGCTTTTTGCACATATGAGGTATCACGTTTAGACCGACGATGTATGAATTAAGAACTTCCTTACTCAATCCAGTAAGCAAAGAACTCAGCATTTGGCCATCTAATTTGTCATTATCTTATTTATGTTTATAAATGTTTAAATTAAATAAATGTTGTTTTTTTGTAATAGTTCAGTTTAAATGGCATAATAGCCAGAAGTGATGTTAGAACACAAGATTAATTCTCCTCAACTTCTTAAATAGCACATTTGTTTCTGTCGCCAGAAACCATCCAGCATGATTGGAAATTTACTAATGCAGAAATGTTTCCATGATGTTCGAAGCATCGGATATCCTTTTAAGACAAAATAGCTTTGTTACGCGGTCGAGCGATAGCCGACTTTTTCCACACTCATCAATTTATGTGAAAATAAATAAATGTTACCTTTTTGAAAAGTGTTTTATTTCTTTTTATTTTTTTATATAGTAGTTTCCTTTGCATCTGATCTAAAAATTGAACCTGTTCTCATTTATACATTAATTTTGGTTTAATTTCCCTATTTATAATTATTAGCATGTTGTATATAAAAAACCACCAATATACATTTTTTATGGTGTCCACCAAAACATGACATTTAAATTCTCTGATAGCATTTTTTATTTTTACCCTGATGCACCAAATTAATACAATAACTAATTTATAATTAGATGCACCAGGGTATACTAGGCAACATAGGTGTAAAATAAAATTTTAAAAATGTTTTTTTGTAGTAGTTAATTTTAAACGGCGAAGTGACCGAATTATTAGCATGTTATATATAATGTCGGAGAGGGCGCCGGTAGCTCAATGCGTACTTGCCTTTTGAGCTCAAGGACGTGGGTTCGAAACCCGACCGAGGCCCTTAGTTTATTTTATCTGGGAGGTAGAATAAACGTAAGCACGCCGTCCTTCGGATGGGACGTTAAGCGATGGTCCCGAGCCTGTACGATGTCAGGTACTAATTAAAGACCCCTACCCTAGGTGAATAAAAAATTTAGGGTAGGCAAAATTTAGGATTCTTACAGTAGAGACGGGCTCATGTCACCTAGAGTGATGAAAGAGCGCTCTGGTAGTAGGCGATATGACCTCGTAGTTAAAGCCCAGGCATGAGTCATAACACCTAACCTATAATGTCGGACAATCACCTGTGAACAGGGAATTTAAAAGTCATTAATAATTTTTTTTTAAATTTTACACAAGCTACTCTACTAATAATAGTCAAACTTTCATAAAACAAAATCAAGAAGAAAGTAATTTATTTGGTCCGGCATTCTAGTGCCTTTCACAAAAGTTACAAAATAAAATACAAAAAAAAAGAAAAAATAATAATAATGATAAATAAAACTATAATCTATGCTAAAATGTCCTGTGGGAGTCTGGGTCGCAGTCGGCGATGTGCGGTGAGCTGTCCAATATTGAAGTGAACGGCTCCAGGGCTGAGGGGCAGGTTCTGGAGGAACGTCTCAGTCAGAGATCGCAGGACGGTGTCCCTGTGGAGCTATGCCCAGCTCTTTATGAATTATACTGTCTCTCACGAACCACGGTGCGTTGAGACCTATGCGGAGGGTTTTATTTTGGAATGATTGTAATTTTCGTTTTACTGTTTTGCTTGCACTGTACCATATGGGGCAAGCATATGTTAGTAGTGGACGTAATAGTGATTTATATAAGATTTTGATGCAATTTGGGTGGAGTGGTTTTGTTGTGATGTGGATTTTGTGTCCACGTGTAAACCGAGATATTTTAATGTTTGTTGTGAAGTATTCCAGGGAATATCAGTATTATCCATTTGGATGTTGTTGCTTTGGCGTATTCGACGAAGAGAGAAAATTTTGGTTGATGATTTTAAAGGATTTAATTTTAACTTCCAGTTAGAAAACCAAGTTGAAATGATGGAGACAGCTGATTGAAGATTGTGTGCCACGATGTGAATATCTAAATCTTGTGCTAGTATTAAAGTGTAGCAAGCACTGAATAATAGTCAAAATAGAAGCGACTGGACTAAATAAAATATGTTAGTCTATTGATTGAACTCAATATGTGAATGATGACTACAGCAATTATTTAGTTTAAACAAACAAGTATATCTGAAGCTCTTGTATCTATCTACCTTATTATTATTTAATAAATTGACACAATTATTTAATGTATTATTATTTAATGAATCGACACAAAATTTAGTATGAGGATTCAGAAGCCACTATGTAACTCAAATGATCGATTGACTTTTGAGTGAGAGCGAAAATGTAATTGATCAATTCGTGATCAGTTCGTAGCTGGTGATTCCCCGATGACTTTTTTAGTTGAGATCCCAACCATCAACTAAGGCTACTATTTATTCATGCCATAATATAAAAAAATTTCTTTTACAAAATTAAAAAATTATCCGATTTTTTTCGAACCCTGGTTCTTTGGTTCATAGATATACCTAACTGTTAGTTATTCACGCATTGGCATCTTCGCATTTGTTGTTATTTATGCTGAACTGAGTCCCGGAATAATATTTAAGTTTTATTTATTCATTATAATTCACTCATAAAATTTTGTTAACAAAGAATAATGCGATAATACATTGTTTATTTGTTGTCCTGCTATGATAAGTTGTGATAAATGATAAACTTATCCAGGATAAGGAATGATATGATGAACAAAAATATCTCGGTTTGAGCTTTATATAATAAAAAAAAGTGTTGAATCACCAGGAACGAACTTCCTCAGCTGGGTCATTCCATGCTCCTAACGAAGGAAAATGGTCATCCTCGTGGAGTTTTTTGTTTTCATTTTGTTGATTTGGTGGAAGTTCATCAAGAAAGTTCAATCAATCGTAACATCGAAGTCGTTTCGAATAACAGCGTATAAGAATTGGTTCAACCATTAAAGAGATACGATGCCGTTGACAAACATTCGATTCATCATAAAACAATCCTCTCTGGGTTGTTGGTTAAAACGTTATTATGTTCATTTTTACTTCTAAAGCTATATAAAGTATAGGGGAAGTTATTGTAATCAGTCAGAAATTTGAATTTATACCGGAATTTCATATTTTCCGATATCCTAGATCAAATAAAAAATGTTTGAACAAGAGAACTCCCGATACAATTAATGTATATACACGAAATTTTTTATTTGTATTTAGAACTCTCTAAGGACGACACCTATTGATTTTCAACAAAATCGGCCAATGGGAAGGGAAGGATTACGGGGGAGAGGCTAACACAAAAACTCTTCGTTGTAATGAATTTATCGACGAAAATTTTATATGTAAATTCAAAAACCATAAGAACACACCAATTTTCAACGGATTCGGACGAAAGGTAGGGGAGTCAGAAGAGACAACTGCCATGATGAATGTATCAATCGACATGAAATTTATATTATATTCAAAACCCTATAAGGATGGCAAATATTTTCCGCGAAATCGGCCGGAGGTAAGGGGAGGACCAGTGAATTGCTCGACTAAATAACTACCGATGTAATGATTGTATGGACACAATATTTATATGAGGATACAAAAACCACTATGTAAGTCAAGTATTAAGTTTTAGCCCGAACGGTTGACTGGCTTTGTTGGGAGAGCGAAAACGTAATTGATTAATTCGTGCTGGTTAAGTACATAGTCGGTGATTCACCGACATTTTTAATGTGTTTCTGTGAACAGAGGACAGTTTTTATGTAAATCAAGGAAAGGTCTGTAGCGACCTATGTATCGGAGGATCCAACATGGATTTAGGAACTCACCATACAGCTTCCATTTACGGCCGACAGGTGCATCCAAGTCAGTCCTCAAGAAACCTTTGTACAAGCTTGTTTCGATTAAAATTGATGTCCCCAAATAAATGTGTTGGGTATTAATATTATTAGAATTAAGCCCCCAACAATTGGTGACCCCGTATTGAACTGTTCAACATTATTTATAGTGATATTTCAAGTAAGTAGTGTAAAATGTCTACAAGTGAAAGTGGGACCGGTGCAGAAGCACATTTTCCTAACATGGCCGACGCGAGCCACAACCTCGAAGCAAGTAAGGTTAGCATTAAAATTCCCCCTTTTTGGCAACAAAAACCTGAAATATGGTTTTACCAAATTGAAGCACAATTTAATATTAATAAAATTACATCGGAGGAAACAAAATTTAATTATGTGGTATCACAAATGGATCCGAAGTATATAGAAAACATTTGGGATATCATTCAAGGGACTGCTACAAATAAATATACTAGAGCTAAGGAAACACTTCTTAATATTTTTAAAGAAAGTGAACAATGTAAGATTAAGAAATTAATTACGGGATTAGATCTCGGAGATATGAGGCCTAGTCAATTATTGAGAAAAATGCGGAACCTGGCTGGTACTGATATTTCTGACACAGTTTTAAAAACACTCTGGTTAGAAAAACTCCCAGATTCTATAAAGAATGTTCTCATTGTTAGTGAGGAAACTTTAGACAAAATAGCCATTATAGCTGACAAAATTGTGGAAATGAACCCACATAGAGACATATGTAGTGCTGATAGTAGACCCAGTCAAGATGCTCTAATTCAAGAATTGTTAACTAAAATTTCAAGCCTCGAGTTACAAATAAATGAAATCTCCGGTCGGTCTCGTTCTCACCACCGAGACCACAGTCGCAACCGTGGTACTAGCAAACCCAGAAAACGATTTGATCCACAGGGTAAATATTGTTTTTTTCATTTCCAGTTTGGGAAAAAATGCTACCCTGATAAATGTCGTCAACCATGCGCCTGGAAAAGTCAGGAAAACTCCAACCTGCAGTAGAGATTGCGACGAGCTCTATTGCAGATAATATTGAAAATCGTCGAAATTTCCGCTTATTTGTTAATGACAAAAAAACGGGTGGGCGATTTCTTATTGACAGTGGAGCCGATATTTCTTTAATTCCAGCCAAGGCTACAGATAAAATTACATCTTCTAACTTTAAATTATATGCTGCAAACGGCACGTCCATACCTACCTACGGCGTCACATTACTGACACTGGATCTAGGACTTCGTCGTGAATTTAGGTGGTTATTTATAAAAGCTGACATAACTCGAGGGATAATTGGTGCAGATTTCTTGAATCATTTTAACTTATTGATTGACTTACATAAACATAGATTAATTGATGCAGTCACTAAACTTAGCACTTCAGGTAGTGTACTGGCTGTATCAGGAAACGAAGTCATTAGCACAATAAATAAGTCTCAAGCAAAGTTTGCACATCTGTTCACCTTATACCCTGAATTAACGAAGCCATCATTTTCGCCCAATCACACGAAACATAATATTCAACACTATATCACCACCACAGGATCTCCAGTGCATTGTAAGGCAAGACCTCTCGCTCCTAAACGATTACAACAGGCCAAACGGGAATTTCAATTTATGTTGGATCAAAATATTATCCGACCATCGAGTTCAGAATGGGCAAGTCCGTTACATGTAGTTGATAAAAAAGATGGATCTATCCGTCCTTGTGGTGATTATCGCTTATTAAATGCCAAGACCGTACCAGATAGATATCCTATACCTCGCATAGAAGACTTCCATCACATATTAAATGGAGCTACTATTTTTTCTAAAATAGATTTACATAAAGCATACTACCAAATTCCGATAGCAGAGGAAGACAAAAGCAAAACGGCTATAATTACACCTTTTGGTTTATACGAATTCAACGTTATGAGTTTTGGTCTCAGGAATGCCCCTTCCACCTTCCAACGATTTATTAACACAGTGTTTCATGGTTTGGATTTTGTTTTTCCGTTCATGGATGACATCCTGGTCGCTTCAGCTACGGAAGAAGAACACTGTGAACATCTTCGTCTTATTTTTGAACGACTACAACGTTTTGGTCTCCGCATTAATGCTTCAAAATCAGAGTTAGGTGTTGAAGAATTACAATTTTTGGGCTACTTGATCACGCAAGATGGTTCCAGACCAGTACCTGAGAAGGTAAAGGCAATCAGAGATTTTAAATTACCAGAGACAGTACAACAACTTCGTGCATTTCTAGGTGTCATTAACTTTTATAGACGATATATAAGAAATGCAGCGGAAACTCAGGCTATCCTTCATGACTACTTAAAAGGTTCCAAGAAAAATGATAAAACTAAAATAGTCTGGACTAAGGAGGCTATACAACAATTTGAACGCTGTAAAGATGATTTAGTAGATGCTACACTCCTAACTTTTCCAGATTCACGATTTCCGCTGGCGGTTTTTACTGATGCGTCTGATATAGCAGTGGGAGCTGTATTACAGCAGCACGAACAATCCGGATGGAAACCTATCGCTTTTTATTCCAAAAAATTAAATGATGCTCAAAAAGCCTATAGTGCTTACGACAAGGAATTATTAGCAATTTATTTGGCAATTAAACAATTTAAGCATCTACTGGAGGCACAAACATTTACAATATTTACCGATCATAAGCCTATTACATATGCATTCTTCCAGAAAAATGATAAAGCATCGCCACGTCAAGTACGCCACTTACAATATATTTCGCAGTTTACAACCGACATTCGACATATTAGTGGAAAAGCTAACATAGTGGCCGACACGTTTTCAAGATTTGAAGAAGTTTCAGTAATTGACTATGAAGAAATTGCTCGCAATCAAGAAAATGATCAGGAATTACCAACATTATTACAAGACTCCAGTTTAAATATGAAACAATGCAACATAATGTCAAAAAAGCCTCTCTGGTGCGATGTAGCTACGAACAATATCCGACCCTACATCCCAGAAGCGTTTCGCTACGAAATATTTAAGCAAATCCATAATTTGGCACATCCAGGAGTCAAAACAACAGTGAAACAAATAACGTCAAAATTCATATGGCCAGCCATCAAAAATGATATTAGAAAATGGACTCAAAGTTGCTTGAGTTGTCAACGCAACAAAGTGTCACGCCATACAAGGTCAGAAATAGGGACGTTCGAACCACCGGATGGACGATTTAGTGTCGTTCATGTGGACGTCATTGGGCCATTGCCACCCTCACAAGGAAATATTTACTGCATGACCTGTATCGACCGATTTACGAGTTGGATGGAAGTAATTCCTATGGCTAATAATACTGCAGAAACAATTGCAAAATTATTTTATAGTAATTGGATCGCAAGGTTTGGAGCGCCAGCTTCCATAGTAACTGACCAAGGCCGACAGTTTGTTAGTGAACTTTTTACCAATTTAGCTTCGTTATGTGGAGCAAAAATACAGCATACGACACCTTATCATCCGCAATCGAACGGTAAGGTGGAGCGCTTACACAGGACTTTAAAAGCCGCAATTAGGGCTCAGAATAATCCGACATGGACAGATAGTTTACCTACAGTCTTGTTAGGAATGCGTACAGCATTAAGGGATGGTTCGAAACATTCCATCGCAGAAATGGTTTATGGGACTACGATAAGAATCCCAGGAGAATTTTTTGATCCATCGTCACTTCCTGTGAATACAGACAATTTTGTGTCTGATCTTCAACAATATATGGCACAATTAAGACCAATGGATACACGTAAAGCTTGCAACAAATCACTGTTCAGGCATAAGGCTTTGGAATCGTGCTCACACGTATTTTTACGAGTAGATCGTGTCAAAAAGTCTTTGGAACCACCATATGAAGGGCCATTTGAGGTAATCGTTCGACAAGATAAATATTTCACCCTTAGAATTAAAAACAAGGACACCAACATATCTGTGGATAGACTCAAACCTGCACATTTAATGGTAACTGGATTAGATCATAGTGACACGTTCAGTGAGGGTACGGGCACGAAAAAATTACAACCAAAGACGAGCACAACAAAGATACCTCCAACAACCCTTGCCGAGCATCAGCAACAAAAGTCGTCCCGCAGTGGCAGAATTGTTCATTTCCCACGACGTTTTCTTGACGAGCTACAGGCAAGAGAGAAACATACCAGACGATGAGATAAGTGTTGTGAAAAGTTATACGCATAAGTTTTTCTAATTTCTGAACATTTTATGTTACACACTATGTTATACATTGTATACTATGTTTTATGTTGTTTACAATATCTATATATTTTTTTTTTTTTCTCTTTGCCATAAATGGGGCTGTCAGGTTGCCTTGTGTCGTTACTTAGTAACTGAGGAAGGAGTATTGTAGCGACCTATGTATCGGAGGATCCAACATGGATTTAGGAACTCACCATACAGCTTCCATTTACGGCCGACAGGTGCATCCAAGTCAGTCCTCAAGAAACCTTTGTACAAGCTTGTTTCGATTAAAATTGATGTCCCCAAATAAATGTGTTGGGTATTAATATTATTAGAATTAAGCCCCCAACAGGTCTAAAAATGTGTATTTCAAATCTATATTCGAGATACATGTCGAAAACTGGACGACCTGAGAAAAATTACCTATAAAATGTGTCTCTCAGTTTACAATTTTTACTTGAAAAGAGTTTTTATTAAGTCATAAATATAAGCAGTATCTTGTAAAATGTACTTTTTGTCCCGAAGTAAAGTTTTCGTCCGATTTCAGCCAAAATCTAATCAGATCTGAGTTAGCACATATGACTTCTTCGTTCCAAATTTCAAGTTCATAGCTATAATCGTCTCTGCGTTAGAGCGCTCACAAATTTCCAATCACATACAGAAAGAAATCATCGCTAAAATGATCAAAACGTTATCAGTGGACCCTGAAACGTGAAAATCCGTTGAAAACTTTACCTCAGATTTTCGCACGATTACAATACTTCGTTATAGTACTATAAAATATAAATAAATAATACATAAAGAAAGTAAAAAAGTATTTATTATTAATTAACTACAGAAGACTAGGATCAATTTTAATTCTCAAATTGTTAGAGTTCGCATGGGACTATCCGAACCGCCCTTCATCTAAATCAGAAAAAAAAAATGTGATGTGGCCATTACAGGACTTTCATATACCAACCACCCTTACAGATCACTCTCACTCTCTCTCTCCCCCTTCTCAAAATTATTTCATACTGGGTATTAATAAGAATGTCCACTCTTAAGATAACGCTGTACGAAGAGAACAAATGAAATTATTTCGAGAAGGGAAGGGGGAGAGAGAGTGATCTGTAAGCGTTGTTGATATAAGAAAATTCTATATTGGCCATGTCACATATTTTTCTTAATTAAAAAAAAATACTGCCAATATATAAACCATATTTTAAAGTTCGTTGCTACAAGTAGATATATATTCGTTATAGACATTTAATTTACATTCTTCGGGGCGCTGTAACTTTTATCTTATCGATCCTATCTCAAATCTGAGGACTTGATAGCCATTGGGAATTTTATAAGGAATAATTTTGGTAAGAATCAATTTTTTGATGAGACTAACCGTTTTCGGGATGAGGAAACGTCTAAAAACGTGTGTCTCAAAACTAGATTTCTAGATGGTTTTCATGTATCTTGAAAACCGAACGACCTATGAAAAATAGTATTTCACATAAATTATGTATTTTAGTATACTCTACAACTATTACCCTCGAAAAGATTTTTGATTAGGTCATAAACATAAACTAACTTGTAAAATGTAATGTTAGGTCCCGAAGCAAAGAGGTCTCAATTTTCGTCTGATTTCAGCCAAATTCTAATCAGAACTAAGTTAGAACATGAGACCCCTTCATTCTAAATTTCAAGTTCATAGCTACAATCGTTTTTGCGGTAGAGAGCTCACATGTTTTCAATCACATACACACTCACAGACAAACATCATCGCGAAAATGGCTAACACTTATTCAGGGGACCTTGAAACGTGAAAATCAGTTGATCTCGTATTTTTGCACGATTAGAATACTTCCTTATACTATAAGTGTAAGAAAGTAAATATATAAAAAATACCACTGTGATATTTTGATGTAATCCCCTTGCCTATGCCAATGTGCTGTTTGTTGTAAATAACGAACAGTTGAAGGCTAGTGAGGACTGGTTTACAAACATGAATCAGATGTAGTGGGGATAATGATTAAATCCTATCAGGGCTAGACACAACTCTCCGTAGCTGGCCAGTCAGTTTCAGGACAGTCTACTTGTCACAGACTTCCAAGTTGTTTCCTGACGTTCTTTAGACATTTCCTTATAGAGGTAAGAGATACTCTAAATATTCAATATCTTTAGTAGATATAATTAAACATATATTGTTATTTTTGTTATAACTAAAACAATAACATGTACTTGGCTAAATGTTTTGATAAGTTGTTTACTTCCCCAGTTATACAAAGTATAGGGGAAGTTATGTAATCGATTAAACATTCGATAAGTAGTTTTCAAAGGAATCATGTTTTTCAAACAATTCAGTCTGTGTTTCTATCAACACGATAACTCCCGATAGAATGAATGTATTGACATCTAAGCCGCTGACTGTATAAAAAAAGTAAAAAAAGTATTCATTATTAATTAACTACAGAAGACTAGGATCAATTTTAATTCTGAAATTGTTTGAGTTCGCATGAATCTACCAGCCCTTCATCCAAATCAGAAAAAAAAATATATCAAAAATACCATTGTGATGTTTTGATGTAATCAAATTGGCCAAAGGAGACGGAGGAATTAAGGGTAAGGCTTAACACAAAAACCCTAATAACTGCCGTTCTAATAAATGTACTGACAAGAAATTTCGTATGTAAATTCAAAGCCCTCATAGGACAACACCTTTATATTTTCTGCCAAAGCGGCCTAAGGGAAGAGGAGATTATGGGGGACGCTTAACACAAAACCTCTAATAACTGCTTTTGTAATGAATGTATTGACACAAAATTTCATATATAAATTCAAAGCCTTATAAGAACACCCATCAATATATATTTTCAGCGGAATCAGCCGAAGGGGAGCGGGGTTGAACTAAAAAATCTCAATTACTGTCGATGACATGAATTTATCGACATGAAATTACATATATAAATTCAAAGCCCTCATAGGACAACAACTATATATTTTCAGCCGAATCGGTCTTAGGGAAGAGGAGATTATACTATAAGGGAATCGGCATTGTTTGATACTATTTTGAAAGTAATATAAACAGATCCCTTGACAGGTTTGCTCCAAGTATTGCATACTTATAATAGTCATGATTTTTGTTTATTTTATTTTCCGAATTATACAAAGTATAGGGGAAGTTATGTAATCGATCAGAACTTCCCTATCATTTTATCCGGAATTTCTTGTTTACCGACCCTATAACTCCAATAACGATAAAATTTGTCTTGTCTATGTGTGAGTGTGAGAACACGATATCTTCCGATAGAATGTATCGACTTGAATGTTTTATATGTGTATGCAGAAACCCATGAGGACAACATCTACATATATATTCGACACAAAACTTTGAATGAGGATCTAGAAATCCTTGATTTTCAGCCAAATCTGTTGGTTGCTTTCAAGGGAAGGCGAAAACTTCGTTGATTAATGAGCGTTGGAGAGTACACTGTCGGTGATTCACTGAACCGGTGAAAATTGAAAATGGAATTTCTGACCGACTACATAATTTCGCTTATACTTCTTGTGGTAACTGGGGAAGTGAAAAATAATTTTTTTTTAGCTTCTAATAAGAAGAAAATCTCCCCAACATTTTGAGAAATCTGACCTGAACTGTAAAATAATGTACACTGGAAATCGCGTACAACGACTGTGAAGGGAGAACGAAAATTAGGTCGTTATAAGCGGTGTATTATCCGATATGGGAGAAAAAATTAAATCAAAAGTAGCATACATATGTAGGTACATTCTTTATAATGTTTTATTCCCATTTTTTTATTATTTTTTTTCATAGAAATTGATATGATATGTAGGTATATCCTATTTTATGTAATACATGTATGTACAAATTAACCCTAGAATGACACTGTGAATTTCGTCACCACTATTGACATCGTGGGGTGTCTGACACCCCAAGCTCTTTATATAATTCTTGTAATTTATTTTTCACATTAATCCAAAATTAATGCAGATTTAATATTTTAGAATGGATGTAATGAATATAAAACAAACAAACAAAATTAGGAAGTTATTTTAATTTAATAGGAAAAAAATCAAATAAGGATGTAACAAGTTGAAAAAGTTAAAAAGTATAGATAAAAATACTGTACGAAATTTTATTTGTAAGAAAGGTAAAAACTATTTTTTTTTTTTAAACTCAAGTATAGTGTCTATGTAAAAAAAATCACTTTAACAAAAAATATATACAATTTGCACAGTTACACTCAGTCACAATCGGTGCACTTCATTAGACGATGATCGTTGCACATCGGCCTCTGGCAGCTCATGCAAACCATTTTGTATTTTCTATCCTTATCTCTGTTGCATTAAGACCATGTCATATATTTGCCAGATGGTATAACAATTGCAGTAGATGGAGTTGAGCTTGAGGGTTGACCCAAAATTTCATGTATGAGTACTTTCAAAGTTCTACTTAAATGATTGATCTCGGGCCGTTCCACTAAATATGGTTTGAGTAATTGATCGAAGTTCATTTAAAAATCTTTTCTGGGCATTGGCTTCCTCCAATTGACCATGTCATACAGTACACCTGCGTTGACATGCGGAGACATCGTCTTGGCACAATGTGGTCGAAGAGTCTTCACATGTGCTGGGCTCCTCATGTCTCACGAATGTGTCATGGGTTTCTTCATATTCTTCTTCAGAAGAACTGCCTCCCAGTTCCTCAATATCCTCTCTCCTCAATTCTTCGAGATACACCAACTGTTAAGTCGCGAGTTGAGTGTGGGTGAATTCGGGAACACGCCGAGACAATCGATAGGAGTCGGCGGGACTCTTGAACTACATGAGTCAGTAAGCAGTTGGGCACCACGCGGGGTGGACTGAGTTGGTTGAGTTGGCTGTTACCACGCGGGTATAAAGTGAGTCGTCTCTTAACAACGAGAGGGACCAGTTGGTCGCCACGCGGGGTGGACTGAGAGTCTGGGTCGAGCCAGCACGCGGTGTGCGGAATGGATTCGTCCTTATTACCACGCGGGTATAAGGTGAGTCGTTAGTTACCATGCGGAAGTGAGTTGCTTATTACCACGCGGGTATAAGGTGAGTCGTTAGTTACCATGCGGAAGTGAGTTGGTTATTACCACGCGGGTATAAAGTGAGTCGTCTGTTACCAAGCACAGTAAGTGAGTGACTTGTGTAGTTCCCACGCGGTATGGGACTTATTATTGAACAACTGACTTTGTGTTCGTTACCTCGCGGTTTTGTAATAAGGGTGTTGACCAAATAAATATATCTGTTGCTCTACTCTAAGTTCTCATTTAACCTGTACCCAAATCCAACATGGTCCTCCGGGCCGGATTAAAGTAAGTAATACAGTCCATTTTATTATTTTCAATTTCAAAATGTCGCGAAGAAAGTCAAATTAGTCGACTTAGAAAAAACGACAACCCATCGGCACTAGCGCCGACGCCGTAGATCTTCTGCTGCTGAGAAGACTGCACCTCCCGCTACCGCGAACGAACCCACCTGCGACGCCTCTTCTGCGCAAGCTGAACCGACACCCGCGACTTCAGCGCCTCCAGCCTCTTTGGATGAAGCCTGCAATCCACGACCTCAACGCACCAATTGGCCTACTCATCGTATGCCTGGACGCAAAAGTCGGCTCGGACAGCCGCCTTCCATTCCACGCGGCACTGAGATCACCACTCGCACACCATTCGCTACACTGATGCATGTCGCCTCCGCTCCGTTCATGGACGACTTCCGCGCCTTTTCTCGCGACTCGCACGCTGCATGAGCTGGCTGATCGGGAGCTGCAGCGGTACCCGCTCGCGTCAGAAGTGCTCTTGAAGGAGACCTACGGGGACGACAACGCTCCGCCGCAATCCTGGAAGCTGGGACGGATCACCCAGCTCTACCCGGGGCAAGACGCGATCACGCGAGTCGCGGATGTCGCAACGACCACCGGGGTTGTGCGCAGACCCCTTTCGCGACTATGCCCGCTCCCAACCCAATAATGAAGCCGAGCCTTCATGGGGAGCGGGATGTTAAGTCGCGAGTTGAGTGTGGGTGAATTCGGGAACACGCCGAGACAATCGATAGGAGTCGGCGGGACTCTTGAACTACATGAGTCAGTAAGCAGTTGGGCACCACGCGGGGTGGACTGAGTTGGTTGAGTTGGCTGTTACCACGCGGATATAAAGTGAGTCGTCTCTTAACAACGAGAGGGACCAGTTGGTCACCACGCGGGGTGGACTGAGAGTCTGGGTCGAGCCAGCACGCGGTGTGCGGAATGGATTCGTCCTTATTACCACGCGGGTATAAGGTGAGTCGTTAGTTACCATGCGGAAGTGAGTTGCTTATTACCACGCGGGTATAAGGTGAGTCGTTAGTTACCATGCGGAAGTGAGTTGTTTATTACCACGCGGGTATAAAGTGAGTCGTCTGTTACCAAGCACAGTAAGTGAGTGACTTGTGTAGTTCCCACGCGGTATGGGACTTATTATTGAACAACTGACTTTGTGTTCGTTACCACGCGGTTTTGTAATAAGGGTGTTGTCCAAATAAATATATCTCTTGTTCTACTCGAAGTTCTCATTTAACCTGTAACCAAATCCAACATGGTCCTCCGGGCCGGATTAAAGTAAGTAATACAGTCCATCTTATTTTATTATTTTCATTTGAAAAATGTCGCGAAGAAAGTCAAATTAGTCGACTTAGAAACAACAAGACCCCGCGGCACCAGCGCCGACGCCGTAGATCTTCTGCTGCTGAGAAGACTGCACCTCCCGCTACCGCGAACGAATCCACCTGCGACGCCTCTTCTGCGCAAACTGAAGCGACACCCGCGCCTCCAGCCCGCCTGGATGAAGCCTGCAATCCGCGACCTCAACGCACTAATTGGCCTACCCATCGTATGCCTGGACGCCTGAGTCGGCTCGGACAGCCGACTTTAACTCCACGCGACGCTGAGAACACCGCCCGCACACCATTCGCTACACTGATGCATGTCGCTTCCGCTCCGTTCATGGACGACTTCCGCGCCTTTTCTCGCGATTCGCACGCTGCATGAGCTGGCTGATCGGGAGCTGCAGCGGTACCCGCTCGCGTCAGAAGTGCTCTTGAAGGAGACCTACGGGGACGACAACGCTCCGCCGCAATCCTGGAAGCTGGGACGGATCACCCAGCTCTACCCGGGGCAAGACGCGATCACGCGAGTCGCGGATGTCGCAACGACCACCGGGGTTGTGCGCAGACCCCTTTCGCGACTATGCCCGCTCCCAACCCTTTAATGAAGCCGAGCCTTCATGGGGGGCGGGATGTTAAGTCGCGAGTTGAGTGTGGGTGAATTCGGGAACACGCCGAGACAATCGATAGGAGTCGGCGGGACTCTTGAACTACATGAGTCAGTAAGCAGTTGGGCACCACGCGGGGTGGGCTGAGTTGGTTGAGTTGGCTGTTACCACGCGGGTATAAAGTGAGTCGTCTCTTAACAACGAGAGGGACCAGTTGGTCGCCACGCGGGGTGGACTGAGAGTCTGGGTCGAGCCAGCACGCGGTGTGCGGAATGGATTCGTCCTTATTACCACGCGGGTATAAGGTGAGTCGTTAGTTACCATGCGGAAGTGAGTTGCTTATTACCACGCGGGTATAAGGTGAGTCGTTAGTTACCATGCGGAAGTGAGTTGGTTATTACCACGCGAGTATAAAGTGAGTCGTCTGTTACCAAGCACAGTAAGTGAGTGACTTGTGTAGTTCCCACGCGGTATGGGACTTATTATTGAACAACTGACTTTGTGTTCGTTACCTCGCGGTTTTGTAATAAGGGTGTTGACCAAATAAATATATCTGTTGCTCTACTCTAAGTTCTCATTTAACCTGTACCCAAATCCAACACCAACAGTTCCTCATCAGTCCACTGCCTCTTTTGAGATGCCATAACTTTCCTAAAATATATAAATATACGTTATGAAGATACCTATTGGCGCAAAACCCACTTCCAACTCCACAGTAAACATTAACTATAACGATTTAACACATAAACTATTAACAAAGCCATAAAAAAAAAGAACTTACCTGTAATAGGTTTAAAAAAAAGAATGACGTCAATAACACCGTGGGGTGTGAGACACCCCAAGATCACTTCAATGTTGATTCCTAAAGTCACAAGGGCCTACTAAAGGTGTTAGAAGTCCCAGTAAGGTTAGGGAGGAGATGACTGTGATTTACATAGGGTCGGGGGACTTCTGTGAACTATAGGGAATTAAGTAATACACTTTAACTTTCGATTGGGGTGTCAGACACCCCACGGTGTCATTCTAGGGTTAGGTAGAAAGTACATATTTTCTTCGCTATGGACATGGTCCAACATAATCAAGTATAGACGTTTGTGACGCTGGAAAAAACGCTGAATCCATCCTTTCGATATTTCGACTGAGGGATTTGCTGAAGAACTATACGGAATAATCTTTATAAGCTCTTGAGCTTTAGGAGAAGAGGGCAGGATATCGAGAGGTTATGACTTCGTTGCATTTTGGACCATTCCAAAAGTGGTTTTTTGAGGTCACCGTGAGTGGCTTTTCGGTTTCTTTTTGACTTCAACGATTTTCCATCGCTGGTAGCTGCTTCAATTTCATCAAATCGTAGATATTGACGAATGATTCACTCTGTATTCCTTGGCTAGTTTTTCATTTATCTCCCCACTATCCATTTGGGTACAAATTACGAATTTGTCTTCCAGTGAAAAATACTTCTTTTAGACATTTTTTTATTTAATAAATAACGAACGTCAGCTGGTGTGGTTCGTGTTTGAAAGTTAAAACAAGACTAGTCAAGTCTGAAGTGTTAATACCATTTTATTAGATTTTAAGAAAGAGAAAGGGGTTTATTTTCTTAGAACACTATGTTTCTATGTTTAATTTTAGCCGGAAATTGAGTTTTTTCCCCAACGTCCAGAACAATAGTCGTAATAACCGATCTTTTACGCCCACGGTTCCAAAAAAACACGTCGTTATAACCGAGTCGTAGTTGTATCCAGTTCATTTTACCTACATAAAGATAGCATGGGGCAGACATTTATAGTCGCTAAAGGCGGTTCGTCGTTATATATCCGATATTGTTATACGCGATTTTCAGTTGATTTGGCATGAAACCACCCCTTCCTATAGCTGAATAATCCAGATCCTCTAGAAGCCCCCACTCAATACCATTTCTTATACTTTAATGGATTATGATTTTATTTTTCTGTTAAAAATGTAATAGAAAATGTTTATAATGGAAGCCACATTCAGAAATTAAAGTAAAAAATAAACATTATGTACCTGGGGACTAAATAATAATAATTCGTCCATCCGGCATCAATATAAGTTGAAATTTTATATTTCTGTCAACCACCTATGGTTATTCGAAACAGGATGCCAATATTTAGATAGGCCTTCTCTATTAACTATTGCATTAATGCAACTAAATATTAAAATAGTATTTAAAATACCCCCAGAACTACAAAACTCAAATGGGGGTCGTTGAACACTTTTTTTTTTGAGTAATTTGAAACACAAATCCTTTCCTAATTTATTATTTTATTTTTTGTTTGCAGATATCACATTTTGTCTACAATGTTTGAAATTGGATTCGTCCAATTAACACTTTTAGCAGTACTATTGGCTTCTTTGCCATCGGTCTTTCCTGATGTAATTGATAGTTTCCCCCCTGAAATAACAACACATCACCCAACTCGTCCAACTCATCATCCTACACATCGCCCAACTCATCATCCTACACATCACCCAACTCATCATCCTACACATCACCCAACTCATCATCCTACACATCACCCAACTCATCATCCTACACATCACCCAACTCATCATCCTACACATCACCCAACTCATCATCCTACACATCACCCAACTCATCATCCTACACATAACCCAACTCATCATCCTACCCATCGCCCAACTCATCATTCAACAATATATCCAACTAAAACTACGACTTCTACTCCTATGCCGCCTTCTGAAGCCAAGACATGGGCCTTCTTGGTGGCAGGATCTAAAGGATATTCCAACTATCGACATCAGGTAAGTGATATTTTTATATCGTTTTAATAAAAGGGAATAAAGATTGCTCCTACATACTTCTCTTTGGAGTCTCATCTTGATGATTTTTTGTTCTTAAAGCCTCCTAACTATTAGTAGAACCTCTATAAGTCGAACATCAAGGGAGACGCCAAAAAATTCGAGTTATAGAGTTTTTGACTTATGGAGGATTTCGACTTAGGCGGATTTTGATTCGACTTGTAGAGGTTAAGATTCATTCTAACTAATTTTGAGTTAGAGAGGGGAAATAAATAAAAATTCAATTTACAGAGATAACAAACATATTTATATTTATTATAAATCAACATTAATTCAAAACATCCTTAAAATAAAAAATACGTAGTATATGTAGGTATTAAAAAAAGTCAATAATTTTTTCTTGATTTAGATAATTGGTTATCCTATTTATTGTATACTCCTAAATTGTTTTCTAAGAAACAATGGTGAACATTGTCGGCAAATTCTTAAAGTCGGTAACTTATTTTTCTTCGAACTATAGAGGTAATAAGTTTCAAATAAGAGTTGTAAAGGTTGTAAAATAAAACATTGCTATGTTCGAGATACAGAGGTCCAATTTATTTTTTCGAGTTATAGAGGGAAAATATGTACCAAAATGACTTGTAGGGACTCACTGATTATTTCGACCAATAGAGGGTTGATATTTCGAGTAATGGAGGTTTTGGGGCTTGAAGGAAAAGAAACAACACTTTTTTTTCGAGTTTTGGAGGTTTTCGACTTATCGAGGTTCGACTTAAAGAGGTTCTACTGTAATAAAGTCAAGAGAGCCATTTATATTATAATACTCAAAGGTAACGATTTTTTAAAATGATATATATTTTAGACAAGGATTTTGTCGCAGAGCTAGAAAGCTCCAACATTCGATCATTTGTCACCAATATTTGTTACGAAAATTTAAATATTATCCCATATCTTCGATGATTTTCTGTTTTTAATTTTGGCTCCCAGTATTGGCTATCCTAATCATGGACGCACTGGAAATTGTATTCACACGAAATGTATAGCTTCAATGAACCATCCATCCTGCCAAATATTCCAATTTTGTATATATTCGGTTCAAAGGTTCATAGAATTTGCAAAAAGTACATATTTGGTGATTTTTATTTGCACAGCCAAAAGCATGTCTTGTGGTAGCTATGAAATACTATCTATCAAAATGAATTCTTTTGATTATAATGATTTGCATTCTTCGTTTAGACAAAAAAATAAAAAACTGAATTACATTTAAGATATCTATTTAAAATATCTATTACATTTAAGATTTTTTTTCTTCTCATTTCATTATTTATTAAATTAATTTGTTTGACTTCGTGACTCGTTATAATTGTTACTTTAATTTTATTCTAGGCTGATGTTTGTCATGCTTATCAATTATTAAGAAATAACGGCATCCCGGAGGAGAATATTATTGTAATGATGGCAGATGACATTGCAACAAATATTGAGTAAGTTGAATATTTCCTTAAAATAATGCTAAATAACTAATATTTGTTGAAATAATAAGACAGAAAGATGGATGGTCAGTCTGTAGACCTCTAAACCTAACGAAAGTCGGGCTAACGAGTGAATGTTTAAACTAACGATAGAAAAAAAAAAAATGTTAATTTATTTGAACCTATGAATTTATATATAGTTCTTTAAAATAGAATTATTTTCTGAAATAGAAACACGTACTGCTTAGAAGATCCGCTGGACCAGAAGATAAGCATATTTATTAAAGATCTTTTTTCGAATTTACCATGGAGTGAGTTAGCAATAATTCTTAATTTTTATAATGTCTTTTTAATGAACCATCAACTTTTTTTTTTTTAATGGCAACAAAATGTATGGGTACTAACTAACAATAACAAATACAATTAAACGATTTTACCAACATACATGAAAAATTAAACTTCATATATTTTGTTTTCTTAATATGTCTTTAAAACCTAGAATCCAAACGTCTAGTAGGTGGGCAATAAATTCATCTGGATCCGCGCCTGCCTTTCAGCGACCATCTCGAAGATCTGTTCCATCCTCACTTCAATGTTCAACTATCCTAAAGATTCCTTTAAATTTCTGATCTGTCTTCTGCCCTTGGTGGATGATGTTTAACCAACTACCATAATACTGTTAGTTATTTAACTTTTTTTTTTATTTTACTCTTCCAGCAACCCAACTCCAGGAATCATCGTTAACACTCCAGACGGTCCAAACGTTTACGAAGGCGTAAGGAAAGATTACACAGGCGACGTAAGTATTGTTCATCAGTTTTTTCTCTTGTTTCACATTCTGTTCGTTTCTTCTTTTGAAATTAGCTAAGCGCCAGGTTATTACATATATATTTAATTTATTTTTACGATTTGTTACAAATGAAAAATTATTTTGGTAACCCTTTTTTGCTCCCAAAATTATTGCGGGAATCGCGTTGATATTTTAATTTTTTTTTTCGAATTTTCTCCTCTTACTTTTTCTAAGAAATAGAGTTGGCAGCGTGCAAAATTATTTTTAAAACGTTGGAAGGTCAGTGCTGTTTCAGGTGCAAGATAAATTAGAAAAACTCTTATATTCTGTACTGAAGAAATTTGAATTATTATATAATTCGTTATAATGCTCATTGAATTTATTTTATTAGATTGTCGAGAGTGTTAGTCTTTCGGCGCTTTAGATGATTTTTCAGTTCCACTAATGGATTATTTTGAAATTTGAGCAATAAGAATTCGTCCTATTATGAAGTTAAATTTATTTGGTTGCCTAATATGGAGAAACGAGCAATGAATCATTAGGTTTATCTTGGATTGATAAAGGGGTCACTCCTTGACAACAGGACCTATCGTTCAAATAATAACATTGGGATTTTGTTTGTGAAGATAGCTGTCAGCACATAGTTGGTTAATAGTTTATTTATGTAGTCAATTATAAATATTTTATATTTACATTACTATAAACTGTGTTGTAGTACTGTAGAACGTATTATATATAGCCTACTACCAGAGCGCTTTTTCGTCGCTATATTGGACATGAGCCCGACTATAATGTGGGAGTCCTAAATTTTACCTACCCTAAATTTTTATCCACCTAGAGTAGGGGTCTTTAACGATTAATCTAGTACAAGCTCGGGATCATCGCTTAACGGCCTATCCGAATGATGGTGTGCTCAATGTTTTTCACCTCCAAAATAAAAACCCTAAGGGCCTCGGCCGGGTTTCGAACTCGCGATGTTGAGTTTAGTAGGCTAGCACCTTATATTTTTATTAAATATATAAATTTTTATTTTATTAAATATAATAAAATTATATAATTTTAAAATGTACTGAAAATCTGAATATATAAAAAATGAGTGCCTTTAAAGTGTCGACAAAGAAGGACGATGTTTTTGATCCCCCACAGACGAAATTCTGATGATAACTCTTATAATTTTCTTGGCTTAAATCGTATTCCTGAATTTTTGAGAAAAAAATATATGGAACATTATCTCGAATGTTTTGGTCTATAGAAAGACATGCAGACAATCACACTCGTATAGCTCGCTATAAGTTTCATTTTCGGGTTTCAGGCTATACGGAAACGTAAAAATGACAAAACTGAGGGGTTATAATGTAATTTTGTTATTTTTTTCCCAGGATGTAACTGTTCAAAATTTTCTTAATGTCTTTACTGGAAATAAAGCAGCTATGAAAGACATAGGCTCAGGGCGAGTCATTGAAAGGTAATTAATGATCTTATTATTTATACTTATATCGATAATATATCGATAATAGTTTTTTGATTATTTTTTCAGTGGCCCGAAAGATACAATATTTTTAAATTTCGTTGATCATGGTGGATCAGGCGTTCTTTTCTTTCCTGACTCTCAGCTCCTTGCTGATCAGTTAATTAAAGCAATTCAGACGATGTCAGCCAAATATCAATTTTCAAAGGTATTATTTATTGTTATATATCTCTTTACATTATTGCGATATTTTAGGAGGGAATAAATATACATTGAATGTTTGTCAAAAATATTTTTGTCGTGTATATTAAAATAATTGTAATAATATTTTCAGATGGTGCTTTACATCGAGGCGTGCTATTCGGGTTCAATTTTCGACAATCTCCTTACAGACACTATGAATGGTAAATATACATAGTATACCGATATTACACTACAAACGCGTTGATTTGACTAACTAATGAGTACAACCCAAAGGCAAAAAAAAGAAATAACTTTAGAAAAGGGTTAACTTAAAAGTAATGGGAATCTAGTAATTATGCTTTCATAATCTACACCAAAAAGTTGCAAAAATTAAGCATTTGTATTCCTCTATCTTCAAGCATAAAGATATAGAACGTTCAGAATCAAAGAAGTGCAATTGCACTTACTCTTCTCTGCAACTGGAAGAAAATGAGAGTTCTAATTACAAGTTCTTTATTTTAATAAAAAGATAAATCTCATTTTGCGAAACATAAGCCACAGAACTTGTATGTTTCTTGACTTCAAATTTATAAATTTAATTTATTTGTAATCTTTGGCTCCCTTAACTGCTGTATATTAGGCATTATTTTCCTATTAAGAATCATTTCCCAGGCTCATGTTCACCAAGGCGTCGGAAGAGCGCTCTAGTAGTAGGCTATATTATTTCATATTTAAAGCCTGGACATGAGTCAAAAATAAACAAAAATAATTTTACTTAGTCAAAAAATTGTGTTTTAGTTATTGTTTTGGCCGCTGCTGATCCTCATGAGAGCTCGTTCGCCTGCTACTATGATGACACTAGAGGAACCTATTTGGGTGATGTGTTCAGTATCAATTGGATGTTTAATGCAGAAAATGTAACTTAGATTTATAATATAAGAAACAATAGATAAATGAGTATCTTCCAAATTTAGAAAATAATAAACTTTTTTATATTTTTCCTCGCAGGAATTTACTCCTGAGGAAAATATCCACCATCAGTTTGAGCGCGTGCGAACCCGGACGAACACAAGTCACGTTGAAGAGTATGGAAACCTGGGCGTCGGAACGACCAAGCTAAAGGACGTTCTTGGCTTCAGAATGAGGGGCGAAAATTTGATTGCTACTTCTCGCAGACCCATGGTCAGTTGTCTATATTCAAATAGAATAAAATACATTTGAATTTGAAAAAAAATATATTGATCATTCCTAACAAAATATGCCATATGGGCCAACTCAAAGGAAAAATTCCCGATTTGGCTCGAAGTTGGTGGGTATACTCATTTAGAGACTTTTTTCTTATTTTTTGACCATATCAACTAATAAGGCCAAAAATGCCAACCTTTTTTTTTTTTTTATAATAGAAATCAACAAAACAATATTTTCTTCTAACTATTGAGATTGATAGTTATTGTTTAACTTTCTGAGGGTGTCCAATGAGAATTTATTAGCTTAATAAATTAATTGAGTGAACTGTTTAGAAGTGAGGAAAATTTGTTTTGGGATTAGACTCAGATTGATAAGATATTGTTCACAATATGAATCATTCTCTGTTTACAGACTCAGATGTCGAGTTTTATGAAACAAGTTTTAGAAATGTTATTTTTGAGGACCGTCTCTTTAGAGCCAGAGCTGAGACTCAATGGCACATTACCCTCAAGTCTTGCTGGCTCTTCTGTGGTAGTCTTGCTGAATTTTGCCTACCTAGGTTTAGTTATCTAGGATAGGGGTTTTGATCATCGCTTAACGTCAAATCCAAAGAATGGCATCCTGTTTTGTTATTTCCCAGATAAAAAACTTTAGGGTTCCAGCCGGATTTGAATCCTTGATCTTGAGCACAGTAGGCAAGTCTGCTATTCGTGACCTAGCGGTTTTAGATAACAGATCAAAATTCTTTTAATTGAATTGTTCATTTTTTGGTTAAAATACAACAACAGTACCATTTATCAGAAGATATCGCTGTGCGAATTGTGACTGGTTGAAGAAGGGTGTAACCAACGTTTGGTACCCAATCCAATATCAAGGATTCTGGTTCGGCATAAAGAGAAAGGGTGTTACTCTAGGAGGTCGGATCAAGGCTGGCCTAGAGTCACGTGATGACTGTTCTGTTCGATTGAATGCCACTTGAAACAATTTTTGCACCGGAAATTAACTCAGAAGTTTGATTGAAGAAGTTCGAAATGTCTAGAAACGCCCAAAATATCTTTAACGATAAGGAAAAGGTTGAATAAAGCTAACTTATTTGCAATGAGACCTGTTCGTCACCAAGGCCCACAGAAGAAACCATATCCAGTTTCCACAAAAACACCTTACTTGGACCTAGGATAAGTGGAGGACTTCAATGATGAGTTGCGATTCACCTGATACCCTCTGGATGGAAGGAAATAGGAAACCCAAGGAGAAATGTAAGCAGCCTGAAATATTTCTCTCAGAGTGTTTCGATGAGGGTTCAACTATTCTGTGAGGAGGAATAAATTCCGAGGCCCCTACAGACTTACATATTAGGTTTCATGTGTCACTAAATTCACTTGAGCTACATCACAGGCATCCTAGAAGAAGGATCCCATTCGCCAGGCTGCACTTCGTCCGAGTTCTGAACGAATCTCTCTAAGAGACTGGGATTTCCTTGCTGCGTTCACCTTCTAATAAGCTCAAAATTTAATCCGATCAAGCCTGTCTGGAACATCTCAGGACATGTCCTGTACTTCCTAGCAGTTTTGGAAGAGCAGCAGCAGAGAAGTGGAAAAACACCATTCATGAGCCACTCCAGTAGACTCAATGGAGTTGTCAGAGTCAGGGGAGGAATTATTCCTAAAATATACGTTTAAAATGGAACATTAATTTAATTTTTTTCTCAATTTCAAGATTTTTTGGATAATTTACAACAGTTACTTAAAAAGTGCCAACAAAATTCAAGTTGTTAAAGGGCAGTATTTATTGTTTATATATATATATATATATATTGTTTTATCGTCATCCCCACTCCATATTTACTGTTTTTGTTAAATTATTATTATTAATTTGTAATTACTTATTTTATTTATTCTTTTTTTATTTATTTATGTTATTTATTTAGTTTGTTCGTTGCCAAGGCGTAACTTATAACTATATTACTTTACCTAATGCTTATTCAGTAAATGTTTTTCACATATGATCAGTAATGACTGAGAAAACATGGAACTATTTCTGTCTTCTTGTAAACTCCCCATCTTTTCAGTGATATTGAAATCATAAGTATCCTAAAACCTATTCCTGAATTTCTAATTCAAAATATGAAGTTTGTTTGAAATATGTTCCGACATTTGTTGTGATGATGAGTCAAACAAACAAACAAACACGATTGGTAAAAACCACCTGAAAACATAAAACACAAATAGTTTTTAAAGATACCCAATGTACCGAGAACTAATTATATTTATGAGGATTATCCTAATTATCCTGTTTTTTTTTGTTTTTTTTCAGGATGTGGTTAACAGTCTGGACATTCCTATTGTTGTGTTGGATAAGAAAATCCAAGCTACCAGAGAATTCGCAGAAAAAAGAGAATTGAAATTAAAAAAACAAAATATTATGAAGGTAAGTTGTTAAGGGAAGACGCCCATTGTTATTACAATCCACCATTCATGCATTGTTAGTACTTATTGTTAGTACTTATTTTAATCTTATAATCTGACAATCGAGTAGATGACGAAGTAGAACGAAGTATAGAGGAAGTTATGTAATCAGTCCCGAAATTTGATGTTGAGTTTTCACTGTAATTCATGTTTTCTGACCCCCTGATTCCAAAAGTGAAAACCAAAAAATGTTGTTTGTCTGTTTATTTGTGTCTGGGAACATGATAACTCTCGATAGAATGAATGTACCGATACAAAATTTTTAATTTGTATCTAGAACCCGATAAGGACGACACCAGTTGATTTTTAGCCAAATCGGTGAAAGAGAAGTCCTTCGAATGGGGGAGACGATAAGCGATGTCAAAGCATTATCAAAACTTTTATGACAAACAAATAAAAATAAACACATTTTTAAACCATTACATGTTTTATATGGTATTCAATATCCCAAAAAATGTTTCTATTGATGTTGACTATCATATAAAACTTTAATGGTTAAAAAATTTGAATATTTTTATTTGTTTATCATAAATGTTATGATTATGCCTTGATAGGCGAAACGTTAACATAATAAAATAAATATATTTTTTGGAGACCGAAGGCCAACCTTAGTTTGTTTACAAACCACCGTCATCAAGAGAATATTGAACTGATCTAAAATCGAGGATATTCCTTCTCAACCTCAAATTTTTATTCATCAGCTATACGAAGTATAGGGGAAGTTATGCAATCGGTAAAAATTCGAGTTTTTAACTGAATTTCCAACCTCCAGAATCCAAATATGAAAAAATGTCTGTGTATCTATCTGTGAACTCGATAACTGCCGATAGAATGTATATATCGTCACGAAATTTTATATGTGGGTACAGAAACCTCCAAGGACGACACCTATTGATTTTCAGCCAAATCGATCAAAGGGAAGGTGGAATTAGGGGAGGATTAACAAAAAAACTTCAATAACTGCATAGAGAATGAATGTATCGACACAAAATTTCATATGTAAATTCAGAACCCCATAAGAACGACTTATTACAATTTTCGGTGGAATCGGCTTAAGGAAAGAGGGACGCAACTCAATAACATCAATAATGTTGTGTTTGTATCGACATGAAATTTCATATTTAAAGTCAAAACCAGTTGTGGACAATACCTCTGAGGTATTGGGGGGGAGGGAGGGGGTCAACTTAAAAACCCTAATATGAATTTATCGACACAAAATTTAGTATGTTGAGCCTTTATATAAGTCAACTATGATTATTAGCGAAAATGTTCGAAAGTTTTGGAGGGGGAGAGAAGAGTTTATTGATTAATTCGTCCTGGGGAAGTACATATCCGGTGATTCACCGACGACTTTTATTTGACTGGTAGAAGCAATGAAAACGAAACTAATAACAATGTACACTATTTTTTGAAAGAACGCTAATTACTTAATTGTTATTGAATTATTTTATTTATCTTGGTTGTCCAAACATTAATATGTATTATTTTTTTCATGAAGAAAAGGAAATTAATTGATGAAGTTATGACGGAAATTATCAAGAGACTGGCAAATACTCGCAATCTGGCTAGTAGTTTATCCGAATATCTGTTTGAGGAAGGCCAACGTCGGATTAGCGAACTGAACAGCTCTCACAGTAGTCTTACTTGGGACAATCTGCCCTGCTACAAACGGGCTATGGAAACATACTATACCGACTGTTTTAATGCCATCAAGGTTCGTATTTGTATACTTATTTTCGCTTCTACCCTATTTCCACTCAACCCTTTTGATGTATAAAAAAAAAATTACACTCATTAAAATGTTTAATTATTATTATTAAAAAAAATTAATTATATTTATTTTTTCTATGAAAAGCAAATTTATTTTAAAACAAATGAGTAAAAAAACCAAACACGGCCATCAGCTGTTTTTTAGTGTGTGTAGAGACGGGCCGAGGCCTGGGTAGAGTGAGACGGTTTGAGTGAAGATGGACAGAGTGGTTTTTAGGCTTAATAATGTAATGAACTAAATAGGAGTGAATTGGCGGTGAAATTGATCCGCAAAGAAGGTACTGTTGTTTGTTTATATGTACAGGATATATGCCCAGAAATATATAACTTAATTTTTTTTTAAAATGGCCAAAATATAAAACAAAAGAAAGATTGAATTTTTTAAGAATTTATTTTTTAAGATTTTTCTTTTGATTTTTGTTTGTTTCAATGTTTAGTCTTTTTTATTTTATAATGTAGATGATTTAAGAAAATAAACCCAATATTTGTTCTCGGAAATTATATTCTATTCATTTTCCCTGTAGGCCCAGTAAGATAATTTGAAAATCTTTGGATTAGATTTAATATTTTTGCAAAAGACAAGATGGCATCTCTTTAGAAATCCAAATGAAAAGTTTGTTAATTGAATTTTTTTTTTAAATTACGTGCACTTTCTTAAAAATTGCTCGTCTTGAACTTTTGATATTTTGTTAGGGCCCTTTTTGGAAATTACTGTAAAAATCAAAATTAAATAGAAGACCAGTTACAAAATTTCTACAGAAAATGTGGTAATTTTTGATTATTATTATATTATAATTATTATTTATTTATATTTAGTTTTATTTAGCATTAACCCTTTTTTTATTACCACACCCTATTGCCACTTATACCCTATTTTCACTCATACCCCATTTCCACTTATACCCTATTCACTTCCCCAGCTGTACATGGTCATGAGGTCATGAACGGACTTATTGTTTCATCCCTCATTATCACTTACGATTTAAATGTATTATTATTATTATGGTATCAGCCGAAGGGAAGTGGAGGATCAGAGGGGGGCTATACCAAAAAACGGCAAAAATTGCCGATGTTATCAATCTATCACACAAAATCTAATAGGATTAGAAGTCCCCTATGTAAGTCAACTATTGATTTTTAGTACGAACAAACGATTGATTTTTGTAGAGAAGCGACAACTTAATTGATTGATTTGTCACCGCAATGTTCCTCAATTGCTTCTTGGCGCGAGCAACTTGAAGAGGGCTAATGTTTTACATATTACCTACTCATGTATATATATATACATATTTCCTTCTCAGTTGTATTTTTTTTTTGTTTTACAGAATCCATATGCCCGAATCTATCTTCCAAAACTTATCAATATGTGTAGTGCTGCTTGGTTGAACGAACGTGACATTCAACAAACTATAAGTGAAGTGTGCCTTGAAAATCTGGGATTCTCCAAATTTGTCAATATTTACTAAGACATTATCTACCTATATTTTTCATTTATATTTAGTTTTCAAGAATGACTAAAGACTTATACGTTGAGAGAAGATCCTCTATAATAATGAGGATTAAATTAAAAAAAAAAAACAAAAAAAAAAAACATAATTACACAAAAAGACAAACAAACATAATTACTGTTAATATTTTTTTTTTTAGGAAAAATAATTTTGTCTGAAAAAGTTATTGTTTTGTATCTTTAAATGTATACTATTCTCTTAAATAATAAAACCTTTTAATATTTTTATATTATTTGAATACAATTTGTCTGAATGTTTTGTTTTCCTTCCTGCTTTCATCTTCTAAAAGCTTTTTTACTCCCCCATCACTATGAACTATAGAGGTTGTAATCGATCGGAAATCCGATGTTATGATTTCAGAGGGATTTCATGTTTTTCGACCCCTTGAATCCAAATGACAAACAAATTCGTATATGTACTGTTCGTCTATAAACACGAAACTCCCGACAGAATGAATATATCGACACCTATTATTTTTCAGCCTAAGTGGAGTAAGGCGAATGAGGGAGAGGCAACTCAAAAACTCCAATTACTAATGAATTGTATCGACAAGAGATTTTATTTGTAAATCCAAAACCAGAGGAAGAGCGAAAACTTAGTTGTTTAATTTGCGCTGGGAAGTACATTGTCTGTGATTCATCGACTATTTTTTTTTTTTTCCAGTCCAATGTCACAACAACTGTGGTTATTAGCGACAGACTATCAATTATCATCGAATGTTTATCATTCCTATTCCGAATATTTATAGGCAAAAATGTAAATTATAAGTTATTGGGTTCATAGGAAAGGGCTTTTATATATATATATATATATATTTTTTTTTTTTTACTTGGTCTGTGGCCTTATCGACTTTGCATTTCAGCCATTTACACTAATAATGTATCAAAAATGTCTTGGTTTTTGGTTCGAAAGACTATGGTTTAGTTGGATCGTAGTGGGAGGCACCATCTTGTTTTGAATGAGAACACTAAACATATATTCGTGTTCTAAGCTGGTAAGTGGATAAGCCAAAAGGACATGGTTCGCATCCGCTTCTACTTTCTGTTGGCAGGTACATACTGTTCAAGATAGAATGTGTATCTTGTGAAGGTAAAAAGGGAGCCGATTACGGTTAAGATGAAGGCGAAGGAAAGGACGTTACTGACTAATAATTTTATATTGTTGTTTGGTCAATTATATTAGCCTTTATCTTTCGGTTCTATGAATAAAACAGTTATATCAAGCGTAGCATTACATTACTTCACAGATACATTTCCAATTATATTATTACTATTTAGATATATTTTTCATACACACTCAGGTTATGAGTATAAAAAATCTCTTGAACAATATAACAATGTAGAATTTTCTTGCTAGAGAATAATTACATTAACCACCCCCCAATGTTTAACAATTTACAACGTAAAATATATTTTTTACTTCCTTCTTTATTTTTTTTTTTTGACGCTGGCAACACTGAAAATGAATAACCTGCCGAGTAACCCTAGTGTTATTGTAACCTTACTTTTTCAAGCATGCTTATTCCTTAACTGTTCTTGAAGTGGATTAAGAAAGTATTGTAAAATGACCACTGATGACATTTCGTTAAATATTTCAGTTGAGACTACACAGAAAAAGGTAGACTATTTTCTAGATTTTTATAAATTGCCACTACCTTTTTGTGCTGCTAATTACATTACATATACATATACTACTTTATTTTTTCGTGCGGTATGCTCCATGTTACTACCCAAATAATTTAAGTTATTTCCATTTGAATGTTATTTCATTTATTTATCTCTGAATTGAAAGTGTTATTTTTATTTAGTTTCAGTCAAAGGGAAGCAAGTTTGTCACAAATGATTTCGTGAATAATCATGAAGATGTTGAGTGGGAAGACATTATTGATGATGACGAAAGACAAAATAACAAAAATAAGGAGACTGAAAAGACGCAGACGAAAAAGAAAAAGTCCGACAAAAGTAGTAAAACTTCATCGGTGTATAAACAGGCAACTGAGGTTGTTCATGCAGAAATAACTTCTGATGTTCAGCCAATATCGGAACAGTTGTTTTCTACCAGAGCTTTCAAAGATTTTGCAGCCATACATCC
This sequence comes from Aradus depressus, assembly GCA_963662175.1. Classification (NCBI taxonomy): domain Eukaryota; kingdom Metazoa; phylum Arthropoda; class Insecta; order Hemiptera; family Aradidae; genus Aradus; species Aradus depressus. Next base: position 24,515,605 of record OY759214.1, read on the forward strand.
TTATTTGGTGAGAATATCAAAACTAATTGTTCTAAAAAAATAGTATGGCTAAATGTATAGACCATCGCAGAAAGCAGTTCTATATCTTAATATTTTAAGTTTCGGGGAATGGACATTATATTGTTCAAGCCTCCTTAAAAATGACATTAGGAAAAGCTAACATAATTATAATTACATTACATTATCCGGAACTGACAAAAGAGCGCTCTGGTAGTAGGCGATATGACCTTATAGTTAAAGCCCTGGCTTGAGTAATAATAACTAACTAACTTTAGCTTGTACTAATTTTTTTTTTCGAATAAAATGTCAGTTCCCCGTTACTATAGAATCTCTTTATGGTTTTAGGTGTCCAACCTGGAGCAGTACTTCAGTATCAGTCAGATGACGCAGGTGCAGCAGCTGACCCTCCCAGTACTCCTCTCCGGGAAGGACGCCCTGGTCAGGTCTCAGACAGGCAGTGGGAAGACACTGGCCTATGCCCTCCCCATCCTGCAGGCTCTACAGAAAGTACGACCCAAGTTGTCCCGGACAGACGGTATCCAGGCACTCATCGTCCTACCCACCCGGGAGTTGGCACTCCAGACATATGAGTGCTTCATCAAGCTGGTCAGGGTAAGTAAGACCTTTTCCAGTGTCTATCCGTGAGAAACCATGACGTCATCATTAAAAAAAATATATATGAAAAACAAGTTTTTCTAAAATAAACCTCATTTTTCAATTATAGGACATTGAGAAGTAGAAAATAAACGTTTTCTTTCCCCAAGCGACAGGTATTGGGTGGGAATATGAATAATATATATTACTAGCAGTAATACCCGGCGTTGCCGGGGAACTTTGACTTTTCTTCTAATATCTCTCTTTTGAATCCTATTCAAATCTTCAACAGTACATTCATTGTTATAGTTTTGAATTATTCATATGGAATAACGCATATAGTCCTTCAACGGGAGACTGCTTTGCAGCGGCAGACACCCCAGCTAGTAAGTGTTTAGGACCCCAGGGCACCACAGCTATTATGAGCCTTTCAAAGCTAGTAAATACTTAGCTTCGCTGGACATCCTAGCCAGTGCGTACTTAAGAACGCTTGTGACCACAGCTAGTATCGGTCTTGCAATGGCGTATACCGAAGCTAGTAAGTGCTCGGAACCACTAGGCACAACAGCTAGTGTGTGCTTGAAACCACTGGGCACAACAGCTATTACGTTCTTAGGAACGCTGCGCACCACGTGGGTGGGGTAAAGGTAGGGTAGAAAGAATCCTTAAACATTTTCCGTGCTCTATATTAATCTAATACGAAACATTTTATGCCAATTAGTTCAATGATATTTGTTCCGTAAGCGAATGCACGAAATGCGGGGGTGGGTGGGATAAAACTATGTTCTAAACCTTCTCGGTGACTCGATGAACATTATTCATTGTCTTCTGTGTTAGGTTCCTCGGGGCTGTCAAATTGTTCAACGTATCGACCGTTTTCCTGGAAGTTCTTTGGCCCTGGGATGAACCCCATTCATTATACGTGTGAAACCGGCCGATATAATGAACCAACTGGATATTTGGTTCCCATGTGACTCCTGAGTTTCTTGACTACTATTGATTTTGAATCTAGGCGTTCGCATGGCTTGTGCCAGGACTCCTGGTGGGCGGCGAGAAGCGGAAGTCGGAGAAGTCTCGTCTCCGGAAAGGTATCAACATCCTGGTGGGTACGCCAGGCCGACTGCTAGACCATGTCCAGCACACCGCCTCTTTCGATCTCTCCCATGTCTCTTGGCTCGTTCTCGACGAGGCTGACAAACTGTGTGATCTGGGATATGAAAAAGATGTTGCCAGGTATGTAGTTACAATTTTAATTTTTAATTTTATTATTTACTTATAGTTGTTACATTTTAAGAAGACAGAATAGCCCATCGCTTCAGAGGTGATATACCTAAACTTCAACTAAAAATGTTTATGTTAGAAGAAATCCTCTTATTTGGAAAATACATTATTTTTCTCATTGTTTAAAGATGATAAATGATTCAATACACCGAATTTCTTGAACGATTCTTTTTCCAATATAGCTTGCTGGAAGCTCTGGAGTCTAGCGGGGGCCGTCGACAAAGTGTACTGCTGTCAGCGACGCTGACCCCTGGGGTGGAGCGGCTGGCAGGCCTCTCCCTGGCGACCCCTGCCCGGGTGGATTGTGCTGGGGCTGAAGATCCTGAGGTTCTTGTCGTCCCTGACTCCCTCCATCAGAGCTACCTCCTTATACCGCCCAAACTGAGACTCGTCTCTCTAGCTGCTGTCATCATCCGTGTCTGCCAGGTACACCCACCTAGTGGTTTCTATTTACTAAACAATCCAAGATCTCTCAGTTTTTGTGTGGTTGAAGCCCATGTAACCAAATTAATTCATTGAAATGTCAGCTGACGAGCTAGTGTAGTTATATATATATTATAATAGGTGTCCTTATAGGGCTTTTAATTTACATATGAAATTTCGTGTCAATACATCCATTAAAACGGCAGTTATTTGAGTTTTTTTTGTATTAAGCCTCCCTCCTTATCTTTATCTTCTTTGGCCGATTTGGCTGAAAATTAATAGGTGTCGTCCTTGAAGTATTCTGAATACACTTACAAAATTTTGTGTCGATACATTCATTCTACCTGGAGTATCACTCACACAGACAGACAGCATTTTTTTATTTTTGGAATCAGGGGTTCAGAAAACTTTAAATTCCGTTGAAAACTGGGCATCGAATTTCTGATAGATTAGATAACTTCGCCTATATTTCGTATAGCTGGGGAAGTAAAAGAAGTAGATTCTCATTGTCCATTGGAAGAACAAAATGGTTAACAGGCGCACGGTGGGTGACTTCTAAACGTTATACGCACGTACACCATCAAAGCAGTGTTAAAAATGAAGGATTTACTGTGGATTGTATCTTGTTGGAACTTTCTATATTCACTGCTATCTTTACAGTTGGAGGGCCCTAACAAGGTGCTGGTGTTCGCGGCCACCCAAGACATGGTGGACTACCTGACGGAGCTCCTGCCGCTCTCTGTTGACTCTGAGGTGGAGTTCTTCAAACTGCACGGCAACATGTCTCAGGCCGACCGAACAGAAGTGTTCAACTCCTTCAGGTCCGCCTCCGCTGGTGTCCTCCTTAGCACGGTAACACTCACTCATCTCTCCCATTTTTAACTAACACTGATGAAAACTTGAGAACAATACAGATTCTTTTTTTATGATATTCTTTATAAAACCTATTATTATAACATTATTTTTATACTCATCAAGATCATTAATTTTTTTTTCTTAAGAACGAGAGTGTGGCAATTAAAGTTGTCAAAATGTCCTCAGATTTGAGATAGGACCAGTGCGAACAAAGTTACAGCGCCCCAAAGATTCTACAATAAATTTTTGTAGAAAATAGTTCAAAATAATGTTTAAATTTTAATGCAGTGCATCGAATTTTAAAATATCTTTTTAGTATTGATTGTTTTTTTATTGAGAAGGATTTTAAAAAAAAATCTGATGTGACAGGAGAAACAGCAAGACTTTCTTATAGCAATCACGTTTTTATAGATCACTCTCCTCATCCTCTCTCTCTCTCCCTTTCAAATTAATTTCGGACTGGCATTAGTGGGTATAAGGAAGTCACTCTTAGAATGACTCAGTACCATGAAACAAAGAAAACTTGCTGATTTAACACATTACTTTCCAAGAGGGCCACCACTGTGGGTGCTGCCATAGAATGTAAGGTGACTGCATAGTATGTGAAAGAGTGAGACCTGAGGTAGATGGCAGGCTGAATAGGGCAATTCGCTGAAAAATAGCTTCTTTAAATTGTTAGTTCCCAAACTAATTGTAAGACAGAAACCATAGTTCTCACAGCAATCGGTTTCCAAGAATCTGGTGAGAATGCGTTGGAACCATGGAGTTTGTAGTTCCTACTTGTACAGGATCGGACGTATAGGCAATCCATGCTATGGGATACATGATACCATGGAGCATATCGTGATGGAGTGCTTCAGGTTCTCTTCATTGAGAAACTTTTTTTTTCAACGAAGTCTTCTTAAGTCCCTTGCCCTTTCAGCTATAACACTCATCTCGGAAGTAGTAACATCGAGATGTATATCAAAATTCTTTGTTGTCTGTCCAATATTAAATAAGTGTCTTATCTTACTTAGGGTATTTTTCGTTTTTCTTTCCCTTTCTTAACTAATTAATTATTTATTTACATATTTATCGTTTTATTGTTATTTATCTATTGTAACAAATCTAACACATTGGCTTGAGTGAGCTGCGTTCTTTGTTTTGATGGGTCCAAAACAGTGAGGTTACAATTTGTTTGTCGTTTGGTCGTGTTTTCTATATTTTTGTGGTGTTTTAAAAGGTAATTTAATTAAATAAATTAATATCCTTTAATATAATCAATCAAAATGTCTAATTGGAATAAAGAAAACACTTCAGAAACTGCCGCTGCCACCATCTTCGTTTTCTGTTTTCAGTTTCAGTTGAAAGTAATGTACATGTAGATAGGTAAAGAAAACATTCTTCGTCTGACATTTCTATTAAAAATTTAACGTAAAATTCCCAGAAAAAATTGAACCAAAGAAATGTTGATTGAAAGAGTGTAAACACAGCCACGTTTTATACATGTTTCGTGATTTCTATGCGCACACTTGTTGGTGCAAGCGCATACTTGTATCTTACACAAGTCCTCATACATGTGTCCCAGTGTAAACGCACCTTTAGATAGAACTAATGGTTTTTATTATTTTCAGATTAAAATATAACTCCTTGGATTGTTGAAAATATTTTTCCTTATTTTCAGGACGTTGCTAGCCGTGGTCTCGATATGCCTCACGTTGACTGGATTGTTCAGTACAACGCTCCAACTAGCCCAGCTGATTATGTACATAGGTATGATATCTTACAGCTATACGAGCTACAGAGCAAGTTACGTAATCGGTCAGAAATTCGATGCATGGTTTTCAAAGGAATTTCATGTTCAACTGCCGTTGTAGTGATTGTATTAACACGAAATTTCATTGAAGTTTTATAAGGATAACATTAATTTTCAGCAGAATCGGTCGAAAGGGACTTTTGTTATGTTTTAGAAACAATTTCATATTTTATTGGATGTATTTAATTAGCACCGGTAGTTCAGTGGCAGCGTGCTTGCTTACTGAACTCAAGATCTCAGGTTCGAACCCGGTCGAGTTTCTTAGGATTTTTATCAGGGAGATAAAAAAATCGTTGATAAAAATCGTTGAACAAGCCGTCCTTCGGATGGGACGATGGTGAATAAAAATTGAGGGCAAAATAATAACAAAAAAGATTACATATCGATACTCTAATAGGCTACTAAAGGGCGCCGGTAGCTCAGTGGTATGCGTGCTTGACTTCTGAGCTCAAGGTCGTGGGTTCGTAACCCGACCGAGGCCCTTAGTTTATTTTATCTGGGAGGTAAAATAAACTTAAGCACGCCGTCCTTCGGATGGGACGTTAAGCGATGTTCCGAGCCTGTACGATGTCAGGTACTCGTTAAAGATCCCTACCCTAGATGAATAAAAATTTAGGGTAGGCAAAATTTAGGTCTCCCACAGTAGAGTCGGTCTCATGTCCACCAGAGTGACGAAAGAGCGCTCTGGTAGTAGGCGATATGACCTCGTTGTTAAAGCCCGGGCATGAGTCATAAAACCTAACCTAATAGGCTACTTTTTTAATAAAATTATTTTGATTTTTAAATGATAATAAATAATTTATAGCGTCAGTTTATTTCTACAATTAAGTTTGTATTCGTTTATTTCAGGGTTGGTCGAACTGCACGAGTTGGATCAAAAGGCTCTGCTCTTTTATTTTTAACGCCATCAGAAATACAGTTTTTACAATGGCTAGCTAATAAAGGAATAAGGTGGGTACATTTTTACATTTTAAGTTTCAAAAGATTTTCATGAAAGTTGTACATATGAACAAGAAAGCTTGGAAAAATATAATAAAAAATATGTGTCTAACTCTTTCGCCACGAAAATAAACGATCAGCTTACAAAATTTGGTTTCCTACAAAATAATCAAATATATACATATATTTTTTATTGAAGAATATTAAATATTCGTAAATTTTACGATCGGTACACACTATTAGTAAATTTGATGTCAATGTGAGAAACGTAAACAGAATCGACAATTGTTAAGAGTTTGGATTGATAGGACTGGATACGCTTGATGTGTTTGTTGGATAGCTTACTCAATATTATAAACGTTTTTTTTTTTTTTTTGTTTTTTTAAGCATTTTGTTTTTTAAATAACTGATTGAAGAAATAAATATTATTTTAAAATAATTAGAGAAGTTCCTGTAAAACTGATTTCTCTTGAAATTAATATTTTATTAAATAACAAAGCTTGTACTTTACGAATATATATATATTTTTTCCGCGAGAAAACTCTAATATATGTTTGTGCGTGGTTTCGGGCGCGTTATACAAAAATAGATGAAGATATATTTTTTGCTTCTTAGCCCAAGGTCCACCTTACACTGTATGTACATCCATATTTTCTCATCTCGTAAATAAATATATGGATTTGGACCAAATTGTTATAATACACTTTGATATAACATTTTTTTGGATCGTAGCTTATCAAACATTCTTGCGGTTTGTAAATTAAGTAATATAATCGCACAGGTATTATATAATTTTCTCTAATACTACATCGTATGTTTACTTTTTATTATCATTGATCTGTGAGATTCCTTCTTCACTTCGATACGTTTTTGTATTGTTTATTTTACTATTTATTTTTCAGACCATCAGAAAATCAAGTTGAACATTTTTTCAAATATCTACTGAAAACAGATTTGGTGAATCAGGCAGAGGTATGTTTATATTACTCCTTATCACAGTTATCAGATGCAGATGCATTTACTGTCTCAAGTCTAACAATGTATTTTAAGATGTCTAGTGAGGCTGTTTTATTGAGACCCCCAGCTGAATTAACTATTACAATTGCGCCGTTGGCTCAGAGGTAGCGTGCTTGTCTACCGTGCTTAAAATCTCGGGTTTTAAACCCGGCTGAGCTCATTGGGAAGTGAAAAAACACCTTTACCACGCTGTCCGGATGGGACGTTAAGCGATGATTAAAGATCCCTACACGGGTAGGCAAATTTAAGGCTCCCACTATAGGATCGGGCTCGTTTTCACCGCTGAGGTGTTGTCAAAATTGTATTCTTGGGACTGAATTAGCTGAATAACAAGAGCTGAGAGACTTTTGCTGGTAGGAGGATAGGTCTGAACATACTAAAAAAAAACTACGTTAATTACAAAATGAATATAACAAAGATTCCTTCGATCTTGTTTCTAATTGTTGGAAGGGGCCATTCCATTCCAATTAGTATGAAAATATCGTCAAGATGCAATACATGAAACATACATTGCAAAAGCTAATTAATAACTTGGAATGCCGTCAGTTAACTTAATTTAGTGTTCATAAAATATAATGCAAATTATTATCAATTAGTCTACATTGAAATCATGAGCGCTCTGGTAGTAGACGATATGGACCTCATAATTAAAACCCGGCATGAGTCATAATAACTGTTTGTCCCCAACATGCTCTTTTGTACATTTCTCTGCCTCATGGACTTTTCCTTCTTGAGTTTTGGACCGTCTGACTTCATACATGTAGTAGGTAGTAGCTACTGAACACTTCATGGGCGGATCATACCTAGAACTATACCTGCGGCGACCAGTTACGGAGACCAGCTACCTGTTGTTCAGCCGGTTTGTGGGTTTCTTGCGGTAGCAAAAGAAAGGGGTTTGACGGGCTGGGACGGCCGTCGATCGCCACTGTTTGGATGGCCGCCCCCAGCCCGCCATAGCCCCACTTTGGTCCCGAGCTTTCACTATTCACAACGGAAGGGTGATGTTGCACAGGTGCAAGGTGTACACGAAAATATTAATAATAATAATAAAAGTTATTGCTATACAACTGTCTACGACAGTAATTCGGATGTTCTAATCTATTTATTATTCAATTTGACAGAGATACAGTGGAGGAGAGGAAGGAGCAGCGACTGCACTCCAGCACTTATTCGAAAACGCTGTTATAGATCAGTCTAAACTCCACGACCTCGCATGCAAGGGTAACCCAATCACTTAAGTTCCTCTTTGTGAAACATTGTACTTTGTTATTTTTATTATTTTTTTGTTTGTCACTACTCGAAATTGAGATAATGTAATAATTTAATTTGCTTAGACGCGATATTAAATATTGAGCACTATCTTAAGCCTATATTGGCAGGAGAGCACGTACATTTTAGTCGTGGAATCCATGTCAAAAAAGTCATCGATGATTCACCGGCAATGTACTTCCCCAGAACGGATTATTCATTTAACTTCTCGCTCCCCCTCCCAAACCAGTCGATTGTTTGCGCTATTTGACTTATAGGGGATTCTAAATCCTCATTAAATTTTGTATCGATAAATTCATTACATCGGCAGTTATTGGGGTTAATGAGTTGAGCCCCTCTGATCCCCCCTCTCCTTCTTCCGATTCCGCTGAAAATTGATGTGTCGTTCGTACGGGGTTTTGAATTCACATATAAAATTTTGTGTTGATTCTTTACAACAGCAGTTATTAGAGTTTTTGAGTCAAGCCTCTCCCTCAATCCCCCCCTCCCCTTTGGCCGATTAAAATTCCGACAGAGTTTTTTTTTTTTTCATATTTTTAATCTAGAGGTCGGAAACATCAAATTCCGTTGAAAACTGGGCATCGAATTGTTGACCGATTACATAACTTCGCCTATGCTTCGTATAGCAGAGGAAGTAACAACTTGTTTAACTTCTATACTGTCTAATTCCACAAAACTGTATACATAAAGTGTACCCGTATCGTCTTACATCATCACAAAGTTCACACTTGCATCATTGAAACGGGGTTTAAACGTGTTCGCGTTTGACGACACCATTTATCTTAGAGATTGATTTTACACATTTTGATGGGCCGCAGATGGGAAAATCGATCTTAACTTAAATTTATTAATTACTGATTGTTGTTTATTGATAAAAATAACGAAAACCATTCATTTCTTTTCTATGCAAATTCTTCATTACGTTCGTTATTTTCATCTACCTATATATCGTATAACGTAATAATGTGTTAACAACTGCTGACTAAAGTTTCAAACTGAAATCCACGTTTTTTTTATTTATTTATTTTTTTTATTTCCGGGTGCTCCGGTAAATCACCCGCCCCGCAACTTCGTCGGGGAAGAGACTATATCAAATGTACAATATACATAACAATACAAACAATACAATATAACTATATAATACAATATGACTATATACAATTTATGGTGGTATGAGGGTGTCTGGGGGCGACAGTCTCTGGTCCCTGGGACAGGCTGACACTCCCAGACCTCCTAGTGTTGCGGCTACCTGGTGGCGCCGAGAGAGCTTGAGATTAGTGGGATGGGGCTGTTTCTACATCGCGGTCGCCGGGGGTTGACTTCGGGCTTGGCCCGTCAATCTCCCCCGGTGCCGGGTCAAGAGGGCTTTTTCTGTTCCCGCCAGGAGGTGACAAACCGGCTGAACGCCGGGTAGTTGGACTCCATCATCAACTCCGGCAGGATCAATCCCAGATACGATCCTGTCGCGCGGATCAACTCCACCCTAGACCTATCGTACAGCTTGCAATCGAGGACCACATGTTCTGCAGTCTCGATGCCGCCACACCAACAGTTCGGGCTATCCTTCCTCTTAAAGTAGAAGAGTTTGGAGTTGAAGTCGCCGTGACCTGAAAGTACCTGAGATGTCCAGTGATCGGGCTGTACCCAAGTGGAGCGCAGGCGGGCTCGGACGTCCGTTGTTGAGTCCAGGAGCTGGATTTGTGAACCTCCGTGACATCTTACATCAATGAAAAGCAACTAGATTTTTATTTCATTATATTTTTTTTCAGCGTATACATCCTGGGTTCGTTTCTATGCCAGTTATCCGAAAGAGGCAAGAACAGTTTTTGACTTCAAGGCTCTCCATTTAGGACACCATGCCAAGAGTTTCGCTCTTCGTGATCCCCCTACAGCTATAGGAGGTATCGGAAGACCGAAAGGACTGGAAAAGAAAGGAGGCAACAATCAGTCCAGGTAAAAACATTTTTTAACATTATTTATTATTTTGGTTTATGCTGTGAATGAGAGCTACCATTTATAACACTAGCAGGCTGGCTTGAGGACGTGTTCTGGTTGCATGGACTCACCAACGCGTTCTAACAGCCCAAATGAAGAAATTTCCGAAAAGGTGGGCGTTGTTAAAAAAAAAATTAGCCAGCTTCGCCCGGACTAACTTTATGCTGTTTGTAACTTTTAAACAGATTAGTATCTGCCCGGTTAGTAAATTTAAGTTAAGAAAAAAATACTAATAATAAATTGTCATTTATACTTTCAGAAACATATTATTAACTTTCATGTAGCACCAAGAATATCTCGATAATTTTTTTCAAATAAAATAGCAATTTTGACTTATTTTTTAGAAAATAAATAAATATTAAATGTAATTAAAATAAGTACCGCTTTAAAGTTGAGCTTAATTTTTTTTGTTTTTGTTTTTTGTGATTCATTGCAAGAAGAGTGAGAATATTAACGAATTGTGTTGTAAGTTTATTTATTTTAGAATTATCAATGTAATTAAATCACTATGAATTTCTCGTTCCTCTCTCGTTAACCATTTCTCTTACCTCGAAAGAAAAATAGTTTATTAATCAATACTAGTATATAAAGAAAAGGTAAAAAATAATTATGAATATTTTTTTGTTACTGTTTTGAAATTAGTTTCGGGTCTAAAAGAATTTAGGAGGTATGTGATTTTGTCCAAGTATGTGTGGAGACAAAAGGGCTGTAAAGTTGTCTTCAGATCAGTTAGCTTCAGATCATTATTGTGTTAGCCACACCTGGCTTGGAGGTTAGTAGCCACACCTGGGTTGGAAGTTAGTAGCCACACCTGGCTTCCAGATTAGTAACTACATTTGGCACATTGCTCCTGGACCATTTTAAATGAAAGTTTCATGCCCTTCCGGAATTTTTAGTATTTTCGATTATGCAATATTTTGGGACTATTTTTAAGCCTAAAGTTAAAGCTTTTTTTTTTTTTTAACAGCCAAAATAAGAATATTTTATTTATTAGTTGAAATATAAAATGTGATAAAAATTTATTATTGTTCTTTGTTTGTTCAGAAATATCTCAGTATTCAAAAACTGTAAATATTATGTTTTTAAAGAATTACTCGTAGACTATCCGACTTTGTTTTTGTTTGATTTTCTTATTTTAGTGAAGTCATACAAGCATATATAGCTTTATTTTTCGTGTGTATGTATAATGCATAAGCGTACTCCCATAAGGTACTTGTATATATTTTCAAATTTTCATCAAGGACATGAAACTTTCATTTAAAATTGTCCAGGAGCAATCTGTTTGGGTTGGAGGTTAGTAACCACACCTAGCGTGGAAAACTTTCACTTTTGCATTTATGCATATATATTGTAAGATTTGTATCGGTCCTATCGCGAATCTGAGGACACGATTTTCTACCAAATCGACCAAAGGGAAGAGGACTCAACTCAAAAACCCTAATAACTGGCTATGTAAGTATCGACACAACCTATTGATTTTTATACCAAACGGTCGATTGGTTATGGAGGGAGAGCAAAAACTTCTTTAACTAAATTTTTATTATTTTTTAGTAGTGATTTGATTTCTCTTATTTGATGTGTAATTCAATTTTCAACACGTCTAAGAAGAAGGATCTCTAATTTTATCTGGGATATAAAGAAAAAAAAATTACCATTAAGAAAAACTAAAGTAAAAAAGAGAGAAACTATCATTTCTGACATCTCAAAGCTTCTAATAGTCTTACAATTGTAGAAGACAACGACGGTGAAGAAACATAGTAGTGAAGAACGGTAAACTTGCTCCAGATTGCTAACTAGAGACGTCAGGGATCTGAAGAGTGTCGGTCATTTTTAGATGCTCAAGAGGAGTGAAGTCTATGATGGATTTGTGCCGGGGATTAGAGAGAAAGGTAGACAGGAGAAGGAGGCTCGGACTGGCGCAGATTGTACTAACTAACACGTAGCATCTCTGGAGGGAGGCACGTGGTCCCTTCTCACGGTCCACAACTCCGTTTTGAACAACATTCTATTAGGTGGGAACAATTCAATTCAATTTGAACAGTTCTCCAGAGAGAGGGGGGGATGCGAATAGAGCGAATCCAACCAACGTGAGCATCCGTCTCCTTTTTTTTTTTTTTTTGTTTCTTTATTTCTTTTTCTCAGTTTTTCTTTTCTTTCATTCTTTTCGCTCTTTTATAAACTATAAAGGTTTACTTTTCAATCTAACGGAAAACTAAAAGAAGACCCCCAAAGAAGCTGCAACATTTTTTTCTTCTTCTTTTTACCATTATTTTCTTGTTGGCCTTTTACGTGTTGAACAAGGCAAACCGAATCGGGCAAATAGACCAACAATGGTAACTAGACAGTGAGGAAATAACCAACTCAAAAGGAGCCACTAGAAGAAACTAGATCCTAGTGTGAAGGCGAGTCAAATTAAATTAAAACAAAAGAGAAACTAAATGACACTACATGAACATTAGTGCAACAAGTACATTTGGTTTGGATAAAATCCCTTTCCGCTTTCGCTTTAATAAACACTTAACTGGGCTTTAGAACTATTCATTTATACTTCCAATTTTAAAAGTATAGATCATTCTTTTAAGTCCAGTGTTGAATTCAGACATTTTTTCCAGGGGAGGTGGGACATTTTATTGGGGATTATAACATTATAAAGTAGCCAAATGTTTAAAGAAATACACCATAATATAGTAATATTTTGCTATTTTGATCGATTCCGAGGAAACTTATATTATCCTTATGGGGTTTTGAGTGTAAATATTAAATTTCATGCCTACTTCCTTCAGTTATTGTATTAACTTCGACTGTTTTGACTGAAAATCAATTGATGTTGTCCGAGTGGGGGGTTATGGATAAACGTATAAATTTTCACATTCATTCTGTGGTTGCTCATAGACACACAAGTTGAAAAACGCCGACATATTTTGGAAACGTATAATAAATAAAACAAACTTCCTTTTTAAAAGTATTGTCTATTCCACAATAAAAGTATATATACTTTATTAATATAATATGTATATATCAATAAATTTTTAATGTAAATCATAAGAATAATACTTTGCATATTTCTTAACAAATTTGAGTGTTTCTTAATAACAAAAATATTTTAAACTTGAAAACATTTACATAATCTATTTGACATTTAGAGGGTATAATACAAAAACTATTCACATAACATTTGCGGTTTTTGAGAAATCTTGAAATTTTAAAATTGCTCTCCTATAAAACTAGTTATGTATCTTATTTATAAGCTATATTATTGTATTCATATACTCCTTAACCCTTCGATACAATATCGTTAGAAAGTTAAGCTAAAATTCGGCACACGCCATTTCAAGGTTGATAATTAGTGAATGAGTAATGATAGCGATGACCTCAGCCTCGTACTATAAGCCGAAAGAAATGTGGACCTTAATTTTTTTTTATTTACATAGTTAAAGCTTTGAGTTCAAGATCGCCGGCGGTTCGAAACCCAGCCGAGGCTCTTAGTTTCTTCACCTGAAAAAGGTGAAAAAACCTTGAGCACGCCGTCCTTCGGATGGGACTTTAAGCGATGGTCCCGAACCTGTACGATGTCAGTGTAGGCAAAATTTAGGACTCCCACATTAGAGTGCTGCTCGTGCCCACGAAAGATCGGTCTGGTAGTAGGCGATATGATCTCGTAGTTAAAGCCCGGGCATGAGTTACAATAATTAATTAGTTATAGATAAAAACTTGTGAGATAGTCACAGTTGAGATAGTTTTCGTTGTAGTTTGCGGCTATTGTGCTCCTTTTACTTGAAACTGAAACTTACTTTGTCAGTATTCTTTTAGTGACTGATATGTGATCTAAAATCTCTACGGTAATATAAAATAGATTCAGTAAGAAGGTAAACAATTTGATTAATGTTTTTATACAAAAACATTGTTAAAAGATGAGGCAGCAGGGTGCCATCTCTAATGAAGGGGCCCCTACCTCTCTTTTGTCTATCTCACATTTATTGTTTATTCGTCACGCTACCTAACAATGTACAAAATATACTATTTAATTATGGACAGGCTTTTATTTGGATTTTTTTTATTGTTTATTTTTGTTTTATTTTTAAATCTATTTAAACATGGGTTGGGCTGATGATGAGCTAAGGCTCGAAACGTTAGAAAAACGTTTATATGTATTAAAATATCAAAATTTGAAACATCGAATGTCTCCATTCATCCACTTTACCTAAGATGGCTTCCTTTCCCCCTCCATATCTATTATATACATTGACATTTGTTACAGTACTGACATTTATTTTTATGATTGGATATTCATGGTCATTTGGGTGTTTTTTTACCTTTTCAAACCTTTGCCGTACATTATGAGACTATAAGCACACTTGATGAATAAAACAATTACATTTGTTCAAATAGTAACCGACGAACATTCGGATTATTAAACGTTTATTATTCCGTTATTTTACAAAATATAACCAACCCCACTTGTGGCCGAGGCCCTTAGGTTTTTTTATCTGGGAGGTGGAAAGCCTTGAGCACGCCCTTCGACGTTAAGCGATGGTAGTGTGTCAGGTAATAAACCTGAGTTGTCAAAATTTAGGACTCTCAAATTAGAGTCGGACTCAGGTAAACCAGAGCGACGAAAGAGCGATATGACCTCGTAGTTAAAGCCCAGGCGTAAGTTAAAATAACTATGTTGTTTTCAATTTTTTTTTACAATTATCACTTTTTTGAAGTGAAACTTTTTTAAGCGCACTGGGCAACTTGGGGACTATGCTGGTAAATGAGTTACGAAATTATGTGACGCTCCGGTCCAATGTTTTATTTCGTTCCCCGAAAAAGTGGTTTAGTGTCCTTTTTTAAAAACAAAGTGTATAATCTGTGAGAGCACTGATTTCAAATTTGGACGAAATCGGTTATGGATCAAAAAACAAAAAAAATTAAAAGTCGCGAAAGAAGTTTCACTTCTGGCGTGTGTTCCAAGCACACACTCTTTTATTTATATATTTTTCTTTTAAAATAATACAATTTTTTTTTTTTTAATTTTTTTTCAGAAAATCTCAAGGTGGAGGAAGACATAATGGATCATTGAGGAATCGGCCTTCTCGTCCGACCAAGTTTAAATTTGAGAGCCAGGAACAGCGAACTCGACGTTTGGTCATGTCTGAGTATGAATCAGGTCTTGGACCGATAAAAAAAATGAAAACAAAATAACACAGCCCAAAATGTACGCATAGTGGGTCTTAGGATTAATATGCGTATATATATATATGTATCTCTGGTTTGCTCCATTCATAACAAATTTATATGAGGAAATGTATATTTGGTTCAAAAATGTCTTCACCAATAATTAGAGGAGGTGATTTTATCTCATTTTTTGTCTATGAAATGTTGAGTACATTTTTAAGGCTCTTCGGTCAGTATAGTTGGTACTATTCCAAGTTATCTTAAGATTTGTACTCCTCATAATCTTTAAAAAAAAGTGGTCGGTGAATCACCCAGCTATGTACTTCCCCAGCACGAATTAATCAATTACGTTTTCGCTCTCCCTCCAAAGTCAATCGACCGTTTGGTCTAAAACTGAATATGTGACTTACAAAGTGGCGTCTGAATTCTTATATTACATTCTGTATCAATAAATTCATTACGTTGGCAGTTATTAGTGGATAATTCAAGGCTCCCTATTCAAAAGGAATAGGGAAATCCTCAAATAAATTTAATTTCGCCGGGGCTTCTTAATTATTGGACAAGCACATGATAGGGAAACGGAGAACAAAATTAAAGGGAACACAAACTAATAATAATAATAAGAACAATGTAAAAAATATATATTATAAGAAAATAAAATTTATATGTATATTTAATGGCGCAAAAAAGAATAAATCTTGTTAATCAAAATAAAATTAAAAATTAACTTGAGTTAATAATTATTATATATTATCGGACATATCGGATATAATAAAAACAAACAGAGTGTCAATTTCTAAAACAAAAAGAAAGATATGTATAAATTAATATTGTTAAAAAATACTCACTGAAAGTAATATAATAAAAAATATAATCGACTACGGACTACGTACAACGAAAGTAGTTCCGTAAGAAACAATGTGTGAATACCCCATATATAATTAAAACTGAAAATATTAACGTGAGCTCACGCTGAAAATAAAAATAAAATGATAAATATCTTTATGTTGATAACAACAGTGTGGTGAAAATAGTGAAATTGAAATACAAACAAAAATGATGAGGTTAGAAGGATGATGGAACCCGAAGAACGAAGCTCATCGGACGAACGAAGACAAGGCTGAACGGGGACACTGGCAGATAGCAAGTCCAAAAAGAAGTCCAAGAAAACCAAAAAAGGAGGAGGGCCGTAATAAAATACGGCAATAAATAGAAACTTGAAATAGGTCCACTCACGGGCAACTACAGCATGGACTGACTGGGGCTGAGTATCTCAGAGAAGGATTAGCCGTGTGTTTACATTATGAACGTTGTTGAGTAAACAATTAGGTTTTTTGAGTTGCGCTCCCTTCTCTTCTGCCGATTTCACTAAAACTTAACATCCCCTTATGGGAATTTAAATTTAAATATACAATTCAATATCGATACATTCATTACATCAGCCTTTTGGACGATTCCGCTAAAAATTGATACCTTTGTGGGGTTTTTAACTTACATACCCCCTTCCCTTCGACTGAAAATCTATAACTGTTATCCTTATGGGGTTGTGGTTACACATATACAATTTCCTTAATACATTCATTCTATCGGGAGTTATCTCGTTCATGGACACAGACAGAATTTCTTTGTTTTTCATTATTGGAATCAGGTTGTCGGAAAACATGAAATTTCAGTAAAAACTCAACTTTGAATTTCTAACCGATTACATAACTTTCTCTATACTTCGTATAGCTGGGGAAGTAAAAGTGAGAATAATCATTTAATGAAATTGAATGTTACTGTAGCAGTAACGTAGATTCAGTAATTGTAAGATGGGGTCTTCTGGTCAGCTCATTGGTTGTTGTCAAATGAATTTGAATTTCTCCAGTGGTATTTGTGTACATGTATATCCCAGAAAAGTTACAAATGAAGTGACCCAGAACCAATATCAGTTTATAAAATGAAAAATTGATTTAATCAGTTTGTATTATGAGTGGAGTCCAACATGTTTTCAATGCCGGGTTTCTTTACCTGGAGTTAACACAGAATTTTTATTTTTTATTTACGTCTCATTCTAAAGTAGTATCATAATTTTTATTTGTCTCAAAAAGTTTTTTTATAGTTTAAATTTATGTAATCTCTAACAGTCATCAGTATATCTTGTATAAAATCTACGATATTTATTGCCTAAATGCATATACTATGTATGTATTTGAAAGAATTACTAATAGAAATCATAATGTGTAAATGATCTACTCATTGCTTAATGCCATGTATATATTCATTGAATTTGTATATATTTATTGTTTTTTCATGTATATAGATACTATCTATTTTTACTACTGTGTTAATAAATATATGTTTTGATTTAAATTGTCTTGACTATTATTTCAATTCAATAAAAACATTATTTTTTAATTATAAAGGGAAGGTTTGTTTAAATAATGATTATTGTGTATATTATTCATTTCACGAAATTCCCTTAAAACTACTAAAAAAAATTGTCGGTATGTGTAACTTTTTGCCCCCCTCTGATCTCCCTGTTCCTTTCTGGCGATTACGCTGAAAATTAATAACTGCCGTCCTTATGAAGTTTTGAATTCACATATATGAAAATTTGTGTCGGTACATTCATTATAATGTCAGTTATCGTGTTCACAGACAGACATATTTTTCTTCTTAATTGATATCTGGAGGTCGGAAAACATGAAAACTGTATACATAATTTCCTCTATACTTCATATAGCTGGGGAAGTAATAATAAATTGTATATGTTTTGGAAAACTAAACCCAGAATGACATCACTGTGCCCGGGCTTTAACTACGAGGTCATATCGTCTACTACCAGAGCGCTCTTTCGTCACTCTGGTGAACATGAGCCCGACTCCATTGTGGGAGTCCTAAATGTTGCCTACCCTAAATTTTTATTCACCTAGGGCAGGGGTCTTTAACGAGTACCTCACAATGTACAGGCTCGAGACCATCCGAAGGACGGCGTGCTTAAGTTTATTTTTCCTCCCTGATAAAATCGGTCGGGTTTCGAAACCACGTTCTTGAGCTCAGAAGACAAACACGCATACCACCAGCGCCCTCTTTAAAAATTAATATTTGACTCTAAAAAATCATATATTTCTTGTAAATCAACCGTCTTATGATGTTTATTTTTTGCGTTTTTGTGCGCTTCTGTTATATTGTTCAATAAAAAATGTTACATTTCATTGATAACTTACCTACCATGGCAGACTAGGCCTGAGTTCTGGGGCTGCCCACTATAATCTTGGAGCCTATTCCAAGATTGTACCAAGACATTATTTAATAGTTCCACCTTATATTTTGTTTGAAGAATCAAGAAGTTCTGGTCCAAATAAAGTTTGTTGTTGCTTTCATTGATAACATCTGCATTGTACCTTAGGATTTCTTGAGTTCTTTAGTTAGCTATCCCTCGGCAAGATAGGAGGTTGACTTTCTATCGCTTCTCTGTACTCACTATAAGATTAGTCGCCAGTTAACAAAGTAGTTGAGGCAGAACAGTTGTGTTGCCCAGTCAAGGACACATCTACCGAAACTAATTTTCAAATTGAAACGTTTACTCCAAAGAACTCTATAAGTGAGGCTATAACCCACCGGGAAGGTAATCCCACTTATTGCATACTTTTTTTACCTTAACCAAGGTTGGTTTGGAAATAGTTTATTTATTTTTATAATTTTTTTGGAAACATTTTGTCTTACTGTCTTAAAAATATTTTAGTATTTAGGGGGAGGGGGGGGGGGGGGGGGGGGGGACGTTTGGAGGCTAAACTCATCATCAGCCCATTCTCAAAGCTGCCATTTTTAGTTAATAAATCAAACTGAATAATAGAAAGTTTTCTTAGACCTGTGGATACAATCATAAAAGTAAGAACGAAGTAAATTTTTGAGTAAGAAGTGAGTCTGAATAATATGTCATAGGAACATGCAGATTTTTAAAAGACCGAGGGCAACCAGCTACATTCTTATGGAACTTCACACTTCTTATTCAGAAATGTATTTCGTTCTTACATTTATGACAATTTTCTTAGTCCTAAGAGAAATATTTCTATATCCATTTTGGTTATTTAACTAAAAATGGCAGGGCTGATGCTTAGTGTCGAAACGTTCCTTTATATATTAAAATATTAGAAGACCGAATGCCTGCATTCATCCACTACACCTAAGAACTCTGATTCAAGTTTTGTTTTCTCCGGACTCACTTCATTATGCAGGAAGGACAGACTCATGGTTAACATAACATCTACTACAGATTGCAATATTTCCCTCCATATATTTCTCTAGATCAACTTACAAAAAGTTATACATAGTTTGTGTAAAATGGACAAACCGAAAAAATAAAAAAAATATGTATATACAATTAAATAAATAAAATAAACAAAGATAATTTAACTTTTAACTGAAATAATAAATTTTGTCTGCAGTCAACGTTCACACTTGAGTACACTGGATTGGTAAATTACATTTTTTAAATTTTATTAACAAGGATGATAATTTTTAGGATGAAAAAATTAAATAATAATAATAATTAATGATTTTCGTGATAGTACACTTGAGTACTGGACAGTTCACAACAGGATGTCCCGAGATAGTCTGGGTTTGAGGCGACGATGTTGAGATGGCTGACCCAGTCGGTAGAAGACTGGACCAGGAACGAAGAGAAGAGAGCTGTGGTACTTGTTGAAGATCTTCTGATGTAGTCCTCGATAGTCTCCATGTGGAAGTCTCGCTGTATCTGGGAGTTCCGGAGCATCTTGTTCTGGAAGGTCTGGAGACGCCGTATCTTGGAGGCACCCGCACATCACCAGGGGCCGGACGTTGTACATCAGTAAGGAGCATTCTATTTTGTGGGGAGACTTCCTGTTTAAGATGGGGTCCAGGATTGCTAAGCGAGCAATATTTCCCTAATTTAGGACAATTACAATTTCTCCTATTTATTACTTATATAATAATAATAATTTTTATTGTTTAAAGGGATCACCCCTATACAACTGAGTCAGTGACCAATATTAACATTAACATTTCCAAAATTATAGATTGATCATCTGAACAATAATGACATAAATAACATAAATAAAGAAAAAAAGTATAAATAAAATAAGTAATTACGAATCAATAATAGTAATAATGTAATAAAGAGAGTAAATATGGAGTGGGGATGTAGGTATTGAATATCAATATAATATGTAAGTTGAAGTACATTATTCATTAACAGTGAATGATCTAAGTTTCAGAGCGCTGATTAAATAATAGAACATTTTTGAGATATCATTCTTATTATGGGCCAGGAGTAATGTATGAAAGTTGGATCTGTCTATACTGATACTCTGAGGCAGGAAGTGGCTTCTAATGGGGGAGTATATCGGACAGGATATTAATAGGTGGTATACGTCTTCCAATTCATTTTTATTGCAGATTGTACAAAGTTTCTGGGGAATAAGGGTGTATACATTATTTTTGTAACTAATTTTAAGATAGTACTTGCCAGATAGATGGAGTTGAGCCAGTGCTTTGAGGTGTAAGAAAGGAACATTGAGGTTTAGGTATGGTTGGAGTTGATCTGGGTTGTAAATATTGGGATAAAAGGTGTTGTATCGGCATTCTAAAAGGTAATATTCATATTTATTCTTCAGATGATTCACAAATGCGTCCGACAACCTGGGCAGAGAGATTTTATTTATTACTAGCTTTCTCTCGCAAAGGAAAAAAATCTAGAAATGGGTATGTCTCTTTGAAAAACTTTCCTAGTCAATATTATATTATGTCAATTGTAAAATACAGGCCACAATAACAAAATTGATAATATAGGTAAGTTAATCTACACAAAATTAATTAAAAATGGATATTATAATTAAACTATTATAGTATAATAGCCATTTAATTTATTTTGTAAAGAGAAAAAACCTATATGGCCAATTTTGTTTTTGTGGCCTCTATTGTTCTGTTCTGATTGCTTTAGTTAGTAGCTTTTTAGTGTTTTGTAAGACAAAGAACCCAATGTTTTTGTTAGTGTGTCTACGGGCAGGTTCTAGCATCCCCACAAAATATTAAATGAATTTAAAAACCTTGAGAACCCCGTCCTTCGGTTGAGACGTTAATCGATCGTTAAAGGCAAAATTTAGGACTCCCATAGTAGATCAGGGCTCATTTCCACCACAACGACGAATCTGGTAGTAGGCGATAAGACCTCGTACTTAAAGCTCGGGCATGAGTCACAATAGCTGACTATAATCACATTGTCACAATTCCTATAACCTTGGTTTGTATTAATATATCAAAATTACGGATCAATATTGTGTGAGGACCAAAGAAAGGAGAATTACCTTTTTTTGGATTTAACATTACAATACATATACTGAATATGTTTTTACGCTAAATATCTTCTATTATAGATACAATAACACTCGGTCATAGTATATACATCAATAGAACTGTACCAAGGTTGTCCGTCGTACTTTTTTTTTTACTTTCTTGAAATAGTTTTTCTTGTATTATTATTAATCGTGGAGATCAAGAAGAGTTTGAAAGGGCATAAAAAGTTGTTCCTCAATCTCTTTTATACCAATAATGAGGGTTACTTAAATTATCCATTGGTTCTGGGGGTAAGGTAAGGTTACAAAATGATTGACAATACTCAAGGTGATCTATCAGTTTCCGTGTTACGTTTTTACATCTCCAGTTATATGAAGTATAGAGAAAGTTATGTAATCGGTTGAACATTCGAAGTTGAGCTTCAACGGAATTTCACGTTTTTCAATTTCATAATTCCAAAAAAAAAAAAAAAGTATGTTTCTGTGATTAAATACCGATAGACTGAATATATTGACACGAAAATTCATATGTGAATCCAAAGCTCCATGAGGACGACATCTATCAATTTTCAGCGGAATCAGTCAAAGGGAAGGGGGGAGGCTTAACAGAATAATTCTAATAATGCCGTTGACTTTATTGACACGAAACTTCGTATGTAAATCCAAAGTTTTTATTTATATATTTATTATTTAGACTTTTATTTATTAATTTATAATTGATTAATATATATTTTAAAAAAAATATTTTGTTTAGTTACATTTATAGTTACATTGTTTCCTTTTTTTCTGTATCTCGCACATTGGGACCTGTTGATGGGACGTAAGAACGTCCTGAAACATCGTTAGGATAAAGACACTTCCGAAGAGTTTTTTGAAAAATAGTTATCTTAATTTTTATTAAATTGAAAAATGTGTCTACTTATTATAAATGAATCTATGCAGGGGCGTAGCCAAGATTTTGAGCATGGGGGGGGGGGGGGGGGGGGGGGGGGGGCAAAGTTAGACTAGAGGGGTGGGGGGCACAGCCCGCAGTTTCCGTGGTTAGCGTTGCAGACTTTATGTTATTAATTTGGGAGACTCGGACCCTTAGAAGCCCCCCCTGAGGTAACCATTGACTGTAATACCTAAGCGCAGCAGCAGCAAATGCACGCTGTGGTTTCTGTGCTTTTAGAATTAAATGTCTCACAGCCAATAGCGTGCATTTGATGCTGCTTCGCTTTGCATTAAAATCAGCTTCAAGTGTATAAAGTATAACATAAATGAAGATTTTGAGCGAGGAAATGAAATGATCGATTTCATGTATGTATATTTAAATAAATGTAATATGACTTGTTTTGTACATGTACATTTATGTAACAGCTGATTGCTGATTTAGGTATCAGACGAACTGGAAATTTGAAGATCCTATTGGTAACTTGCAAGCAATCCATTTTTAATAAAAACAATTTTTTAGTTTATTTAATTTTTATCTTGGTTTTGTGCTCTGGCCAGGGGGGGGCCCCCCCCCCTGCCCCCCTGGCTATGCCCCTGTATCTATGTACTATTTTTTTATATACTCATATATTTTCAAATATTTATTTGTTCAGTTTTTATTAATTTCATTTCATTTTTTATAATAGTTTTGTTATTACTACTAATCATACGTATGTTAGACTCAAGTAGTTATAAATCTAATTTATGAGCTATCTTCGTATCGTATCCCATTGCCATGTATTGGTTTAACGGGAATAAATTTATTATTGTAAGGCCACCCCCTTGGGTGAATACAATGGCGGAATGCCTTTAATACAGAAATGCACACAAAGGTCCCTCAATAGGTTATATGTATATTATCCAGACAATAAAGACCTAGGTTATTAGAGAGGTTTTATTGCACAGAAATTGTTCTTTTGAATGTCGACCCAATTTCAGTTATCAAACTTAACTCTGTACAATACATAATTATTTGTATAGAGTTAAATAATACTTTAATTATTTTTTAAAAGACAAAATTAACGTTAGTCTTCTCCTCGACCTGGAGAACTTTTGTAAAACGCTAATATCGTCCTTGGTCGGAAAAAGAGAGAATATAATCTAATTTTTAGAAATTTTATTTGGAAGACCTAATGTGTGTTTAAAAATCTGTTCTTTGTGTGTATAATCACTCGCGGACTTGAAGAATGTTAGCTTTATTGTTAATATTCACACAAATATCGTTATCTGAGTAGAAACATTTATTCGGTGAATCACCGGCTTTGTACTTCCCCAACCCGAATTAATCAATTACGTTTTCGCTCTCCCTCCGAAGCTAATCGATCGTTTGGGCTAAAACTCAATATTTAACTTACACAGTGGCTTCTAAATCCCCAAACTACATTATTTTTTTAAAAATATTTTACTATTGTATTCATTGTATTTTTTTTATTACTGACAACTCAAATATTTTAAAATGTATGTTAAGGCGGGAATTCCCAAACCCATATGGATTTTCCTTAATGTCACTGTCTTAGGGAACCTGAAGATTGTATAAATATGACAACCTATCAAAAGTAAATGGTAGAAAGTACATGATGAGAGTAGAAACGTTGGGCGTCGAGGCAGATAAATTGATTTTTGAAGTGAAACTTCTTTAGCGAAACTAGTGAATCGGAATTAACTCGACATAAAAAATCATATATGAAACGCTAAAAGAGGGGGATGAGTAGCGCATACGAGTTTAGGTCGGTGTCGATGCATCAGCTGTTGTGTGCTACGTGTTTGTATTGAGGTTTATGCATTAAAATAATACGTTTGATTATCAATTTAAAACGTTTAGTTTTATTCTGAGTTAGTGTTAAATAGTTGAAAATGCCGCAAACTTCAACGGAACTTGTTCTACTATTTCTACCCTACACTTTTTAAATATTTGAAATAAGTACAGAAAATTGAGCTGGGATTAGTCCGAATTCGAATTATACGTTGTATAAGAAAATATGGAAAATGTTCGTCAGATGGAGAGTGTGTGTCTGGGGGAAAAAATTTCGTATCGATACATTCAACACGTTGGGAATTATTAGGATTTGATCCTCCGTCTTTTCTCTTTCGTTCATTATGGGATTAAGGATACATAATATGTATACCTATATATGTATACCTATGAATATATCGTATAATATGTATACCTATGAATATATCGACACAGAATTTTATATATTAGGTATATAAAATTCTGTGTCGATATATTCATAGGTATACATATTATACGATATATTCATAGGTATACATATATAGGTATACATATTATGTATCCTTAATCCCATAATATATATATATATATATATATATATATATATATATATACACACACGAGTACAAGGCTTGTTATGTTATCGATCAGAAATTCGATGCTGAGTTTTGTCCGGAATTTCATGTTCCTCCCCTGATTGCAAAAATGAAAAAAAAAAAAAATTATATATGTAATAAGGAAAAAACCGACATCAATATTACATATATCTAAGACGGGGAAAAAAGCAGACATCAATCCATTATATAGTATATAATATTGATGTCTGTTTTTTCCCCCTCTTAGATTTAAGAACATTTTGTTCACATGTGTTTATTCATAGTAGTCCAAAAAACGTTGATGAGATTTGAAGAGGATGACATTATTGAACTGTAAATAGAACAGTTGAAACTTGAACTCTTTTGAACTTTGTGCTGACGATGGTGTAAGCCGAATCTGGTACACTTTATGTATATATTTTGTGGAATTAGACAATATAAAGTTAAACAAGTTGTTTGTTTTTATTTATTATATTAGATTTTCACTGGATCAACACAGATCACAATGTATGGACTAGAAGATTATCCACCTAGTAGTGATGCCCCTAGCCTAGATAAGGCCTACCTCGGATCACACCCTCGTCTGACGATTATCCACAGTTCTACCACTCTCTCCTCTTTTAATAATTACAGACTATTAATCCGATTATAATTAGGAGCCTTGAGAGAGGTTGGCTGCTCTGGCCTGGGCACTGCCTCTTTTTATTGAACCTCTTTTAACTTACATTGTGTCTCAAGATGTTCTTTTTTTCTCTCTCTCTCTCTTCTGAGTCCTCCCTCATCCTCACAACACACACACACACACTGAGACGAGAAGGAGAAGAAAACCTGAAGGCTCGGGCCTTCGAGTTAGAGAACAACAAAAAACACTTGGTTTGGCTTTTGTCCACCGGATAGTGGACGGATAATCGGTAATAAACCATGGAGAATTGAGTTTGAAATAACATTTCCAAGAGAATTGAGTGTAAAGGGGGACCCGTGTCGGGCCTGTGAGGAATTCAACTACCTGTCTGTTTCACACTTGTAATCCTTTTCACTCGCTCTGACCCCCCGCTAAAATCGCTTCTACCTTAGGATCTTTACCAGAACCAGTTAGTTCATTGTTTTAGATAATTTCTCTTAAGTGCCTTTTGCGACGTGGGAACACTGATCAAACGGTGCACAAACATGATTGAACTTGGTACACAAACTTCATAATTCCTCCTAAATTGAGATTATCTATTGATTGAAAAATATTATAATACAAGTAATCCATGGGCTGCAAGTTATAGTTATCTAGGTCTAGTATATAGCCAGAAAGTTACAATTATCTAGATTTAGTATATAGTTAGCAAGTTATAGTTATCTAGATCTAGTATATAACCAGAAAGTTACAATTATCTAGATTTAGTACATAGCAAGTTATAGTTATCTAGATCTATTATATAGCCAGAAAGTTACAATTATCTAGATTTAGTACATAGTCAGCAAGTTATAGTTATCTAGATCTATTATATAGCCAGAAAGTTACAATTATCTAGATTTAGTGCATAGTCAGCAAGTTATAGTTATCTAGATCTAGTATATAACCAGAAAGGTACAATTATCTAGATTTAGTATATAGCAAGTTATAGTTATCTAGATCTATTATAGTTATCTAGATCTATTATAGTTATCTAGATCTATAAAGTTAGTCATTCTGACTAATGCCTGGCTTTAACTACAAAGTCATTACGCCTACTACCAGAGCGCTCTCTTGTCTCTATGGTGAACATGAGCCCGACTCTGCTATGGAAGTTCTAAATGTTGCCTACCCTACACACAATAGGCCTACACTGGCGGTGACACAAATCAGCCCTCGGAAAAAAAAAAAAAAAAATTTTGCTTACCCTAAATTTTTATTCTCCCAGAGTAGGGGTTTTTAACGAGTACCTGACATAGTAGGCTCGGCACCATTGCTGAACGTCCCTAATAAACCTAAGGGCCTCAGCCGGGTTTCGAACCCGCGATCTTGAGCTCAGTAAGCAAGCACGCATACCACTGAGCTACCGGCTCCCTCTTAATCTAGTTGTCTAGATCTAATATATTGTTATCTAGTCAGCAAGTTATAGTTATATGGCTCTAGTAGCTAGTATCTGGTCAGGGAGTTATTGTCATCCAGACCTACTAGATTGATTTATATAGATAACTATAACTTGCTAACCAGATACGGTATACAAGAACCATATAACTAAAACTTCCTGACTATATATATTAAATCTAGATAACTACAATTTTCTGTTTATATACGAGTTATATTCTGTTTATATAAGAAATTACTTAATGATTTCTCGCAGTTATCTGTCAACAATCGGTATTCCGATTGTATTCATATAATCCAATTGTTTTTCAAAAACATAATTTATGATTTGAGATTATAAATAATACATCTGGGGCCAAAAATTAACTGTCTTTACACCATACTCAGCTTCCTTTCTTTACTTGAACATTTGCCAGGAGCTTTCTACAGTGTTAGTATGCTCTCCAGTATGAGGGTCTACAAAAATGTCAGAATGGTTGACAGAAGTATCCATCCATCGATAGTCCTGTAAGCAGACCAACAGAAATAATGGTCGGTCCGGATAGAATGTGTTTTTGGGTCAATAGCCTCAGTTCAAATCTGCACTTATAATTATTGCATCTCCAGTCTTCATTGCCATTAGTTGCTTCATTGGGTTTTCACGCAGGACAGGTTCGAGAAGAGTGCAGGGGTTACAAAACCATTCGAGGAATTCACAATCGGACCAATTAGAATGTTAGGCTCCTTTAAAGCACACAACTCTTCTAGATTTTATAAAGTGAGAAAAGAAAATATCAGTGAATAGGGGGCCGGTAGCTCAGTGGTATGCGTGCTTGCTTACTGAGCTCAAGATCGTGGGTTCGAAACCCGCCCGAGACCTTTAGTTTATTTTATCTGGAAGATAAAATAAACTTAAGCACGCCGTTCTTCGAATGGGACGTTTAGCGATGATTCCGAGTCTGTACAATTTTATGTACTCGTTAAAAATTCCTACTCTAGGTGAATAAAATTTTAGACAAAATTTAGGACTCCCTTAGAAGAGTCGGTCGATATCCACCAGAGTGATGAAAGAGGTCTCTGGTAGCAGGCAATATGACCTTGTATTTAAAGCCCAGGCATGAGTCATAATAACTAACTATGATTGCTTGTTTATAGATTTTTTTTGTATCATTTCAATAGTTGGACAAAATAATATAATCAAATTTGAAAGAATGAATGTAATATTTAAATTCATGAAATTTTATATTTAAATTCAGAACACCATAAGATGGCACCTATTAATTATCGACACAAAATTCAGTATGAGTATTCAGAAGCCACTATGTAAATCAAATATTAAGTTCTAGGAGAGCAAAAAACGTAATTGATAAATTCGTGCTGGGGAAGTACATATCCGGTGATTCACCGTACTAAAATAAATTTAAGATAATTAATTTGGCGACTTCGATAGTGTTTAGTTGGACAATGTGACAGTAAATGGAGCTTTTAACTTCGGACTAAACCATGTTAAAAAAAAAGTTTCATGCTCCGGGTTAACTGAAGGTGTATGGAGTCCGATTATCACGGCTGGTTATGTCAGTTTGCTAACTGAAAAGTCGTGGAGATCCTTCTTAGTGGATAAAAGTGTTCTATACAGTTTGTGGGAGTCTTCACATCGAGTAACTGTCCTGGGGTGCGTCTATTCTTCTGTAGTACATCTCTCCATCTCTCTTCAGTGGCACTCAGCCTCCCCATGATAAATATCAAATAGATAACATAGACATACATATTCAGTGACTTTTGTAATAAATATTTATCTAAATCGGTCGAAGGGAAGACCAGAGAAGGGGGCTCAACTCAAATACACTAATAACTATCGATATAACGAATGTATCGATACAACATTTAGCATGAGGATTCAGAAGCCTCTATATAAGTCAAATATTGAGTTTCAGCTCAAACGGTCCATTGACTTTGGAGGGAAACTTACTTATTCTAATAATATTGACTTGAACATTAAACGTTTGTGAATTATCTTTAAAAAATGTTTAGATTCATAACCTGATGGATGTTGGCTGTTATATATTGTTAAATTATATATACAGGGAATCCTATGTTAAGATGTGCCAAACTTCAGGAATCAATTCTACACCTCATTTGGAACAAAAAATACTCTATTGATTTTATTCTGAAATCCCTTCGTTTTCTAGTTATTTCGTTTTTTTTTTTTCTATTATCGTCATTTTTTTACCTAAAAATAAATATAACTTTATTAAAACAGTTTTATTTGTGCCTCAAAAGTCACAACCAGATGAGGTCAACTTAATATGGTGACACGACTATCTAAAATAAAATGTTGTCTACCTTCCAATGGTAACCTCAAATTTTTTTTACAACAAATAGAACTGAAGTTAAAAAAATACGATAATAGAAACATTATTACATAATATATATATACCATAATAAAAAAATCGTGTTTTATATTCAAAAACTTTATTTGGTTTTATTACTTATTTTGGCTGAGTTGCTCCATAGATATCCTTCTTTTAAGGTCTGTCTAATCTACGATTTAAACATTATTTTTATTATTTATATACTAATTTATTTTTCTTGTTTTTCTCTTTTATGCATTTTTATTAGCATTTTATTTATTCATTTCATTTATTTATATAATTTATATTTTATAATTGTTATTGTTAATTTAATTAAATTTAAAAAAATTATCTACTGTTATAATATAACAGTATATTATACTTTACCTTTTATTTTTTAGTAGTATTGTTAATTCTAATCCAAGTGTGTCTATTTTTATACAGATCATACAATATATAGGTATAGGTATATACCTATATATTGTATGGTCTGTATAAAAATAGACGTTATTTTAATTGATTTCGAGAATTGATCTTTACGATTCCAAATGATACATAGCAGGTTGGTGCGGTGCGGAGAGTGCTGAGTGCTGAGCTGACACGAGACCCGTGTGTTCCCGTCTTCTACAAATGTACATGTTGCATGTCCAACCTCCAACAGAAACACCACTTTGTGACCACAGTTGAGGGACCCACCTACCGAGGTATCGTGCCCTCTCCCCTTAAACATGTACAATTATGTAAATTAATAAGCCAACATTAGCAACGTTTTCCAGATAACCACACTCTCTCTTTGTGATGTATTTAAGTCCGGGGCTCAATTAGAGCTAATTGTATTGGTCAAAAATAAAATCACTATTTTATGATCATTTTTGGGTATTCAAGGCTAGGATTGTAGATTGGGGTGCCACTACTGTGATTTTAAACTATGCTTTCTCAGATATAGAGTGTGATAAACAAAATTATGTAAAATAAATTATAAACAAATAATAAAATTACCACATTTCCTATAGAAATATTTAGCTGGTCTTCTACTAAATTTTGATTTCTATAGTAATTTCCGAAAAGGGCCCTAATAAAAAATATAGAAAGTTCAAAATGTGCAATTTTTTAAGAAAGTGCACGTACTTATTTAAAAAAAAATTCAATTAACAAACTTTTCATTTGGATTACTTCTAAATTTACTAAAGATATTGTTTTTATAAACTTTGCAAAAATGTTAAATCTAATCCAAAGGTATAAATTATCATACTAGGTTATCAGGAAAAATGAATAGCATAGAATAAGAGAACAAATATTTGGGTTTTTTAAAATTAAAATTACATTATAAATTGGTTAACTAAATATCGAAAAATAAAAAAAATTAAATTATTTTTTAAAAAGAAATCTTACAAATTAATTTATAATTCTTTGATATTTTGGACATATATATATTTATAAATTTTATAATGTACATATAAATAAATAAAAGTACCTCCTTTGCGCATGAATTTCAATGTTATTTCACACCTTTTTGGTTCACCAAACCTTAAGCCTAAACACTTTTCTCCAGCAGCCACATCCTTGGATGGCATCCATCTTGTACTCAACTATTACAATTATCAATGTAACCAACCATTTATTTGTAGTTTTATTCTTTTTTAATCATCTCTCTTCTAAATCGATTTCGAAATGTCTCTTTTTCACAACGACCAAAAAAATTGTGAAGATATTCCAATGGTTCCGATTTTTCGGGGCTGTATTTATTGTGTTGCGGCTTAACTTGAATATTTTACTAGCCGATGTGAAATTTAAAAATTATAAAATAGACGATAAGAAATTACTTTGAACAAACAATGAGGGCCCTCGGCAAGAACTCTCAACTTAAAATGCATAAAATTACAATTAAAAGACATGGAATAATGAATAAGTGATTGTCCGATAAATTAAGCGATGCCGAGTTTTCCATCTCACAAGTAGAGAAGAATGTATCATATCGTCGCATAACTCAATTTTTGCCCAAATTGAGTTATGCATATCGTTGGATTCGTATTTTCGCGGGAAACAAGCTCAGATTACTAGCTTCACTCTACCGGCCACTAGGAGCGTGAAAAACGTAAAAAAGACAACACCACACATCTCAACCCTACCTGCAAACAGCGCATAACTCAACACCATAAATACCACACTTTTTAATAAAATTACTTTTGGTTCAAACAAATAATAAATATTTGATGAAATAAACATTGGATCACTCGTTGATAAAGTAAAATTACTACAATAATCATTTAAAATAAGTTTTTCCTCTTTCCTGTAAACCTCTCAAAATTGAGATATGCCGTGTTGCTGCTTAAGCGACGATATATCAATACAGTCAGCCAAATCGGTCAAAGACGGAGAGATTAGAGACGATCTTAAATAAAAAAAAACTAATAACTGCCATTGGAATCTTTTATATACCTACAAGTGTTATGTGTGGAACGAAAATTCCCAGAAATAAGACACCTATTTTTAGTCAAATCGACGAGAAAAGTGAAAACTTAGTTGATTACAAATGAATACGTTTTTTGCTTCACATTCTGCAAAATAAAAACTGTTTATCCAAAATGAATGGGATATTACCAAAAAAATGGTTCTACAAAGCATTTTTAATATAAAATAATTTTTTGGGACTAATTCAGTTGTTGCCATTTATTTATTAATATTCAGGGTGTCCTATGTTAAGGTGTGCCAAACTTCAGGAATCAATTGAGGGGGTTAAAAGCAAAGGGATGTAAGTGACAAATCGGCTCAAATTGAGATATGTGTGTCATCTTCCATGACACCTACCCTGACTACTGCCTAATGATCAGAATGATTGTTAGTACCAGTAATGCTATCTAGTGGAAAATACCTGGGTAATATCTGAATTTACGATTTTACTATAACTTTGAAGGTAATTATCTCGAAATTACATTTTTGTCACTTACATCCCTTTGCTTCTAACCCCCTCAATTCTACACCTCATTTGGAACAAAAAATACTCTATTGGTTTTATTCTGAAATCCCTTCGTTTTCTAGTTATTTCACTTTTTTTTTTTTTTTCTATTATCTTTTCAACCTTTTTAACTAAACTTTTATAAAAAAAATTGTATATTTTAAAATATAATTAAAAACTGTATCTATTGTATTAGTATTATTTATTTATCCTATTTCTTTATTTACTATTATTGTTATTACTAATCACATGTGTGTCCTACTCTAATTTAGAAGCTATCTTGATGACGTATTCTATTACCATGTTATGGATAATGGGAATAAATATTTGAAAATGAGTTGAATATGGGCTGAACGATGTTCGCGCCATGTTTTACGTTAAGACCGATCCATATCTTTATGGAGACTATTATTATCTTATTTTAATAAACGCTAGATACAACTTTAAGTGTCTTCTCTTAAATGTTACCTACTGTTCAACTTTATGTTGACGACAGTCTAAATAAACCTTATTTTTATGGAAGACAATATGAATGTTCTTTACTTAGGACATTTATTTTTAAAATTTGAAAATTGCTTCTATAAATTATAATAATTATAAAAATATTTCACATGAACCATGAGTATTGTTGGTATGGCTATTGTGGCCCTAAGAGGGTTTGTCTGGCCTCGTTACCTTAACACTGGATCAACTATACACATATTATAAAGATTATCAACGCACGAACTAACAAAAATTATATATAATAGAATTTTTTTTTTTTACATATAAGGTTTACCAGCAACTTTCGCCATAATTTATCACAAATAACACAGTAAACTATTACCTACCTGTAAGGGCCATTAACTAAATTAGATCAGCTCCTTAACAACTAGTCTGAAACTATTGTCATGAAATGAGGCCTACCGCAGGTGTTACGGTTCTTCACAACTGGGAGTAAAAAATAATAATTTACATATTAAAAAAAAAAATTAATTTAAAGAAAAATATGTAATTAGACTTAGGTATAGATAAAAACAGGGAAATAGTTTTCTAGTTTTAACTGCATGTTGCAACACTGGTCTAAAGTAGGAGGGAACTGGACTGAACTTTCTCATAGGGTTGTCGGAGGGCTTTGTATAGTTTGAACAGTGCTCCCAATTTGATTAAATACTGAGATAGACAGGGGCGTAGCTAGGATTTTTAGCAGGGGGGGGGGGGGGCAAAGTTAGGCTACAGGGGTGTGGAGTATACCCCTGAGGGGGGGGAGACTCGGACCCCTAGCAGCTCCCCCTGAGTTTACGACTGACTGTAATACTTAAGCTGACTTTACATGAGCAGCAAAATTGCAAAGCGCAGCAGCAGCGAATGCACGCTGTGGTTTCTGTGCTTTTAGAATTAAATGACTCACAGCCAATAGCGTGCATTTGCTGCTGCTGCACTTTACATTCTTACTGCGCATGTAATATCAGCTTTAAGAGTATAAAGTATAATATAAATGAAGATTTTAGACAAGGAAATGAAATGAACGAATTCATGTATATTTAAATGTAATATGACTTGTTTTGTACATGTACATTTAAGTAAAGCACAATTTTCGTAATCTTGGTTTCTTGCACTGGCACGTGCCCCCCCTGCCACCCCCCCTTGGCTACGCCCTTGGAGACAGATATTATGGTTTTAGAGCATTAAACTGCAATAATGATGGTTATCGGTCACAACATACAGACGTTTACTTCTACTTAATTAAAATGTGCAGAGAGAATGCAATTTAGATGAATACATTTAAATAAAAAATAAAAATACTAATTAGAAAAGAAAAAATAAAATAAATAATAATAATGAATATGAATAACAATAAAAAGAAAGAGAGAAAAAGAAAATTAAACAAATAATAATAAAAAATAAATATGAATAATAGAAGAAGAAAAAAGTGAAATATTATAAGTAGATAAAAAAAAGTAAGTAATATAATAATTAGAAAATATGTATATACATGATAGTGTGTGAATGCATGTGTATGTATACATAAATATAAGCCAAAATAAATATTAAAAGTCCTCAAATGAGGAACAATATATAAAACTGGTAAAGAGGGCGCCAGTAGCTCAGTGGTATGCGTGCTTGTCTTCTGAGCTCAAGAACGTGGGTTCGAAACCCGACCGAGGCCCTTAGTTTATTTTATCTGGGAGGTAAAATAAACTTAAGCACGCCGTCCTTCGGATGGGACGTTAAACGATGGTCCCGAGCATGTACTCGGTAGGTACTCGTTAAAGACTCCTGCCCTAGGTGAATAAAAATTTAGGGTAGGCAAAATTTAGGACTCCCACAGTAGAGTCGGGCTCATGTCCACCAGAGTGACGAAAAAACGCTCTGGTAGTAAGCGATATGACCTCGTAGTTATAGCCCGGGCATGAGTCATAAAACCTAACCTAAAACTGGTAAATGGGAAATGGAGAAAACTAATTACACAAACTGAAATTTTTCATACATAATTAAATGTTGACAACTCTATGATAACTTAGAAGAGATACAGCTTAGGAAATAGATGGGACATCTTGAGGAAGGCGACCAGCCGATCTATGGCAGCATCGTCGTCACCTAGAGCTTCAAACAAATTCTTTGGAATCCCCTGTGCCGCTTCATGAAGTCCATATACGACCGGCATTCTTCGATGATGTGAATGAGGTCAGAATCACTCCAGAGGTGGCACACCTGGCGGTTCTTGTCTTAACCAAACAGAAAGCTAGGCGGGATTGACTTCCCTTGATCACTCTCTGCTTGTTGTCCTTTGCACCATACCACATGCGTTGCCAATCCTCAGCGATTCTTCATAGATGGAAGACGTATCTCTGCTGCAGATAGATTACTACTATTTCAAGAAGTCACTGAGACACTTCAATTGCAATAAATCATAATTTCATAATGGATTTGGAGAATATTTACGATTTCGACTACAAGATAGTCACAATGCCAATTCCGGTGGGAGGTTCCTCTGCCATGTACTACTCAGTCTGAGTGAGTACTAGTGAATGTGTCACTTGAAGAATGTTTTTGTTGTCATGTTCTGCCAGTTATATCAGTATCAAAAAAGTAACCTATGATTAAAATAATAGAACTTATTTTCTTTGGTGAAGTCTAATACCAGTGTCCTTTGGAAGAAAGTTTTCGGAAGAGTTTACGGCAGTTGTGCTCGGATAATAGGTTCGTATTAAGTTACTAACTGGTCCCTAAACGTTTCAACTGGCTAATACCTGTGATTATCTTCGGGTCAATTGAGGTGTTTGGCCGTAGCTCCTGGAAGTCGGGACCTCTCTTCGCGGTTCTCGAACAACAATGCTTAATAGAACGACTGGGGTATCTGACGAAGCTAAATGCCTGTTGTCATGCACGCTTTGCCTAGTTCCTCCACTCGTTTCCTGTCATCCTGGCCTCCAAATGTACCCCATAGTAGGTTCATATTACGTGAGAAATGTTAATATTTTGTTTGATTTTTTTGTACGATTTTTGTGTAACTTGGGAATCATATTGTCCCGGACTTCCTGCTTCAGAATGTGAAGATGGCTGATGTAGTGAGAAGTTTACATTAAATAAAAATGTATTTTACTTTATCATCGCCATTTATTTTATTATATTGATTTACTTTTACTTCCTTTTGTATATATTTATTATTGTGTACATACTTTATACTATAGTCAAACAGACATCAAATTTACCTATGGTTATTTGTAGCCATGTGAAAATATACAAATAAATAAACTATACTTTCACAATTAGTGTTCCGTGCCATCAGCCCCTCACTTAAATTAAACGTGTAAGGACAAAAGTTGGTCCTTACATCGTGAGAAATTTGTCGAAAAACTTTTTCTTATAACAATTGATCGCGCTAGAATTTTTTTATCCTGATAATTTTGGCTCAATCTACACCTAATTCTCAATGTTCATGTTTTTTTTTCAGATTTTTGTGAGCTACCTATCCTTTTGATGATATGGGTGGGAGACTACAATTTTTAAGAGTTTTTCCCAAAAAATGTATACCTACTGATTGTATATATACATATCTCTTGTTTAGCAATATTTATTTACGTTAAACCAAAACATGGTTATAGGAGACTTCATAAAAGAATATCTTATAAGAGATCCTTATAAGAGGATATTTGTGGAGAAGCTCTACCCAAAAAATTAAAATAAATAAAAAATAATATTTTTGTATAGAAAAAACAATTTTTATATCATGATTATTTTATTATTTTTGAACAATTTGAAAAAAAAAATATTTATCGTATCTCAACATTAAAATAATAAACAAACATCAAGAAAACTACTATTAAATAGATTATTTGAATAAAATAAACAGATGAAGATAAGTAAACTCAATAAATCTATGAACAATGAAGAAGTTCGAATAGGTTACAAAATGCGAGGAATTCTAGATCAACAATGAATGCAGGAAATAACTTGCTGACGAAAATTAAATGACTCAGTTGGTAAAAAAATTGTAAGCTGAGGATTGACTGAAAATATATTTGACATGTCTGCCATGGCCTGTGTGTCGCTTCCAGTGTGTCGCTTGTATTGACCTCCAGGAGCTGCGCGAGCATCAATGAGTGGACATTTTTATGACATGAAATATCCATTTTTACAGAATGGAGACACAAAGTGAGGGAGTAGAAGGGGCATACACAGCATTGTCTTGAATTTGGATTAAAATCTGAGATAACAGTCGTTTCAAAGCTTCCAAGACTAACTTCATTTGGTTAAAAGTCGAAAATGTGTCGGTGAATCACCGGCAATGTACTCGTTAAAGACCCATTATCGAGTTTGGTAAAATTTACTACTACTACCATAGTAAAATTCGGCTTATGTCCACCAGAGCGACGAATGAGTGCTCTGGTAGTAGGCGATATGTCCTCGTATTTAAAGCCCGGTCAAAGGTCACAATAACTAACTTACTATGTTGGCATGCCTTGTCTTCATTCGCTCCTGTTCAGTATGTAAGTTATGTAATATAGGGATCCTACTTGTAGCTTTACTAGAAGGTAATGTAAAGTTGGCTTAACTTAGCTTTATTGGACCCATTATATAAGTTGAGTAGTATAGGGATCCTACTTGTAGCTTAACCAGAAGGTAATGTAAAGTTGGCTTAACTTAGATTTATTGGACCCATTATATAAGTTGAGTAGTATAGGGATCCTACTTGTAGCTTAACTAGAAGGTAATGTAAAGTTGGCTTAACTTAGCTTTATTGGACCCATTATATAAGTTAAGTAGTATAGGGATCCTACTTGTAGCTTAACTAGAAGGTAATGTAAGGTTGACTTAACTTAGCTTTATTGGACCCATTATATAAGTTATGTAGTATAAGGATCCTGCTTGTAGCTTAACTAGAAGGTAATGTAAAGTTGGCTTAACTTAGCTTTATTGGACCCATTATATAAGTTAAGTAGTATAGGGATCCTACTTGGAGCTTAACTAGAAGGTAATGTAAGGTTGACTTAACTTAGCTTTATTGGGCCCATTATATAAGTTAAGTAGTATAAGGATCCTGCTTGTAGCTTAACTAGAAGGTAATGTAAGGTTGGCTTAACTTAGCTTTATCTGCAGTCACTTATATAAATCGCTACATTAGCTTATGACTACCAACAAGCAAAAAACCTTTAAACTATGGATTTAAGTTGGGTAAATCTCCGAATGGAGGTTCGTGATGAAGTTAGATGCGAACATGCGATATTCTCATTTGGTCGAGACCTTTTTACAAGCGGAAATAACGTATTAGGGTTTTGCATGGTGTTCGTGTTGTATCAACCCTTCCACAGCCACACACGTTTCTTATAAACCCTTATAAGTTCTAATCTACACTCATTTCGTTTTGTTATCCTAGTTTATTTTTTTTTTTTCTCAAATTATAAATATCTTGTAGAACAATCTTTCTTGCTAAGTCTCTTTATTGTTTGTAGATGTAATTTTTGCTATGTTTCATGTTGGAATCTGAACAAAACGGATTTTATATGTTTGGATTTGACGTTAAAAAGATCTGGGTAAGCTAGGTAATCGGTTAGAAATTCGATGAAGAGTTAGTAAATTATGACTCATGGCCGGGCTTTAACTATGAGGTCATATCGCCCACTACCAGAGCGCTATTTCGTCACTGTGATGGACATGAACCAGACTCAATAGTCTGTCAAATCAATGTGGAGTTTTCAACGGAATTTCATGTTTTCCGACTTCTAGATACAATATTTAAAAAAAGTCTGTCTGTGTGTCTACAAACATGATAACTCCCAACAAAATGAATGTATTGATACGAAATTTTATATATGTAAGTATCTAGAATCCTCTAAGGACGAGGGGCTTAACACAAAAATCTCAATAACTGCCGATCTAATGATTGTATCGACATGAAATTCTATATTTAAATTCAGAACCCCATAAGGATGGCACCTATTAATTAATTAAATTTCCAAGAAATCGGTCGAAGGGAAAGAGGTAACTAGATAAGGGAGTCTCAAATACCCACACAATTTGATAAAGGTTTCAGAAGCCACTGAATCAGAAGTCAAATATTAAGTTTTATTAGCTGTGGATTCGCTTTGGAGGGAGAGTGAAAACTTATTTGATTAATTTGTGCTGTGGAATTAAATAACCGATCATACACTGACGACTTTATGATGAGGGGCGCCGGTAGCTCAGTGGTATGAGTGCTTGTCTTCTGAGCTCAAGAACGTGGGTTCGAAACCCGACCGAGGCCCTTAGTTTATTTTATCTAGGAGGTAAAATAAACTTAAGTACGCCGTCCTTCGGATGGGACGTTAAGCGATAGTCCCGAGCCTGTACGATATCAGGTACTCGTTAAAGACCCCTGTTCAAGGTGAATAACAATTTAGGGTAGGCAAAATTTAGGACTCCCACAGTAGAGTCGGGCTCATGTCTACCAGAGTGACGAAAGAGCGCTCTGTTAGTAGGCGATATGACCTCGTAGTTATAGCCTTGGCATGAGTCATAAAACATAACCCAACCTAGCTTATTATTTTATGAAATTTGTTGATTTCTGGAGCAATAATATTTTTTAAATTTCCAGTAGACCTGAGGGTGAATGAGTAACTTCCACATAAGACCAGAAAGTTATCAATATAATTTTCTTTATGCACCCCCTCTCATGGCTACGCCCTGGTGGAAATGGTGATTAGTAAGAAAAGCCTATCAAGGTGGACAAAGCCTTCTATAGAAGTCCAAAGTGAACACTAATCAAGAAGAGCTCATCAGATCAAGGTCACACACACACATACACACAAACACACATCTTACAATACAACCATTTTCTCCCTTCCTCTCACTCTATCTTATTTTTATTTTTCAATTCTCTTTTTTAATTATCTCAGCCTGAGTTTGAATGGGCTGGAGGATGAATGGAGGCAGTCTGGGCCTACAAGAAATTCTAGGTCTCTGTCCAGGCAGGGAGTAATCTTAGAGGTAGCTGGACCCCAAGGCCACTCTTAGATAGTAAAACATACGTGAGGGAGGACGCTGAAGTCATGCAATCAAGGTAACCAGAAGTGTTGCAGAAGGAGAGTACTCTGAGAAGCTGAGATCTGATCAGAATGGTGACAGTAGATCTGGCCAAGAAACCTGCTATCATAAGATAACATGTGCCTTGGGAGTGCTGATAATGACCAGTATCTTCCCTCATTGTCTCTTCTCTTCAGCTCTCCTCTCCCTGTCGGTCTGCCTCCACTGCTAGTCAGAGGCTAGGCAGATCCTGGGGTAAGGAGGACCGCCCACACCCCCGAGACCTCTACCTCAGTTTAGTTGTAGGAATGAGGACAGTATCATGCGGTGATGTTCCGGGAGGTTTCGGAGCTAAACAGTTCTTATTATTATGATTTATCATATAATTTTGTACTTAGTTTTCTTTATTTTGTCTTAGTGTACGTTTACTTTATCATCACCTTTGATATAGCCCATTTATTTTATGATATTTATTTATTTTTTTAAAAATAATAATAATAAATTTATTTCAGCTAAACCAATACATGGTAATAGGATACGTCAAAAGAATTTATACATTAAGATAGCTTATGGGTCATTCCATCTATAATCGGACAGAAATTAATCAACCACCGCCAATTTTACTGAAATCAATTTTTTTCGACTTATTGCTAAGAAAAAACAATATTGAGCCTATAAAAAACATTGAAATATTTTTCTTTTCAGTTTTGAACGAATAATATCGATTTTAATGAAAATCTATGGACTTTTTAAACAAATGCTTTTACAAATCATCTGAAACTATACAAAAAATGATTCTACACTGCATTTCGGTAGCCGGGAGTCTATTCTATCAAAAAATTGTGCGAACAGATTTTTTTTTCTATACAGACTCGAATAATAGCTTAAATAAGAAAAAAATGAGCAAAATTTCAAAAATTAATTCCTCAAAAACACAATTTCCGATTTTGCTGAAATTTTTACACATGTTTCTTCAGAGTCTAAACTATTTTCATGAAAAATTTCAGCCATGTCTTTTAATACTATTCAAAGATATGACAATTTACACTTTAGAAGAACAATTCAACGAATCGACTTTCTTCCTGGTGTTTATCAAAAAAAAAAAATACTATTTTTGGGAATTTAATTCTTTTTTCGATCATTATAAATTATCTACAGTGTTGATTATATATATGCATTATAAATAACATTCAAACTCTGTGCATCTATACGATTATTTCATGGAGTTGTATTTCGCCACAGCTCATGGAAAAGGACCCAGTGACGGCTTAGGTGTTCATTTGCATCGAAAGATCAAATGAAAATTCATAACATGAAGATGGAAAGAAGATTCAAGAATGCTGTGGAAATCAGAGGGATCAGGAAATTGCATGCATGTTTGCCACTAGCTGATGGTAACGCAGAATTGAAGACTCATTCTTGGATTGTACGCGGTGTCCAATATGAAGTTTCCAAAAATTACAATGAAAATGCACATGGGCCTCTCTTTACTCGGTAAAAATTAAGTCTTTTACTTTCATATATTGTTGAAAATTTACAAAATTATAAAGTAAATCAATTTTTCAGGTCAACCAGGAAACGCAAGACTGTAGGATGAACACCAGAAGGAAGTCGATTCGTTGAATTGT
The DNA here is from genome assembly GCA_963662175.1 of Aradus depressus. NCBI lineage: Eukaryota > Metazoa > Arthropoda > Insecta > Hemiptera > Aradidae > Aradus > Aradus depressus. The sequence goes on from OY759214.1 coordinate 24,557,008, forward strand.
TCTTCTAAAGTGTAAATTGTCATATCTTTGAATAGTATTAAAAGACATAGCTGAAATTTTTCATGAAAATAGTTTAGACTCTGAAGAAACATGTGTAAAAATTTCAGCAAAATCGGAAATTGTGTTTTTGAGGAATTAATTTTTGAAATTTTGCTCATTTTTTTCTTATTTAAGCTATTATTCGAGTCTGTATAGAAAAAAAAAATCTGTTCGCACAATTTTTTGATAGAATAGACTCCCGGCTACCGAAATGCAGTGTAGATTAATTTTTTGTATAGTTTCAGATGATTTGTAAAAGCATTTGTTTAAAAAGTCCATAGATTTTCATTAAAATCGATATTATTCGTTCAAAACTGAAAAGATAAATATTTCAATGTTTTTTGTAGGCTCAATATTGTTTTTTCATAGCAATAAGTCGAAAAAAATTGATTTCAGTAAAATTGGCGGTGGTTGATTAATTTCTGTCCGATTATAGATGGAATGACCCTTATAAATTAGATTTATAACTACTTGAGTCTAACACGTCTATGATTAGTAGTAATAACAAAACTATTAAAAAAAGTAAAATGAAATTAATAAAAACTGAACAAATAAATACTTAAAAATATATGAGTTCATAAACAAAAGTAATACATGATACGTTTATAATAAGTAAACACATTTTTCAATTTAATAAAAATTAAGATAACTATTTTTCAAAAAAAAAAAACTTTTCGGAAGTGTTTTTATGCCAACGATGTTTCGGGACCTTGTTAGGTCCCATCATCAAGTCCTGTTTACTTTTACCTTCATATTATTTTGTGAATACTTTATATTGTTATTGTTATTGTTATTACTTTCTGTATATATTTTATATTATAATCAAACAGACATCAAATTGACCCATGGTTATTTGTAGCCGTTTGTAAATATACAAATAAAATAAAAAATAAATGGGAGGAGTGATGCTGTAATAATATATTTTTTCTTTATAGTTAGTTATTATGACTCATGCCCGGGCTTTAACTACAAGATCATATCGCCTACTACCAGAGTGCTTTTTCGTCACTCTGGTGGGGGAGGTTCCTATCCTAAATTTTTATTCACCTAGGGTAGGTGTCTTTAACGGGTATACCTACCTTACATCGTACAGATTTATTTTACCTCCCAGATAAAATAAACTAAGTGCCTCGGTCGGGTTTCGAACCCGTCACTGAGCTACCGGCGCCCTCTCTTTCTTCATATAAATATCCATTAAATCTTATATTGAAGTGACTACAAATATTATTCTTGTCAGATGTTGCATGTTTAATGGCGGCCAGATAGTGAGCTCCGGGACAAACCATCTGGTCTACGTTGTGCTTCCGCTCCTTTGTGTTTCTCAGTCTGGTTCCGATCAATTGCACCCATAGCTAAATATTAACATGAAAATCACCATTTTAGATTATTCAAAGAATCCTCCACTGGTCAGCTACCTCAGTATTATAGTAATATGCATCTTTTGAGTTCTATCTAACGGGAATTTAAATCACAAAAGATTGTCCTAGGTATTATTGCTATCTGGGGCAGAAGAATACGGCTAGCGTCTGTCTATTGTATGATTATAGTAGCCACAACAAACAACAAACCTATGATTCTTTAAACGTGGGAAAAACATTCTGTTATTGGGTATAAGAAAGACACTCCCAGATTTACGATGTACAATATAACCGGAAACCCGGTAACGCCAACACATACCCAGTATTTCAGGTATGATGAATATGATTCTCGGATGAAACATTAAGCAATGTCCTGAGACTGTGCGATATCAGGTGCTCGTTAATGTTAATTAAAAAGCGACGAACGAGCGCCCTGGTAATAGGCGATATGATCTGGAGTTAAAGTCCTAACATGAGTCACAAAAACAAACAAACAAAGCTGATGAGCAGTGCCGGATTAACCTATAAGCAAACTAAGCAATTGTTCAGTCCCTCACGTCTCGGGGGCACCAAGTCCGCAATGCTATTTTTTAAATAGTTATTTATTTAAATAGTTAATTATTTCTCAATTTTTATTTTTATTTATTCGTAAATCTGCTATCATTTTTAATTAAAACTGGAACTAATATGTTAAATATAAAAACATTTATGGGTCGCATAATTTTTTTCATACCCTGCCATAAACTTCGGATGGAAGACCAAATATCAAATCCTGATTATGATGATACTGAGGAAGAAGAAATATTTGACGAAGAAGTGCACGTATATGATGAACGAATGGCGTATTTGGATGAAAGAGAAATTTAAATGTTTTAATAAATTAAATTTGAAAAAATTGATTTTCTTATTTTCTCGCTTAATTAATTTTGTCTTTGTTTCGTTCAATCGAGCTTTAGTATTGAACTTTCCAACATAAGTAAGACGTTAATTTTAACAATAGTGAGACGGGGCCATAAGCTCAGAATGCTTAGGGCATCTAATAGTCTTAATCTGGCACTGCTGAAGAGAGAGGTGACAAAATTGTGGTAACGTGCCAGAGAGGTTTTTGAAAAAGATTTCTACTTAGAGGTAGAAGAGGAATTTCCGGATTCAAAGTGCCAGAGAGGTTCTAAAAGATAAATTCCAGGATTCAACGTGCCAGAGAGCTTGTAGAAGAAGAGTAGAAAAGGATTTACTGAATTCAAAGTGCCAGAGAGGTTGTAGAAGAAAATATTATTACAGAGAAGTAGAAAAGGAATTTCAGAAAGGAAAGTCCCAGAGATGTTGTAGAAGAAGAGGTTACTACAGAGAAGTAGAAGAGGAATTTCTGAATTCAAAGTGTCTAAGAGGTTGTAGAAAAAGAGGTTAGTAGAAGAAGAGTAGAAAAGGATTTACTGAATTCAAAGTACCAGAGAGGTTGTAGAAGAAAATATTATAACAGAGAAGTAGAAAAGGAATTTCATAAAGGAAAGTCCCAGAGATGTTGTAGAAGAAGAGGTTACTACAGAGATGTAGAAGAGGAATTTCTGAATTCAAAGTGTCTAAAAGGTTGTAGAAAAAGAGGTTAGTAGAAACAAATAGAATATGAATTTCTGGAGGTAAAGTGCCAGAGAAGATGTAGAAGAAGAGGTTACTACAGTGAATAATGATTATTCCTTGTAGTAGGTGAGTTGGTGTGGAAGCAAGTAAGCAGAGCTAGTTTAGCGTCTGAGGAAGAGCAGGTCTGGATGGTAGATGGAGAGATGGGGTTTTATAATGTGTGGAGCTAGCTCGGAAGCTAAACGCTTCCATTGTGACCATGTTCTTCATCAGAGCCTTCAAAGGAGCGAGGCTTTAATTTGGATCAGACAATGTTGCCAGCTACCGTCCTCATTATCCTCCGACCATTGTCCTCTCCAAGGTATTTAATAACTAATTATCTCGGCCATAGCTACTTCATGGCCTCCCTTTTCAATACCACATTTCTATGCAACCATTCATAACCGACATCTTTCAATACTAGGCTACACCAAATCAATACTCACTTTTTCCACTGGTTATATTCCGGCTCTTCTATGCTATTTTAGTATCGAGTATCAACAGAACTGGAATTATATTGGCAAAGTAATTTTAAATGTTTAAAAATTATTTATTTATTTATTTATTGTTTTTACAATGTAATAGACAATTTTCAACTGAGAGTAAACAATATGAAAACAAAATCATCGGCGATTTACCAGCAAAATAGTACTTCCCCCGAACCGTTTGCGCTATTATTCAATAGTTGACTTACATAGGGGATTCTAAATCCTCATACTAAATTTTGCCTCGATAAATTCATTACATTGGCAGTTGTCAGGGTTTTGCATTGAACCAACCTTTGCTTCTGCTGATTCTGCTGAAAATCGATAGGTGTTGTTCTTATGGGTTTCTGGTCACACATATAAAAGTTTGTGTCGAGACATTCATTCTATCTGTTATTAGAGTTTTGTGTTAAGCCTCCTCCCTAATCCCCCCCCTTCTCTTTGGTCAATTTGGCTAAAAATCAATAGATACCGCTGTTAGAGGATCCTGGATATATAATAATAATATTAAATTTATTTCCGTTAAACCAATACATAGTAATGGGATAAGTCATAAGAAATTATACATTAAGATAGCTTATAAATTAGATTTATAACTATTTGAGTCTATCACGCGTATGATTAGTAATAACAAAACTATTAAAAAAAGTAGAATAACATGAATAAAAACTAAATAAATAAATACTTAAAAATATATGAATACAAAGAATAATAATATTAATACATAGATATATTTCTCAATTTAAGAAAAAATTAGAAAAACTATTTTTAAAACTCTTCCGGAAGTATCTGTATCACAAGGATAATTCGGGACGTCCTTACGTCCCTTCATCAGGTCCCAATGTGCGAAATATAGAAAAGAAAAAGAATGTAACAATAACAAATAAGTAAATAAATAAAATATATAAATTAATAAATAAAAAATTATAAATAAATTAATAGATCTATATAATAATAATAAGAAGAAGAAATAAACAAAAAACTGATAATAATTTACATATACAATTTCCTGTTGATACATTTATTCTAACGCGAGTTTACAGACTTTTTTTTCCATATAATCATTAAAAACTTCGCTCGAATTTATTTGAATTTTCTCGAATTTTTGACCGATCACATAGTACTCCGTATTGCTGGTAAAGTAATATGATCACAAAGACCTCGGGCAGTGATCACAAAGACCTCGGGGCAGGAGGTCACGTGACCAACGACAATTCAGTTTATGTATTGTTATTGATATCGCAGTGTAATGTTATGTTCCAAATGTGTATGACTATTCAATGAATTTGATAATAAATGTTCAGTGTGAATGGGCTTAACAGAATTCCAGATCAGTACAACGCATAGCAAAACGGTCTTGTAGACTCTCAGTTTGTGTTTGAGGTAAAGTTGAGATCACTTGTCTAGTAATCGTTTCAGAAGTTCAAATTGTCGTTTCTTTGTAACACGTTTGTTCTTCAAGCAGTGTTGTTGAGAGATTTCGTGACGCCCATTCGTGATTTGAAGATTACTCCATAAGATACTAATCAAACGATGAATGATTATTGTGATGATACTGAAGAGTGTCATTGAGACAGACCAGAAGGCCAACCTCCACTCTTCATCATACTGAATGTTGAACCTGAGAGGAGCTTAAATGTCCGGTCCCATAATTCAGAAATAATAAAGAAAGAAAAGCAAATTAAATGGAAATAAACAATATATATTTGAATGTAAGAAACATAAAGAAAATAACATAAATAGTCTTAGAATGTTCATGAAAAAATGACAGAAAATAAAAATTATACTGCACAAGTCTACTAGCAATTATTGGCCAATAATAAACTAGACTAAATACCGATGGGGAGCCCCCGTGAGTACACAGTTTCGTCCAAAATTCTCAGCAAATGTTCTGAGGGTCTCGATGTAGAGACAAGCCACAGTCGTGGTAGTGGCGGCGTAGAGGTACATGGACCTCACTGGATGAAAATAGATGCGTGTGTGCAGTGTAGGGTGCACACCTCACTGGTCAGGAGTAGATGGAATACTGCCCTCTCTAGGCTTATCAAAGGTAATCCTCTTCTATGTTTATAGAGAAGGCTTCCAGGGGGTGGGGCCTATTTTTATAAATAAAAATACTCATCTCGAGTTTACAAAATATAAAAACAAAACAATACACTAAATTTAAATTTAAAGAAAATTATTTGCTGGCCCAAACACTGAATACAAAACGTTTTTCAGATTCCAGTTGTTATCTTCCAGGGATAATTGAGGTGGAGCTGAAATATGATTTCATTTAACAAAATAACATTCGGATGACAACAATATATAAAAAAATTGAGGAATATCCGGAATCCAGTGGTACTTCTGTGACCATCGGTACACAAACAGGATCTCATTTAAAAACAAAAGAAGTTCATTTCACGTTTGGTCAAATATGTTTCACTTGAACGTAGAGACATAAACAAAGAGAGGAACTGAAGTCAACGGCTGGCTAATGGGTAGTTCCGGAGAGGAGGCTATTGTACCCAAAACAATCACCCGGTAAAACACATGGGTCCACAGTTTCCAGGTACGAACGGTCCGATGTCGATTAGCGACCAGAAAGGAGTTTCATGGACTGATACGGAAAGGTGGACGGACCCTACTGACCCAGATGACAGGCCTTCCGCAACCCGTGGATCAATTAGATTGAATTAGAGTAACTTTCGTCAATGACATTTACACATATATTTTACTTTCTTATACTTTTGGGTGTATTATAATCGTATCAAAATTCGAGATCGAGTTTCTAACGGAATTTTAACCTATGAACCGTTTCGACCATTTTCGAATCTATGTGTTTATGTAATTGGTACATTGTGAGCGCTCTAACTCATAAAGGATTAGTTAGATAAACTTTTTTACAAAATGAATATTCTTATAGTTAAGTATATAAAATAAAATAAAATAAAAAATATCCATACAAAGAATTGTAAATAATAAGCAATATAACAACTAAATAAAAAGATACCAATAATATTGAAATAGTAAAAATGGACCTGCTTTTTAATATGAATAGTGCAAGCAACCAGGATAAAAGAAACAATTCAAAAATTATATAAAACCAGATATGACATGAACATGAATAAATAAATAAAAAAAAATAATAAAAAAAATATATATCCATCTTACATGCAACAAATTAAATTATGTTATTCTTTATTTTCAAGGCAACAGTAGAAAATATAAATAAATTGTTAATTTTTCTAACTTCTAAATTATTTAAAATATGCACAAATGTTTCTGAGTAATATTCTGGTCTATTGGTGAGATAATTGTGGAGAAATGCTCGCCTGGGGATACACAAAGAGGGACAATAGAACAAAAATGTATGAGGTCGTCCTTTTCGTCTAAGGTACAGAGCCTGCAGACACTTCCAGGACAAACTTATACCTAAGCCCGAAAGGATCGTAGTAATGAATGAGAAATTTGAAATGAAGGTGTCACATGTACTAACTTAGATATGATTAGATTCTGACTGAATTTTTTTTTTTTTACCAATAGCTATTTACAACTGTATAAAAATAAATACAACAAGCAAATGTGCTAATAAAGAGATAATGGCAATGTCAAAATGTCAAGAGGGGAGAAATTACCCAATGGTGACACTTCCCTAATCACTGATTTCCTCTCATTTGTATCTAATCACTGTCGCTGCTGCTAAGGAGGTCTCTAGGCCATTGACCCTTAAGCTGTTGTTAGGGAAGTACGGCAGAATGGAGGGCACGGACTAGAGGATTATTGTGGAAACTAAGAAGGGCAAATAACTTTTTATATTTGGATTTAGCGACTTTGGTGACAAAAGGTACGTTAAGGTCAGTGTGAAGAGTTTTATTGGAGACATAATAAGGAGCATTGGCTATTTTACAAAGGATTTTGGATTAAAGGGATTGGATGCGCTGGAGATTGGAAGCCTTGGCAGAGCCTTGTATATAAGTCGTTTTGTTTTCAAAGTTAAATCAGACGAAAATTCTGACCTAAACAAATTTTACAAGATACCGCTTATAATCATGACGTAATCAAAATTTTTTTTTAAAATAAAAGCTGTAGAAAAAACTAAAAAATAAATTTTATATGAAATACGATTTTTGAAAGGCGGCAAACCTGTACGAGATACATGGCAAAAACCGTCTTAAAGTGAAATCTCGAAACCGATCGAGAGAAAAGTAGTAGAAAAAAATCATTCATATATTAAAGATCATCCGTATGGCGTAAGTAAAGGAAATAAAATATTTCAAAAATACGTCAGAACAAACAAATCCCTAACTGTAAAGATATGGGGGTGTCCTAGTTGAAAGTCCAATTTCACCAAAATCAACCGAAAAGCAGGGAGGGGGTTCAGGTAATAAATGTATCTACAAAAAATTTAGTATGAGGATTCTACGTAAACGTATATAAATAATAATAATAATACATTCATTTCCGTTAGACCAATACCTGGTAATAGGATACGTCAAAAGAATGAAAGCTTTGTAACAAATAATGTTTTTTGGATATGAAACACGATTTTTTTTTTATTGTGGTTACTTTATTCTTTTTGAACAGTGAGAATAAAATTCCGTTTCCGTGTAAAGGGTTTCCTCTAACATAAACATTTTTAATTGAAATTAACATTTTTTTATTGTATCTATTGACTTCAAAAAGTGTGGAAGGGCATTAAATAAATTAATTCCGTTATGAGTTATACTTTTTTCAAAAAGAGAATGCAAATATAACTATACAAAACGGATAAATTGTTCGAGATGTCAAGACGTGCTTAAATTTATAAGGAAGATCCAGAAAAAAATGTTTGGATGACCAGCTGGACAATCTCAGGATGCTGAGTACGAGATTAAAGGGAAATCCTGTGACATCCAAGAAGTAATTATGATAACGTTGTAAATACAGGTAAGGAAAAAATGATAACAAATTTAGCATATTCATGAAGGTGCCCCTTTTAAGGATGTAGACTTGAGATAATTGTCTTTGAAGGATTTCTTTCGATAAAAAAAAAAAAAAAGTGGTTATCAGTCTAACCCTTCCTCATGAGTTATATTCAAAGAATAAATAAAACAAACTTGATTTTCGAAATATTGTTTATTCTACAAGAAATTTATTACTAAACTACCCGTTTCGGCACTATACCATCATCAGGTTTAATTATAATATATGTTTGCTGAGTTGCTCTCAAGGGGTTGGTTGCACTTTCGAATTTTTAAAAATATATATTTTTTTTTTTCAAAAACTGGGGTAAAACTAAAATTAAATATAAAATTATTATATTCTAACCATCATTGGATACATTATTAGGACTTTGGATTGAAAGGACGTTGGATGGCTAAGTACAACCCGATAGTTCTAGTCCGTATGTCCAATTAGGTCTTAAGATGGTCTTGTAGATAGTCAGTTTATTAAAGGTAAAGCAATCCAAATCTTCTGTTGAGTACTTGTCGTTTCAGTCTTGTATGGTGGGTTCCAGGTCAATCTTTGGTCGACGTAGAATCCAAGATAGCGGACTTGGTTGAGTTTGCCATCTACATATATATATTTATAAATGAAATTTATATATCTGTCCAAATGACATTTAATGTGTGAGTGGGCGAACCAGTTAAATTGGAAGAAACAGGACCGGCTGGACAGAATCCAGACTTGTCTGTCAGACCATTTATCAATGGTTATTGATTATAATGTAATAATTATTATGATTTTGGAAATTAGCTAATATCTCATTAATAAATTTAAAACAAAACAAAATTACAATAGTCCCTTTCATTTTTTTAGTATTTTTCTTATTTACAGGCAGAAATTAGTCGCATATCCTGGAAGTTAACTACAACCTCACTTATATGGACATCTACTGTTACGACTACTTGAAGCTGAGGACAAACATCGAGAGGACGAGAGTGATATGGAGGAGTGTCCAACGTCTTCAACAGGCAGAAGAGTAACAAAGACCGACCTGACGACATATACCACTTCTTTATGGAGTGTCCAGCCTTCAGCCAACTTTTAGAAGAAAGTACAAGGGAGAAGGCACTGACCAGCGCACAATTTCACATCAAAAATCCTTCGTACAATAGCCAATACTCGTTACTACGTCTCCAACAAAACTCTTCACACCTTAATGTATCTTTTGTCACCGAAGTTGCTAAATCCAAGTATAAAAAATTATTTTCCTCTCTTAGTTCTCACAATAATCCTCTAGTCCGTGCCCTCCATTCTGCCACACTCCCCAACGACGGCACACGCGTCAATGGCCTAGAGATCTTCTTAGCAGCAGCAGTGACAGTGACAGTGATTAGTTACAAATGAGAGTAACTCAGTCACTAGGGAAGTGTCACCACTGTGTAATTTCTCCCCTCTTGACATTGCCATTATCTCTCTCTTAGCACATTTTCTTGTTGTATTTATTATTTATACAGCTGTAAATATCTATTTGTAAAATCAAAATAAAAAAAGTAATGTATTTTAAATTGTAATGCAGAGAACTATGTATTTAAAATTGATAGTTTTAATTAAAAAGGATTAATTAACCAACCACTTTTGTACAGAACACTCTCCCTCCACCTCCCATCCTTCATATTCATATCATTCTGGGAGAAATGAATATATATATAGTAACTCTTTATTTTGAATATTTACAATCAGTATAACCATAAGTAAATTTGATAAATGATACGTGGAACAAATAAAAAAAAAAAAAAAAAAATAATAATAAATTTAAAAAAATAAAAATAAAATAATAATAGAATTGAAAAAAAAAATAGAATAAATAAATTTAAAAAAAAAAACACATCGAAAGCATAGTTATGTACAAAATAATAGGTAAAAAAAAATATAAATAAATAAATAATAATAAACATAAACATAAAACATTATAATAAAGATAAAATAAAATCGATATAAAAGCCCTTCAACTCGAGACCCCTCGAATGAATATATGTAAGTAATTTGTTGGCTTCAGCGGTATTGTTTATTTGTACATCGTGATTCTGAGAGTGATTTTCTTATACCCAGTGATGCCAGTATGACAACAATTTCAGAGAGTGAGAGCATTTTTCCGTACAAAAAAGTCTTGTACTGGACACAATATGTACATTGTTATGATATATTGTCTAATGAACCCAAAATTGGTTGTAATTGGATAGTAATTGTTTGAACTTTTGGGCCTGACAAACCCCACTGGACCGTTGCAGGGTTAAATGGGGTACAAAGCCGTGATGTTAGCTGGAGCGGTGTGCTGCTTTTTGCGGGGGAGAGAGGCAATCAGAGGCCCATTGAAGGAGTTGCCAAGTCATTTACTAATTAATATCAAGAGGGGGGGGGGGGGGGGGCAGTGCATTGTGGAAAGGTTAATGTCATTTAAGGGGGGCGCACCCACCACAACACTCAACTGTCAGCACTCGAAACTTCAATCAGGCTGCAGCATTTCTGTAATAGTTGAGGCTGTGTGGGCTAGTGCATAGTACGATCATTTGTGTTTATGGGAAGGTGGAAGCTCAAATAGACAGAGTGCGCAAAAAGGGACAGTAGACCATAATAAAATAAGAAATCAGACAAGTAACATAAAATATATATATTGGGGTACTTACAAAAGTTCAGGGCACCGACTCACAACAACAACAAAATTTATTTGGACCAGCAAAAAAAGGTACTATACACAAATATATAAGAAAATTAAGGGTTTAAAACAGGAAGTCCTGGTACAGTCTTTGTTTGAGTCGCCTCCCAGGAGTAGGCGCTCCTAGACTGTAGTGTACAGCCCCGGAACAATGCACTAGGGCTTCGTGGTGGTTCTTCACTAGTTTCTCGATGTGAGCTGCAAAAAGAGGAACACCCAATTCTTCGTGGATTTTGTGATTCCTGACAAACCAGAGTGCGTTTGTTGCTATTCGGAGTACTTTATTCTGGAATGTTTGTAGTCGTTTCATGTTAGTGTTGCTAGTACCGATCCAGACTGGGCAGGCATATGTTAGAAGTGGAAGTAGGAGTGTCTTGTATAGCAGAATAGTACACGTGTGTTTAAGTGGCGTGTTTCTGTTTATGAGAGGGTAGAGGGTGTTGAGTCGTGAATATGCTAGCTGCAGTTTTCTGTTAACGTGTAGTTTCCATGTGAGCCATGTATCTAAAAGTACTCCAAGATAGCGCACACCCTGGTCCTTAGGATTCCAGAGAATCGGGAGGTCATCAATTCGCAGCTTGATTTGTTCTTCTATGGAGAATCTGCGAAGAGTGAAAATTTTGGCTTCGGTCTTCCCTGCGTTCAGTTGGAGCCTCCATTTTGAAAACCAGTGAGAAACTTCTGTCAGGGCTTCCTGGAGCTGTTCAATGGCGACGGAGAGGACACCATGCTGACAGGCGATCATTGTGTCATCGGCATAGGTGGCTAATGTTGCCGTGGGAATTTCGGGGATGTCTTGCATGAACAAATTGAAAAGTAGAGGGCTCAAAATAGCACCTTGAGGGACCCCGGCTCTTATTCTTTTCTGAGTGCTCATTGCGTTGCCCACTTTAACTTGAAATGTTCTGCCGTGGAGAAAAGACGTAATAAGTTGAACAATGTATCTGGGTGCCAGGCTTTTCTTCAGTTTATATATCAGCCCCTCATGCCAAACGGTGTCGAAGGCTGCGGCTACCTCCAAAAATACGGCGGCAGTGTATGTCTTCGCCTCAAAGCCATGGACGATCATTTCGGTCACCCGTTGGAGCTGCTGAACCGCCGAGTGCTTGGCTTTGAACCCAAACTGGTGGGACGGTATGGTGCCTTCTAAACATTGAAGAAGTCTTTTATAAATTATCTTTTCGAAAAGTTTAGACATTGAGTTTAAAAGACTTATTGGCCTATAGCTTTCGGGGTCTTGTTTCGGCCTGCCTTGCTTATGAAATACAACCACGAATGCATTTTTCCACGTGTCAGGAAAGTATCCCCTCCTCAAACAGCCATTGAACAGCCCTGTCGATATGCGATGCTTTTTGGAGGCAGGTTTTTCAGGACGATGTTGGGGATGAGGTCTTCACCAGGGGCGTTCTTGTTGGGGAGTCTCTGAATGTACAGTGTGATTTCGGATGGGTTCGTGTACTGTATGTGTGGTTCTGCGGTGTGGAGTGGAGTGGAAAGAAATTCGTGGACTGTGTGGAGTGTTTCGTGATCTTGTGTGTCATGAGTTCTGAATTTCTGTTCAAGGTGTTGAGCCACTAGCTCACTCTTGTCTTTGTCCGTTGTTACAGTAGTCTGTCCGTCTGTCAGGGGCGGGAGGCCGGGATCTTGTCTGAGGAGGCATCGTGTTTCCTTCCAAAGGTTGCTGTCTCCAGGCGTAAAGTCGCTGGTGTATTGTCGGTATCTGTTGATTCTGTCATTGTCCAATTCCCATCGTATTACTCTCGTCAGTCGGTTCAGCTCTCTTTTCTCTTGTGGATCGCGTGTTCGTTGCCAGTGTTTACGGAGTGTATTTTTGTCGTGTATCATGTTAAGTATGCGTATAGGGGTCTTGTTTTGTTGAATGTTGCGTTGGTCCTTGTAGTGATTATATGTTGAATTGTGTATCGAGGTGTAAATAGCTTGAATGAAATATTTCAGTGAGTCGTCTATGTCTTCAGTATTGTCGTAATGCAAAGGGATGTCTATGTTTTTGTCCATCTCCCATCTAAACGCGTCCCAATCTATTTTCCCCTGTATCAGTCTTGGCAGATGTTCTGCCTGTTTCGGGTTCACTTTGAAGGTACACACGACTGGAAGATGGTCTGAGTCGAGTTCTGTCAGTGGTTCGTGATAAAGGGGCAAAGTAAAATTTTGTACTAGTCCAATGTCCAGGAAGTCTGGGAGGTATCTCTGTTGTGTAGGATAAAATGTCGGTTCGTCCGGTGCTGATATCTGTACGCCCAGGTTATTAATTATGTTTAAGAGTCTTGTCCCGTTGTTGTTTGTCCGTCTACATCCCCAAATTGTGTTTTTACTATTTAGGTCACCTAGAAATATGGTCGGCCCCCCAGTGAAAATGTGTTCAAAATCTGTCTGGTGAATTCTGATGCCTGGTCGGTGATATGCTGAGATTATGTTAAGTGTTCTGTTGTTGTCGAGTGTGAGTGTGGCCCCAACGGCTTCCAGCTGTTGAAGTGTGGGTAAGAGAAGCTGAGAGTGTGCGAGGTTCCTTTTTATACAAACAGCGACGCCTCCAAATCTGGTTTGTCTGTCCTGTCTGTATATGGTGTACCCTTTTAACTTGAATTTGTCGGTATTATAGAGGTGAGTTTCTGTGATACAAATGATGTCGATGTTGTAGCGAGTTAAAAAGTCCGAGAGTATTGTTCGTCTGTTTTTTATACCGTCAGCGTTCCAGTTAAGGATGGATAAATTAAGAAAAATATTTAAATTAGGGTCCACCATTGTTAAATGAAAATACTTGGGTGAGGAGATTAGATAAAAATGATTTTATGATAGGGATGAATGGTTTGAGAAAGGTGATTAGTGTATTGGTGAGGTCAGTCATGTCGTTAGCTGGTTGGTTGTCTTAGCTGCTGGGTAAGTTAGGTTGAGGTCGAGGTTGGAAGGGTCGGGGTCTACTTTGGTCGAACCAGCTGTTCGGTCGGTCCGGGGTCTGTCTTTGGGGTTGTCTTTTGGGTGGTGCATTGGGGGGATCTTGTCGTTTAGGTTGGGTCTGTCTGGTAGTCCTGTCTACGTATGTCTTGTAGGAAGCACACCCTCTGTAGCTGGCTGGATGGTTGCCCTGGCAGTTGGCACACTTGGGAGAGTCTACCTTCTTCTGTCTGGAGGGGCATGCTGTGAAGTGGTGGTCCTCCCCGCACTTCACACATTTGGGGTCCAGTCGGCAAAAGTTTTTGGTATGACCAAAAGATTGGCAGTTTGTGCACTGCACGACACGGTTGGAACGTCGGCGTGGCTCCACTTTGACAACTGTATAGTAGAGCCGCGTCAGTTGGAAGATGGCCTCTCCAGATGGGGTGTTCTCCAGCTCAACTGCACAGAGGGGTGTGGGGCGTCTATCGTGGTTCAGGATCCGGGTCACTTTTATAACAGGGAATGTCTGGGTCAGTTCGTCTGTTATTTCTGTGTCGGTCAGTGAGTAAGGAACTCCCCGTATAATTACGGAGAGTTTCCTGTCCTCGGGGTTGACGAAGGTGTAGTACTTCACGTTGTTGTCATAAAACTTCGTCACTTTGCGGTAGTCATCAGTCGTTGTGAGGCTGATCTTTATTTTTTTGTTGCACTGTTTGGTTTCAAACGGTGAACAAATCAAACTTTTCAACTCGGTAATAACCAGTTGATAATTATCCGCCTCACAAAGAAAGATGGGAGGGATCTTTTTCTGTCTGTTAGGGGTAGGCTGTCCGTCCGGCTTTGTCGGTTGGGTTGTCTCCTGTCCGTCTTGGAGAGTGAGAAGTGGCTCATATCTGTTCTGTGTTGGTGTGGGTGTGGGTGTCATATGTAGAGTATATCGGTTCCTCTTCAGCTGAGGCTCCTGGGAGATGGCTCTGTTATCAGGGACTACTTGGCCTCCATCTACTGCCATTGATATCCCAGAGTCCTCACAGCTTGAAGAGAGCTGCCTCTTAGCAGGTAAAAAAGTGGATATCATCTCACCTGTTCCGGCTACATTTGTCATTATTTGCTTGGCAAGGTTAGAATTTTGAATATTTAAATTATTAGATTGTTCACGTTTCGAAACGCCGGGTTTCATTCTCACCCAAACAGAGGGGGAACTTCTGAGTGTCTTTGCACTGTTTGGTAATAAAAAAAAACTTATAACACCGTCACAATATTAATAATAAATGTTAACAAACTTTAAAACGTGTTATGCACTTTATAGCCAAAACAGCTGTCCAACGACTCACATAAATAAAGAATAAGATACTGGATACAAGAATAATTACAAATGAACAGAAGTGCTAACTAGTGAGTGTACAATTATGAAATGTGAATGATGAAGATACAAAAGCGAGAGTGAGTAATCTTGCCTAGGCGGCCATTTATATAGCCCCATAGAATGTTCTGGATCCATGTTCCAGAACATTCTATACATAAATTGGCTTTTTCTATCTCTACCGGTATTAATACTTACATATTTGTATTTCTATATTCTACTACATGTTTATATTTATCATAATTAATCAATGACGACCCTTATATAAGACCTATACTAAATATATTTAAAATATAAGGTTTTGGAACTTGGCCGTTTCCATAGTCGGCCATTGCTTCTAGAATGTTCCATTTAATCTATTTGGTCCATTCGTTCTACAAACCTCTTATTTGGGCTCATGTGGTTCTACACACAAGTTTAACATTACATACATACATCATTATTGTACATATTACATATCCCAACATATACATATATTACGGGTATTACGCACTATTTCTTATGTCATACATAAACATTCCCCCAACCCATAGGTCCGCGACTGTGTCAGGGAACCAGGGGCAGGACAGGAGACATGCACATTATATACATATATACGGTGCCAAGCATGGACTCATCTCATGGGAGCGCGTTCGAATCCCGTCCGGGGGAGAATTTTATTGATGGGTAAACATCTAGCTCTCGGTAGTGACTATCTCAGACCTTCATAGCGTAAGTCTCGTTGTTCTGAATGCTGAGTAAGTGTGTGTGAGTCGGACGGTAGCGCACACACAGAAGATGCTTCGACAGCTAAACCCTCGAGCAGTCACCTGGGTTTTTGTTACACATGTAGTCACCTCGGGTCAATATAACCCTCATATGCTTTGAAGTTACGTCTTTTTCTTGTTTTTACAGTAAATTTTTTAATCGGCATAACTCTTTTTTACTTAAAATAAATTGTAAGTTTCATGTTTGATATAAAAGAAGATAAATAAAGTAGTGGACACCTGTTATTGTTTACCTGTTCTTTTGTTGACCTAATTGCACTACAATACAAGACCAATGCTTTAAATTTCAAGCTCCGTTTCCCCGATGAGTGGCGAATTCTACCTATAAGGCTTTAAATTTTTTCAGTACCACCAGTAAATATGGATGACATGCCAACCTGTTCTCCGAGTGTCAAAAAAAAAAGTCAAAGATCTACAGGAGCTGAAAAAGACTCATCTTCTTTTTACGACAACTTGCCTTGGCAATAACATTAATAACCTAGCAATATGTTCCTACATTCTTTTAATATTGTGAAAGATAATTTTTTAAGTTTATTAAATTGCTTTCATTTGATTACTTTGTGTACTTTTATTTTATTACCTCAGTTTTCAGAAGAAAAAGTAAACTCCTGCTCAAAATTAATGCACAGCCCAGTATTTTTTCATTTTCTTCAGTTGTTTTCATTTTAAACTTATAATTACTTTTTATTGAAGTTTTATTTAAAATTCAGTGGAAAATTAAAAATTTCAACACAATATTGCTGCAATAAAATGTATTGAATAATAAGGAACAGAAAATCAAATGTTTCATTATATAAGACAATTAAAAGAAAATTTGAAATAAAGAGAAGCAGTTTGGGATGTTGTAACCTCTTAATTTTTTTAGTACTTGGTGTTTATATGACAGTTTAGAGCCTTCTTCCCATCCATCGCATCAGATTGGGAGGCCTTCCTGAGAGATATTATCCCATTCCTCCTTTACAGCCGTATCCAGCTGAGAAAGGTTATCCTGAGGTGGATCCCGGGCTCGAACCCTTCTTTTTACCAAGTCCCAGATATGCTCTATTGGGTTGAGGGCCGAGCTTCTTGAAGGCCAATCCATAGTGGCTATACCAACTTCTCGAAGGTACTCAGTTACCCCTCTTGCACAATGTGGACGCGCATTATTGTGCATCAGAATAAAATCTGGACCGATTAAAGAAGCAAATGGTCAGGTGGGCGTTATTATTAGTATTGACAAACAAGAAGATAAAGGTGATGTTTGCGAGGTGGGCCTTATTATTAGTATTGACAAACAAGAAGATAAAGGTGATGTTTGCGAGGCTAACCTTTGAACTTGACTAATTTTCCATACGTTTTTAAATAAATCAATGATAAAAGGGAATCAAATATTCTAGAATGATAAAAAAATATCCCTTTAGGACAGGTTTTTGTTCCTCCTGTAAAGTTTTGTTGGAGTTACGACCTTTAAAAAATAGACCAACGTTATAAGGTGTAATACGGGCCTCATAAGAAAAAACAAAGAGAACATTAACTTAGACATGGGCCACTTTATTACATATCAATATTACAATTCTGGAAAAAAAATCAATAAATACAAACTTGCAACAAAATGTTAACTAGAATGTAAAGAGAGGTGAGATGGTTGTTAGTTGCGAGACATAGATCCAAAGCCTACTTGAAAGGCATGTTCCAACTCCTTGTCAAGGCCTCCCTCATAGCGCCGGTCTATCAGATGGGACAGGATCAGAAAAGAAACTGCCAGGAGGAGGGTGATCAGAAGGGCCAGTTGCAGTCTGCAACAGAGACAACGATCGGCAAGTAGGATTGCCATTTGGAGCTAGAAACCCTTCAGGAAGGATTTCAGCTTTCATCTTTATCCTTGAAAAAATTGAGAAAACATTTAATTTGCTGCAACAACGAAATAACTCAAAAATGGGCGTTTTTGAATTATGGGCATAGGAAGAACCATACTCACATATACTTTTAGCGGGTAGAACGATACATCTGGGCTTCAACTGCTCGCCGAGAAAACAATTATTGCTACAAGAATGTCATAATTCAAAGTGAGGGTAGTTATGAGGTTAAGGGAGAAACGAGAAACCTCAGTAAGGCCTACAGCTGTTACTGTACATTTTCTCTTCTTTTATATTGTATTTTTTCAATAAAACATGGCTATAAGTTATTTTCGAATGAATGCATTAAGTTATTACATGTTAAAAGTTTGAATGCTTCTCCTGAAAAATCATAGTTTTTGAGTTATGTCGCTGTTGCAGCAAATGAGCAATATATAGTCGGACCTTCATAAATCGAAATTCGATAAATAGAAACTTATCGCCTACTACCAGAGCGCTCTTTCGTCACTCTGGTGGATATGAGCCCGACTCTACTGCGGGAGTCATACATTTTGATCATCTAGGTATATTCACCTACGGTACGGATCTCTAAGGAGTACCTAACGTCGCACAGGCCCATCGTCCCATCCAAAGGACGGCGTGCTAATTTTTTTTTCACCTCCCAGATAAAAAAATAGTTTCGAATCCGCGATTTTGAGCTCTTTTTCCGTTGGGAAGAGTTGCAGATTGCCAACCCCTTAGTTAGTTAATACTAACATTACAGACATGTATTGCGTTTTGCCTCATGTCACCCCTAAGGCGTTAAGATAGAAAACCACGCCTTTGAATCCATTGTGTGAATGTAAAGAACCATTTCGAATACTACCATCTTCATGAGACGAATGAGAGGATGAATGAACTTAAATGCAGTTAACTTACAATCGTACTATCGCTCCTTTTATGTTGCACCTATTTCCGTTCGGAGAAATGTTTTCTATTAAAGAGTTCTAATTTTATGCAAAAAATAAAAATAAAATATCAGGTCTTTCTTATACCAACCACAGATGTACAGATCACTGCTCCTCCCCCTCTCTTATCCATTTCATACTGAGTGTTTCCTGATTAAGAAAATCCTGTTATGTCCGCATCATGTATTTTTTTTTTATCCTTTTTTAATAAAATATGGACGTATCCTAAAAAATAGGATAGAGGAGGAATACAACAGCTGTATACCGGAAGAACAAGCAGGGTTTAGAGCCAATAGATCCTGTATCGATCATATCTTTACCATGACCCAATTATTGGAGAACTATCCAGAAACAGTGAGATTCACCTCATATTCATTGATTTGAAAAATGCATACGATACCGTCCCTTTGAGCAAATTATGGGAAGCACTAGATAGAACAAAAATTAGCACATATCTTACTAACAGCTATAAAAGGACTGTACATCTCTGCGACAGGAAATATCAAAATTGGAAATAAACTAGGTCGAAGGTTTCCAATTAATAAGGGTTTAAAACAAGGCTGTTCTCTCTCACCTCTGCTCTTTAATACTTATATAGAAGAGGTACTTACAGAATGGAAAATGAAATGCTCCAAAATGGGTATAAAGATAGGAGAACAATTTCTTTGTACACTACAATTTGCAGATGACCAAATTGTTCTGGCTGAGGACAAGCATCATAATGCAGAATATATGCTTCGGAAACTCTTGGTAGTCTACGAAAAATGGGGATTAGAGGTCAGCAAGGAATATACGACATATATGGTTTTCAATTCAGATACAACACGCCTAAATGTCGGTAATTGGGTATTAAATAGTTGTAGACAATTCAAATATCTAGGATCCTGGTTAACGTCAGAGGGTACATGCGAGGAAGATGTAAAGTCTAAAGTACAAAAGGGCAAACGGTTGATAGGTTGCTTGAATTCGGTATTATGGATTAAAGAAGTTACATTAAAAACAAATATACAAATCCATAATAGAAGGTACTGTTCTCTATGGTGCTGAGTCATGGACAGTGAAAAGGGAAGAAGAGAAAGCACTGCTGGCCTTGGAAATGGATTTTTGGAGATGAAGTAGCCGGATATCCAGAACAGAACATATCCCAAACACAGACATAAGGAGAAAGGTTAAGCAAGATCTAACGATCATCTATTCCATAGAAACAAAACAGCTTGGTTGGTTCGGTCATGTAATGAGAATGGGAACAGAAAGATGGCCAAGACGTTTACTTGATTTCACCCCACAAGAAAGAAGAAAAAAAGGCAGACCAAAAAAAAAATGGATCGAGGACGTTAATGCAGGAATGGCAGCGCTAGGCCTGAGGGACGGACAATGGGAGGACAAAAAAATGTGGAAGAAAGCTACTTTTGGAGACGACATATGAACCTATGTTTATACAATCAGTCGTTTTAATAAAATAAAAATAAGAAAACAACCAATAATAAAAACAAAATAAAATTAATAAAAACAAATTAATGAAATTCATACATAAAATTCGTTGTTACGCAATTTAAACATTACTCAGAAACATTTCTCATGGAAATTTATTGCACATTCTTTGGGGCGCTAAAACTGGAAAATAAGGAACATTTTTGGTAATTTTGAGATGATTTTTGGTATATATCTCGCAAAAAACTGAAAGGATCATGTTTTCGAAGATTGCCTGGTCTTCGAAAACATGATCCTTTCAGTTTTTTCTACAGCTTTTATTCGAAAAGAATTTCGATTAGATCACATATATAAGTGGTACCTATCTTGTGAAATGTGTTTAGGTCGCGAAGTAAATTTTCAGAATTTTCGCCTCATTTAGGTCAGAATCTAATCATATTTAAGTTAGAACATGTGACATTTTCATTTCAAATTTCTAGTTCATTACTACAATCCTTTATGAGTTAGAGCGCTCACAATATACCAATTACATAAACACATAACGAAAATGGTCAGAGGACTTTGAAACGTGAAATTCCGTTGAAAACTCGATCTCAGATTTTTACACGATTACAATATTTTTTTTTATACTAAAGATATAAGAGAGTAAAAAAAGGAAGAATGAAAAAAAAAAAATAGGTAGAACATGGTACGTAGAATGTGATTTGTCAAACCGTGAAAAGTCAAGAACAGTCAAGGTTAGACAGTATCCTGAAATTTGCATTTTACGAATTTAGCATGGACTATGGAGTCACTGTGAAAATCAATTTGTACTATTCAATTGAATAAGATTGGGTAAGTTTGGGATATTTGGAAATATACTGACCGTAGGATGGGATCTGTTAGGCCAATGCAATCGAAAAGTGGACGAGACATTTTACGAATATTTTTTGCTTACTTTAGTATCGGAGCTTAGTTAGGGATATAGTTAGCATTCTCAGATTCATTAAGGAAACTGGGAGACTGAGTACTTTATGAAGGACTTGATTTAGGTAGTATAAACATACAGGGGGGATCCCAGCGCTTCCAGGAAAGGGATAAGATCACTGGATGCTTAGGTCCCTAGGTGTAAAACACCAGCCCACCATATATATATGTGTATATAGGGATATAGTTTTACTAAACGTCCTCATGGAGTTAGTTATTATGACTCATATCGCCTACTATCAGACCGCTCTTTCGTCACTCTAGTGGACATGAGCTGTGGTGGATTCTACTGTGGGAGTCTTAAATGTTGCCTACCCAAATTTTTATTCTCCTAGGTTAGGGGTTTTTAACGAGTTCCTGACATCGTACTAATGACTGGAATGGACCAGGATTGATTATTTAATGACTTACAGAGAGAGAGATATTTACAGTTTGCCCTAAAACGACTTCAATACCATAAAATGTGCTACTTTTCCAGAATTTACCAGTCACTTTTTAATATTTTTACTTTCTTATATATAATATAAGTTATTGTAATCGTGCAAAAATCCGAAATCGAGGTTTCAACGGATTTTCACGTTTCAAGGTTCCCTGAATACGTTTTGGCAATTTTCGCGTTGATGTCTGTCTAGAATGTTGTGAGCGCTCTACCGCAGAAACGTATGTAGCTTTTAACTTGAAATTTGAAATGAAGAATTAAAATGTGCTAACTTCGTCCTGGTCAGATTTTGACCAAAATCTGACGAAAATTTAGAACACTTTTCTTCAGGGCTTAAAGTACACTTTACAAAATACCGCTTATGTTTATGGCCTAAACAAAAATCTTTTCAAGTAAAAGTTGTAGGAAAAACTAAAATACATATTTTATATTTAATACAATTTTTCGCAGGTCGCTCGTTTTTTCGAAATACGTATCGAAAACCGACTTGAAATGTAGTTTTGAAACACTTATTTTTAGGCTTTTCCTTTATTGTTCCGAAAGATATTAATCCTATCGAAAAAGTGCTTATCACCAAAAATGTTCCTTATTAAATTTCCAATCGCTAATAAATTATTAGATTAGAAATAGGATCAATGGGGCCAAAGGTATAATAATGATGATGTTTCATGACCTTGTAAAATATGTAATAAAACACATATAAAAAAAAAAAAAAAGAAACTTCCGCTTGTTCATATACATCATGGGTGTCGCGCGACGATTTTTAACATAGCGGCAGTCTATGCAATTACAATTAGTTATTATGACTCATGCCCGGGTTTTAACTACTAGGTCATATCGCCTACTACCAGAGCGCTCTTTAGTCACTCTGGTGAATATGAGCCCGCTATGCAGTTACATATCTCTAAGGTTGGTTCAAAGAAACTATACTACACTACAAAATACCTCACTGACGTCTATCAATAAGGTATTACCGGGCGACAGGTGAGGTCTCCTCGGCTTTTATCCACTTCCAGAGATACTCCAGGATGAAGGGAATGATCCCCAGAAGTAGACTGATGTAGCACGAGGTGGCCGATATTTTCTTTGTTCGTCTTCGGGATTCGAGCTGTGTCCCAGAGTCGTCTGGGTCCAGTTGGCACTGAGTCCATTGGTGAAGCTGCGAACGCGACCCCTTCCGGTCAATTTCATATTGTTCGCTAACAGTTCGCATCCCAACTTAGTTTTTCAAATTTTTTCAAACGACTCAAGTCATTTCTATATATTTCAATGTACTTTCAACTCGTTCCATGTGAATCACGGAACAAAATAGAGTTTACATTTAGACAAATAGTTAATTTAAAGTCGACTTTGTAAACATAAATATCCTAAACTGAATTTTGACAAACAACATATGTTTTATCATACGATAATTCGATAACCTCAGTGCCACATTAATTTATTTACATACCTATATATTTTCTTCTATTTAATATCAATTGTCCTACAACATATTGAGAGTATAAAGGGGTTCTTCAGGGAATTTTTTCTTTTAGAATGAATGTATCGACACGAAATTTTATGCACCCAGAACCCCTTAAAGATGGCACAAAAGACAGGGTGGAGAGGGGGGGAGGGGGGGGGGGGTGCAGAATCACTCGAGCCCCCGCGGCCTCCACAACCTTTATAGGAATGGGCATGATACAGAACTGGGGGTGTTACGAGGGATCTCGAGTTAACATTATTATTAAAATGTATTATTTTTATTATTACTATTATTAGTTAGTTATGGTGACTCATGCCCGGGCTTTAACTACAAGGTCATATTGGATAGGGGTCTTTAACCAGTACCTGGTCTCAGGACCATCGCTTAACGTCCCATCACCTCCCAGATATAAACCTATGTGCTTCAGCCGGGTTTCGAACTCGCAATCAAGAACTCAGTAAGCAAACACGCTACCACTGAGCTACAGGCGCCCTCATTCTTATTAATTACTATTATTTATTTTGTATAAACATTTTTATGTACACATATTTTTGTTTTGTACATACAACCATTTATTTTGTTATCGGTGTACATACGTTTCTTATAGTTACTTTTATCTGTTTTACTTCCCCAGTTATATGAAGTATAGGAGAAGTTATGTAATCAGTCAAATATTTGATGCTGTGTGGATGTTTTCCGACCTCCAAATTCCAAATATAAAAAAAAAAAAAATTATTGTCTGTGTGTTTAGGTGTTTGTGTGAATGTATCGAATGTATAGCACGAAATTTTATAAGTGAGTTCAGAAACCTCTAAGAACAACACCTATCGATTTTCAGCCAAATCGGTCAAAGAGAAGGGGGGATTAGGGAATAGGCTTAACTTAAAAACTCTAATAACTGCCGTTTTTCATATATGAATTCTAAACCGCATAAGGACGGCACTTATTAATTTGTAGCGGAATCGGCAGAAGAGAAGAAGTGATCAGAGGGTGTGGTGAACTCAAAAACCCCAATAAGTGCCGATGTAATGAATATATCGATATAAAATTTCGTATTTAAAGTCAATATGAAGTCAGATACCGGGGGGTTTAAGGGAGAAAGCTCAATTCAAAAACCCTAATAATAACTGCCAACATTTAGAATGATGAATTAACTATTGAATATTAGTACAAACGGTCGACTGATTTTGGAGGGGGGCGAAAAGTTAATTGAGTAATTTGTTCGGAGGAAGTACATTGCTGGTATGTGAATATAGATTATAAATATTGAAAATAAAGAAGGCGATATGACCTCATAATTAAAGCCCGGGCATGAGTCACAATAACTAACTATTGAAAATAAATACTAATTGTCTATCTAAAGACATAATAGGAAGTATTTAAGACTGAGTCTGACAAGGGAAGCTGGAACTGGACGAGGCAGGTCTCAGGTTGCATTGTTTTAAATGGCCAATTTGATCCGTCGCTATAGATGATCCGGAATGTCAGATGTGACTGGGTGGTTGCCTATAAAAAGCCGGCTGGCCCAGGGTGGTCCCGTCAGCTCTCCCCTGGCTCTGTTACATGATCTGATATAGGATACCCCGGCTACACTTGTCTCTCAGTCTATCTCACCTCTCATCACCCATCCAAATCTGTAGATAGAAGTCACCTCCATCCCAGTGGCGGATCTATAGTTTTGGGAATTTGTTGAGGTGCAAATTTGATGTAAAGCAAGAAGTAGAAAATTATTTAAAAGAGTTGTAGGTGAATCACTGACTATGTACTTCGTTTTCACGTTCTCTCCAAAATCATTCCTTGTGCCCGTTTGAGATCAAACTCTATATTTGACTTATTATTAAAAATTAATAGATGTCTTTAATAGGCTTTGAGTTTACATCTACAATTTCGTTGCTATAGATGTTAAGCCTCCTCTCTAATCTCCCCGTTCCTTTTGCCGGATTTGTCTGAAAATAAGGGGGGATTTTCATTTCGATACATTATTTCTATCGGGCGTTTTCGTGTTCACAGACTGCCATTTTTTTTTATATATATATTTGGAAACAGAAGATCGGAAAATATGAAATTTTGTTGAAAATTCAGCATCGAATTTCTGACCGATTACATAACTTCCCCTATACTGCATATAGCTGAGGAAGGAAGGACTTCTTTAATGCCCTTCTTACAAGCAATAGATACAATAAAAAAAATTAAAATACAATTCAAAATTTTTGTATTAGATAAAACCCTCTATTCGGGGACGGATTTTGTCTTAATTGTTCTAAAAAAAATAAACAAAACCACCATATAAAAGTCGTGTTTCATGTGTAACAGCTCTAATGTTTATTTTCTAATCAGGCGTCCCCCACCAATATCATAAAGTTCTATCGTAATTATCTTCGTTTAGTAATTATCATTAATTTTATTACTTTAGTTATTTACTATTAAATTAATTGTTATTTGTTAATTACTTGTGTATATTTTTTTCTTCTATTTTCGCTCATTGTGACCTGAGAAAGGGGCGCATAATCGCCCCAAAATATCGTCATGAAAACGACTTATCTTAAAGAAATATTTAATATTTACAATTAAAAATGTAATAAATATAGTTACTATTGTTACTTGGTGGTAGGCAGATGTAGTGGACTAACTTGTTAAATAACTAATTAGATTTATCAGTCCAACATATTTTTTTATTTTTACCACAACTAGTTTCGGCAATTTGCCATCTTCAGTTGGTGAATCTGAACATACATAAACCAAAATTATATTAGAATTTTATTATTGTAACTTATTGAACATTTGGTAATTGTTCGTATTTTTAAATTGTTATATTTTATTTTTAACTTATTTATTTATTAGTTAATGATTGACATGAACTGTAAAAGCTTGTAAATTCTAATATAATTTTGGTTTATGTATGTTCAGATTCACCACCTGAAGTTGGCAAATTGCCGAAACTAGTTGTGGTAAAAATAAAAAAATATGTTGGACTGATAAATCTAATTACTTATTTAGTTACTATTGTATTTATTAATATTACAAATTTTCTATTAATTTATTGTCTTATATTTTATTATTTTATTTAAAAATTATTTATTTTCATCTCATATCTATGTATTCTAAAGGCCGCTCCACACTCTCGGTGAGACTACCCGAGATTCGGCGAACACGAGATTGTGGAGTGTACCTCTCTTTCTCGTGCATATTCGCCGAAAATCCTCGACGAGAACGTCTCGCCGAGAGTGTGGAGCGGCCTTAAGATTTAAAAGCAGTTGATTAGCAGTTGATATTGTATAATTTTTAAGTTATTTTGAAATTCAAAATTGTATCCAATTACCATGTTATTGGTTTAGCTAAAATAAATATTAATAATATCAACCTATTTCATCCTGTTTTAGAAAAATCTCAACAGATTTATATTATAGAAGGCAGATTGAAAAAAACCTATTCACAAATAATTCAGGCTGGGGAAGTTTCGTTAGATATCAGTAAAATTCATCATCCAGTCATATACACTTCCCCTTGTGATGAAAATTTTTTTTTTTAATACATTATTTATCATGAATCTTCTTTTGTTCTCCTTTTTCATATGTAATTTAAGAGATCTGACTACAAAATATAACAATATAATGACTAAGTACTTTATTCAAAATGGAGCCATCATTTATTTAACTTTCCTGAAAATCCACGAGTCCTTCCATTTAATTTGATGTCTGTGAGTTACTGTAACGCCTGGAGAGGTGGCTCTGTGAATAGGGGCAAATCGAACACAAATTAGCCAGCAGTTACTGCCATTCATTCCTGATAAACTGTGCTAATATGCTCCATTCACTGTTTTGTTAAATACCTATGAATGAACTGAAAGCCATTAACTACCTCTCTACAACTCTACAATATAAGAATCTCTTGCAAAAATGTTATTCGCTAAAGCTTAAAGTTATTTAAAATATATTTTTTATTTCCGCTGTTTTTACATGATATAAATTTTTGTATACGACAACTTACAAGTTGTTCATTGAAACATCTCTTCTAACAGCATTTTTGGAAGGTTCTGTCAGCTTTTCATAAGCTGGGACGAGGCGTCGGTTAAAGGATCATGTTAAAGCAGAAAAATTCACTTAACATCCATTAGGATTCAGTGACGTTTGTTACTTAAAGGCTTTTATATACAGATTATAAATTCTCAATAAACATTGTTGATTTTAGATGGGAAAATATAAATATATATTGGCAGAGATTAGTATTGGCAGACCATGTCAATTGAATTAAAGGTAGATTGAAAAAAACGTATTCACATATAATTCAGGCTGGGGAGGTTTCATTGCCTATGAGTTGTTGACAACTTTTTATTTTCCCTTACACGTTCAGATTTGCCTGCCATAAGGCAGTAACGTACAAACTGAATCTCGATCGCCCTTCCAGAACTTATGGAGAATTAAATTCTGATGAGAAAGGTTCCTGTAAATACAGATTCGTAAATTATTCCAAAAACTTTATTTGAAAAAAAAATACGTTTTTGGGTTAATTTTGTTAAATGTCTCAATTGCAGCTCATCATATCAAAAAATTCATTTTCACAAAATCTGTAGAGTATTAAATTTTGAATAAGAATAGTAAAATATTTCAGTACAAAACAGAAATTCCATACCCAATGAAAATATATCACCACCAGAATACAGCAGAAGACCGATACATCTTCTTCTTCTCTGAAGTACCAAACAATATAACAAAAACCTGTGAAATAATACAATGAATGCCTGGCAAGCAAATCTGAACGTGTTATAAAACAAAATGTTAGCGATTCAACGCCAATGAAACCTCCCCAGCCTGAATTAGTTGTGAATACGTTTTTTTCAATATAACTTTAAACCCTTTTCCTGTTCGACCAATTTGGCTGATAACGATTAAGTGCATTTGGGATTTTTCAATCTTCATGTAAATTTCGTTTCAACACATACATTATATCGGGAACTATCGTGTTCAATAGGACGAATTGAAACACAGACAATTTCTTTTTTTATTAATTCAAGTTCAGTGGATCGAAAAACATAAAGTTCTGGTCAAAACCCAACACCGAATATTTCACAAGTTAAATAACTTTCCTTATATTTCATAGGAGTAAAAGTCAGCGCCGAAGAGAAAATTAGCTCCGAGTAAAATTTCGGTTCAAGTATAATCAGAACTCTCCCAGCCCGAAATTATTTGTGAACAAATAAGTTTTCATTCTACCTTTTCCTTTTCAACTGATTTGGCTGAAAACGATGAGGTGCCTCAGGGACTTCTCAATCCTCATATAATATTAGGCAGTTTTGTGTTACCTCGTTGGTTCATATTTTAATCCAGGCATTGTGAGGTGCAACCCCTGAATTATCTGTTTGTAGTTTTTTCTCAAAAGCGTTAATTTCTCCGTTTCGTAAGAAATAATAATTATTATGAAAACTTGATTTTTTCAATCAATGAAAACTAAAAAAATGGCGGCAGCTATTAAGCGATTGAGGAGACAGAAAGGAGTACAATACTACTTACAGAGCGGGAAGGGTGGCGACATTGAACTGTTTTCAAAGCAACATGACGCTCTCCTATTGGCTAACACGTCTATCATTCCCCTTCCACTTCCAACCGGTCTGCAGGCCCGAGGGACATGATTCACCGGCCTATAGTTTCTCTCTTGATTGTTGTGAGGAGTTAATAAATTAACCATTGATCGGAAATTGAACCTGGAAAACCGACAACGGCTCCCGACCGTAGGGGAGATAAGTCTCTTAGATCTTCGTTTGGCGAAGGGAGATATTAGTTTAGTGGTTGACGTGAATAAAGGTACCACGTTACCACACGAACTTAGAGCCGCAGCCATGGCAACAGTAGAAGAACGGTATCCCATTGAGGAATAGATACATAACTACACAGATGGCTCAGCTGATTCGGCCATTAGTAATGCTGGCGCAGGGGTATACTCCACAAACTACCAAAAAGATGCTGCAATAGGCACGGGGCGAATATATTCAGCAATATTGATAGCTGTCTAACATATCGAAATAGCCCAAAGGAAAAGTTTGTCCTCCTGATTGACTCGCAGGCCGCAACTAAGTCCCTCACTGAACCGGGAGCTGACCAGCACACTTCGCTGAATGTGTTACTCTGCAGGCGTAGGATCAGTGCGCTCCTTGGTAAGGGGACGACTATAGTACTGCAATGGATGCCTAGCCACTGCGGGATCCCAGGCAATGCAGAGGCTGATAGGCTGACTAAAGAATGATCCCAGATGAAACAGCCTACCACGTCTACAAATCTGGCTACGGCAAAGAAGCAGATGGACAAGATTTACAAAGATCTGCTGAGGGAACATCAGATAAGCGCAGCTGTTGGCAAGAGATGGGGAGTCCTGCTCGAGGAAAAATATCGGATAGCTGGGGACATGGCTAGGAGGGTGGCTCACAGGACTGAAGAGGATAGGAGTGGCCGACTCACCGATATGTCCGCTCTGCAACGATGAGGAAATGACAGGGGACCATCTTCCGACCTGCTCTGCGCTGGTTGATATCGTCCAAGCCCGGGATAACATGTCCAAAAAAAATGATTGTTGTGAAAGTGCTTAGATAACAGTAAAATTAATCATATACTCATAATACACTTCCCCTTGTGATAAAAAAAAAAATTTTGAATCCATTATTTCTCATGAATTTCCTTTTGATTTCTCGTAGTAGATCTTTAATTATACATCCTTGAATATATCCTATATAATAGTTATTTTTATAGTATTGACAGAAAAATAAAATCTAAATTAATATTTTTAAATTGTGAATTGACAGTTATCAGAAGAGGTTGTAGTAGGGTGTGGGCCAGCCTTTGATCGACCCCAAATTGGTCCCGTTTTGCATATTTTTGTGAAAGGTTTTAATGGTATTTTGTGTCGGTTCTCTCTTAATTAGCGGGCCTTCTGTAACAAACTGAAGGATAACCGGATTTTGTTTATACCCTTTTTCAGAGATATTCGTTGTTAACACCTTTTCAAGAGTTCATTAGCTACAATGTAAAAATGAAAAAAAATATATATAATTTATTTATTTATTCAAAATTAATCTTTTTATAATATCGTCATTGCCATGAAAATTCCTTCTACGTGTTGCAATGGACTTAAATGTGAAGATGCTACCGATGTTTTTCTTTATTGGTTGGTACCTATAGAATCCACGCCAAACCTAGTGGCTAAGGAGAAATCCGTTTTGAGTGGACATATAATAATAATAATGAAATATTAAAATTAATAATAATTAAACAAACAATAAATTACTAAATTAATAATAATTAAATAAACAAAAATTACCACATTTTCTGTAGAAATTTTATAACTGGTCTTTTTACTAAATTTTGATTTCTACAGTAATTTCCGAAAAGGGCCCTAAAAAAGTATCAAAAGTTCAACACGTGCAATTTTTAAGAAATGGCAAGTACATTTTAAAAATTTCAATTAACAAACGTTTCATTTGGATTTCTAAAGAGATGCCATATTGTTTTTCTAAATTTTTCAAAAATATTAAATCTAATCCAAAGGTTTATTAAATCACCTTACTGGGCCAACAGGGAAAATTAATAGCATAGAATTTACGAGAACATATAATTGGGTTTATTTACTTAAACTACATAATACAATTAATAACTATGTGGTAAAAAAAAATCAAATAATCTACAAAAAGAAATGTTATAAGCTAATTTTTACATTTATGTTTTAGTCTTTTTTCTTTCTAAATACTGGCCATTCTTCAAATTTAAGTTATTTTAGGGCATACAACTCATATAATTAAATTAAAGTACCTTCTTTGTGCATCTATTTCAATTAAAACTCCAATTAATCACAATAAATTCACTACAACTTAGTCCTCCACACCTTAAGCCTAAACTCTCACTCCATCTCAACTCCGTCTCTCCTCAACCCAGACCTCGTCTCTTCTCTACACTAATTAAACACAGCTGATTTTGTTTTTTATTCATGGGTTGTTTTAAAACAAAATGCATTCATATTATTTATTTACTATTTTAGTTGCTTCTTGGATTTTATTTTATACTAATAAATATAGTTATTTATTAATATTAATAATTTGAATGTGTGTATTTTTTATACATCACAGCCTTATTGGGATTTTTGAGGTGAGCTTCCCCTCTGTTCCATCTCTCCCTTTCTTCTGAGCTCGCTGAAAATTAATATATGTCGTCCATATGTAAACATCAAAATTCCTTTGAACATTCCGCAATTTCTTAACGATTAGATAGCTTCCTCAGTGCTTTGTGTTGCTTGGGAAGTAAAAAAATAAATAAAATAATGATGGAGATTGAAGGTAGGACCACCCTGTCTCATGCTGTGCATACCTTTAAAGACATACAGTGGCTCCAAGAAAGAGGATCTGTTGTAGTGGCCAACTATGATAATGGGAGAGGCTGGCGACTGAGGAAGAGATGAAGAACGATTTCCTGTTTTAACTGAGGCTGGACACTGTCAGATATATGTCTGGGCGAAGAGAGGTCTCAGCAGGACGCCTCTGTCGGCCGCCCTCCCAACTAGCTCCCTGGCTCTAACTCTTCTCATGTACTTCTTGTCACATATTCTCTATTTTTACTTGTTCAGTTTACATTTATTGTTAATTTAAACTTTTTTTTTATTTGTATTTTTTTTTTGTTACATATACGAGACTTCCTCAGTTATTTTATATGAGTCTTTGGCTCATGTTGAAAACCTACACTCATTTTAAATTGAATAAATTTGTATAAAGATTATTATTTTTTATTTTTTTTTTTTTTAACTATTAGATATAAAAAATATATGTGATGTGGCTATTACAAGACTTTCTTATGCCAACAACGCTTAAAGATCACTATGCCTCACCCTCTCCTTCTCAAAATCATTTCATTTTGTCTCATTGTACAGCGTTATGAAACAATTTTGAGAAGGGGGACAGTGAGTGATCTGTAAGCGTGGTTGGTATAAGAATGTGCTGTTTGCAAATGAGTGAGTATTTAACATTTCAGACAAGTTAGATATAGATATCTTTTTAACTTGTCTATATCTGTATCTAACTTGTATACATCTAACTTGTTTATATATGTATCTAATTTGAATACATATGTATCAAACTTGTTTATATATGTATATAACGTATCTATATCTAATAATTTATGGTTTCCAGATTTACTTTGTGAAGCTCCATTCTAGGAATAGATAATTAAAATACACAATTTCTTTGTCAAACTTCACTATATATTCTCAAATGCTCAATTAGTTTCGCCGAGTTTAGGCATTATCAAGAGTCACTTATAAACTGACAGAATTGATTGACAGGGTAGAAGGTACAGTTATGGAGAGTTTTTAGGTAGTGACGGGGAATCCCTTGTTTTTGTTACTCTATACATTCCAATAAACAGATATTTAAAAGATAATAATAAATATAAAAATAAAAAAGAAAATATATATATAATCTAGTAAAGTGAAGCTAACAGTAAAGTGTTGGAATTTATATAGGTAGAACTCTTGAATTATATAAATGTAAAATATAATTTAAAGTGAATAAAAACAAATAAATAGAATTTAAAGGCAAATTAAAACATCAAATGAAAATTATAGTATTCTCTAAATGTGAGTTGGCAAAAAATTTCTACAATCATCAGACTCTTAGCTACTTGATATTTAAATTAAGAAGGGGGGAATGGTTCAGTTCTATTTGTTCATTTAGCATTACAATATCTTTATTTTTGTTCAGTTTATTTATTTCTACCGCTTCCAGTAAATTCAAAAGTGGTATCTATATCTGTATTTACCTTGTCTATATCTGTATGTACCCTATCTATATCTGTATCTAACTATATAAGGTATATATCGAGTTTGTCTGGCCAGGGGTCTGAGGTCTGGCTGGGAGGCTATCTATCTAAGTGGTTCTGTTAATCCTATAAAGCCATTGCCCACTTCCTAATGCTCACTAATGTGTATATCAGCACTAGTCTATATCTGTATTTACTCTACCTATATCTGTATCTAACTATATGAGGTATATACCCGAGTTTGTCTGGCCAGGGGTCTGAGGTCTGGCTGGGAGGCTATCTATCTAAGTGGTTCTGCTAATCCTATAAAGCCATTGCCCACTTCCTAATGCTCACTAATGTGTATATCAGCACTAGTCTATATCTGTATTTACCCTACCTATATCAGTATCTAACTATATGAGGTATATACCCGAGTTTGTCTGGCCAGGGGTCTGAGGTCTGGCTGGGAGGCTATCTATCTAAGTGGTTCTGCTAATCCTATAAAGCCATTGCCCACTTCCTAATGCTCACTAATGGCCACTTCGGATCAACTACTCCTCCTTCAGTAGACTCAATACAAGCTATCTGCAAATAGCCATGTCTTACACTGATTTAACTAGAAGTTTCGGTTTAAAAAAACAAAACAATTTCACTGAAAATATCTGAATATCTTATAAATTCTTAGATCTGAAAGTTTCAATAATAAAGACTCAGAATAAAAAAGACCCACTAAAAATAAAGAAATTAGCAGCCTACTTCAAACAGTTGGCTATGAGTCTCCAGACTATTTAGACATAGACCAAGTTCTTGTACCAGAAGATCAATCGATTGATTTGGACACGATTTTAATGACAACGGAAGAATAAAGCAGCAATGAAGAACACGAACAGAAAGGTAGAGAGGAAGACGGAAGAGAACTCCAAAAAGTAACTTTTCGTGAAGCTTTGGAGTGCGTAGAAAAATTGACTGTCCCTTATCGAGAGGTTTCTCTTTATTAAATTTATTAAAAGACAAAATACCAACGTGTAACAAACATATAGCTGGACTAAGAAGAATGAATAGCCTAAGGGAAATCAGAATAATAACGTAGAAAAACATAAGAATATAAAATTAAAAATCACATTTAATGTCTCATTATGAATATGGATACTACTGTACTCAAAGCTTTCATTTATAAAGCAATTAAAGTCCAGAAGCTGCATATTTATAAAGAATGCTTACATCAGCATATTTTTGGTTAGATTAAACTCATACTGGCAAGCTTTGAAAACTTTTTAAAAACTATTTTTTTTTGTTTTATTGGAGTCGCGGTTGTTAAATACTTAGTATAGAAGCCACAAGTCCCGTTCCTCTATAAAATGCACTTTGAAGTGGTTTAGCACATTTTTAATAGGCCGAAATCTTTTAGTTTGTGTATGATGTGAACTCACTCGAAAGGGGAACACAAATTTGAAACGAAATCGTTGACATAATAACAATATTTATTAGTTATTATGAATCATTCGGGCTTTAACAACAATGTCATATCGCCTACTACCAGAGCACTCTTTCATCACTCCAGCGGACATGAGCCCGACTCTAGTGTAGGAGTCCTAAATTTTGCCTACCTTAAATTTTTATTGACCTAGGGTAAAGGTCTTTCACGAGTACAGGCTCGGGACCATCGTTTAACGTCCCATCTGAAGAACGGCGTGCTCAAGGCTTTTCATTTTACAGATAACTAAGGGCCTCTGTCGAGGCATCGTAGTTCCAAAGCTGGTAATTGCGAGATGATTCTTAGCCACGTATGGTGGATATCGGGTATGCCGTTTCCAAGATCCTTAGGTTTCATCAGAGCCTGTGTAGGGATCTCGGCTCTATTACAGCTAGAGACTTGCAGTTTGAGCTCAAATGTTTATAAGGCCAAGCCCCCTCTCGTCCCCCTCTCGCCCCCCTCTCGCCCCCCTCTCGCCCCCCCTCCTCTCGCCCCCCTCTCGCCCCCCCCTCTCGCCCCCCCCCCCCTCTCGCCCCCCCTCTCGCCCCCCCCTCTCGCCCCCCCCTCTCGCCCCCCCCCCTCTCGCCCCCCCTCTCGCCCTACGATGCCACACACACACAGACAATGGCTTCAGACTTTTAACAGCCCTCCTTTTGCGTCGGGGGTTAAAAATGGATTTTTTTGAGGATATTTTTAACATTTCACTCAGAATATATAAGAAGTAAATATTGTTAGAGGGGGCCAGTAGCTCAGTGGAATGCGTGCTCGTTTACTGAGCTCAAGATTGCGGGTTCGAAACTCGACAGAGGCCCTTAGTTATCTGTAAAATGAAAAGCCTTGAGCACGCCGTTCTTCAGATGGGACGTTAAACGATGGTCCCGAGCCTGTACTCGTGAAAGACCTTTACCCTAGGTCAATAAAAATTTAAGGTAGGCAAAATTTAGGACTCCTACACTAGAGTCGGGCTCATGTCCGCTGGAGTGATGAAAGAGTGCTCTGGTAGTAGGCGATATGACATTGTTGTTAAAGCCCGAATGATTCATAATAACTAATAAATATTGTTATTATGTCAACGATTTCGTTTCAAATTTGTGTTCCCCTTTCGAGTGAGTTCACATCATACACAAACTAAAAGATTTCGGCCTATTAAAAATGTGCTAAACCACTTCAAAGTGCATTTTATAGAGGAACGGGACTTGTGGCTTCTATACTAAGTATTTAACAACCGCGACTCCAATAAAACAAAAAAAAATAGTTTTTAAAAAGTTTTCAAAGCTTGCCAGTATGAGTTTAATCTAACCAAAAATATGCTGATGTAAGCATTCTTTATAAATATGCAGCTTCTGGACTTTAATTGCTTTATAAATGAAAGCTTTGAGTACACAGTCCTTCAGTAATTTATAAAACACTTTAATATTTTAGAAAATATAACTTTAATACCTTTGTTTACACTGATGATATAATTAGAACCATTTTTTTTTCTACTTATACGTTATATTATTCCTTGATCTATTCCTTGGATGGAAAAAAACAAGTACATACGTATTATCATATATCAATTTTTAAATAGTTATTATATGTTTAATAGGTAGGGACATGCTTAATTTTCCAGTATTATCGAGAGTATTATAAAGATTGCTAAAATAATAAAGTGTTCTATATGAAGGAAGTACTATGAGAAAGTACTAATGACATAGAGAACTCCTTAGTAGTGGTTGTGACAAAAATGAGTGTCTAGGGAGTGTCACCACCGTCTTTCACACTTCGAACATGCCATTTTTTACTCTATTTGCACGTTGGCTAGTTGTACATATACTATGTAATAAAATATATATATATATATATATATCTTGTGCAGAACTAGCAAATGTGCTAATAGAGTGAAAAATGTCAAGTCAAGAGATATCAGAGTGGTGGCACTCCCTAGTGGTGATAAAATACCTTCTCTGTCACTGAGCTAATAAGAAGGTTTACTACTTTAAGTTATTTTAATTCAATGTTTCTTTTGGTTGGGACCTTATATTCATAGTGGAATGGAATGAAACATTAACCAAATAGGTCCAAGCTATTTTTAATATTCTTTGATGACACGATGTCCTCCTAGTAAGATGCACATTTCTCATTTGAGCAATTAAAACTTCGCCTTTACTCACTAGAAGACGAGATATGTATTTTGAATTTAGTTTTGTACCAGATTAGTTTAATTTTTTTTGTTATGCATTTATATATAAATGCATAGAGGGCGCCGGTAGCTCAGTGGTATGCGTGGGGGGGCGAGAGGGGGGGGGGGGGTGAGAGGGGGCGAGAGGGGGGGGGGGGGGGCGAGAGGGGGGTGAGAGGGGGGACGTGAGGGGGGCGAGAGGGGGGCGAGAGGGGGGCGAGAGGGGGGGCGAGAGAGGGGGCGAGAGAGGGGGGCGAGAGGGGGGCGAGAGGGGGCGAGAGGGGGCGAGAGGGGGCGAGAGGGGGGCGAGAGGGGGCGAGAGGGGGGCGAGAGGGGGGCGAGAGGGGGGCGAGAGGAGGGGCGAGAGGGGGCGAGAGGGGGGGCGAGAGGGGGCGAGAGGGGGACGAGGGGGGGCGAGAGGGGGTCGCGAGAGGGGGACGAGGGGGGGTCGCGAGAGGGGGACGAGAGGGGGTGGCGAGAGGGGGGCGAGAGGGGGTGGCGAGAGGGGGGCGAGAGGGGGTGGCGAGAGGGGGGCGAGAGGGGGTGGCGAGAGGGGGGCGAGAGGGGGGGCGAGAGGGGGGCGAGAGGGGGGCGAGAGGGGGACGAGGGGGACGAGAGGGGGGGCGAGAGGGGGACGAGGGGGGCGAGAGGGGGACGAGGGGGGGCCAGAGGGGGGCGAGAGGGGGGGACGAGAGGGGGACGAGAGGGGGCGAGAGGGTGGCGAGAGGGTGGCGAGAGGGTGACGAGGGGGGCGAGAGGGGGACGAGGGGGGCGAGATGGGGACGAGAGGGGGCGAGAGGGGGACGAGGGGGGCGAGAGGGGGACGAGAGGGGGGGCGAGGGGGGGGCGAGAGGGGGGTGAGAGGGGGGACGTGAGGGGGACGAGGGGGGGCGAGAGGGGGACGAGGGGGGGGCCAGAGGGGGGCCAGAGGGGGGACGAGAGGGGGGGACGAGAGGGGGGGGACGAGAGGGGGACGAGAGGGGGACGAGGGGGGGCGAGAGGGGGCGAGGGGGGGCGAGATGGGGACGAGAGGGGGCGAGAGAGGGGGCGAGGGGGGGGGCGAGGGGGGGGGCGAGGGGGGGCGAGGGAGGGGCGAGGGGGGGCGAGGGGGGGCGAGGGGGGGACGAGGGGGACGAGGGGGACGAGGGGGGCGAGAGGGGGTGGCGAGAGGGGGGGCGAGGGGGGGGGGGCGAGAGGGGGACGAGGGGGGGCGAGAGGGGGACGAGGGGGGGCGAGAGGGGGACGAGGGGGGCCAGAGGGGGGCGAGAGGGGGGACGAGAGGGGGGCGAGAGGGGGGACGAGAGGGGGGGACGAGAGGGGGGACGAGAGGGGGGACGAGAGGGGGGGACGAGAGGGGGGGACGAGAGGGGGACGAGAGGGGGGGACGAGAGGGGGACGAGAGGGGGCGAGAGGGTGGCGAGAGGGTGACGAGGGGGGCGAGAGGGGGACGAGGGGGGGGCGAGAGAGGGGGCGAGAGAGGGGGGCGAGAGGGGGACGAGAGGGGGGCGAGAGGGGGCGAGAGGAGGGGGGGGGGCGAGAGGGGGGGGGGCGAGAGGGGGGCGAGAGGGGGGCGAGAGGGGGGTGAGAGGGGGGACGTGAGGGGGGCGAGAGGGGGGCGAGAGGAGGGGGGGGCGAGAGGGGGGGGGCGAGAGGGGGGCGAGAGGGGGGTGAGAGGGGGGACGTGAGGGGGGCGAGAGGGGGGCGAGAGAGGGGGGCGAGAGGGGGCGAGAGGGGGGCGAGAGGAGGGGCGAGAGGGGGCGCGAAAGGGGGCGAGAGGGGGACGAGGGGGGGCGAGAGGGGGCCGCGAGAGGGGGACGAGAGGGGGACGAGGGGGGGGGGCGAGAGGGGGGCGAGAGGGGGCGAGAGAGGGGGACGAGAGGGGGACGAGGGGGGGCGAGAGGGGGACGAGGGGGGCGAGAGAGGGACGAGGGGGGGACGAGAGGGGGGGCGAGAGGGGGACGAGAGGGGGCGAGAGGGGGGACGAGAGGGGGCGAGAGGGGGACGAGAGGGGGGGGCGAGAGGGGGGCGAGGGGGGGGGGGGCGAGATGGGGGCGAGGGGGGGGGGCGAGAGAGGGGCGAGAGGGGGCTTGGCCTTATAAACGTTTGATGAACTTTATCTTCCTTTTTTTTTTTTTTACTAGAACTATTTTCCTACTAATGTATTGCCTGGATGTTGACATGAGGGGGGGGGGCGAGAGGTGGGCGAGAGGGGGGCGAAGGGGGGGGGCGAGAGAGTGGACGAAAGGGGGGCGAGAGGGGGACGAGAGGGGGACGAGAGGGGGACGAGAGGGGGAGCGAGAGGGGGCGAGAGGGGGGGGGCGAGAGAGGGCGAGAGGGGGGCGAGAGGGGGGGGGGCGAGAGGGGGCGAGAGGGGGGCGAGGGGGGGGCGAGAGAGGGGCGAGGGGGGGGGGGCGAGAGAGGGGCGAGGGGAAGGGCGAGAGAGGGGCGAGAGGGGGCTTGGCCTTATAAACGGTTGATGAACTTTATCTTCCTTTTTTTTTTTTTATTAGAACTATTTTCCTACTAATGTATTGCCTGGATGTTGACATGAGGGGGGGGGGCGAGAGGGGGGCGAAGGGGGGGGCGAGAGGGGGGCGAGAGGTGGGCGAGAGGGGGACGAGGGGGGGCGAGAGGGGGGGGCGAGAGGGGGCGAGAGAGTGGGCGAGAGGGGGACGAGGGGGACGAGGGGGGACGAGAGGGGGACGAGGGAGGGCGAGAGGGGGACGAGGGGGGGGCGAGAGGGGGACGAGAGGGGGGACGAGAGGGGGGGACGAGAGGGGGACGAGAGGGGGGCGAGGGGGGGGGCGAGAGGGGGCGAGGCGGGGCTAGAGGGGGACGAGGGGGGCGAGATGGGGACGAGAGGGGGCGAGAGGGGGCGAGAGGGGCGAGAGGGGGACGAGAGGGGAGGCGAGGGGGGGCGAGAGGGGGACGAGGGGGGGCGAGAGGGGGACGAGAGGGGGGCGAGAGGGGGCGAGGGGGGCGAGAGGGGGACGAGGGGGGCGAGAGGGGGGACGAGAGGGGTACGAGAGGGGGGGCGAGAGGGGGACGAGAGGGGGCGAGAGGGGGGACGAGAGGGGGCGAGAGGGGGACGAGAGGGGGGGGCGAGAGGGGGGCGAGGGGGGGGCGAGATGGGGGCGAGGGGGGGGACGAGAGGGGGGGGCGAGAGGGGGGACGAGAGGGGGCGAGAGGGGGACGAGAGGGGGGGGCGAGAGGGGGCGAGGGGGGGGGGCGAGAGAGGGGCGAGAGGGGGCTTGGCCTTATAAACGTTTGATGAACTTTATCTTCCTTTTTTTTTTTTTTACTAGAACTATTTTCCTACTAATGTATTGCCTGGATGTTGACATGAGGGGGGGGGGCGAGAGGTGGGCGAGAGGGGGGCGAAGGGGGGGGCGAGAGGGGGGCGAGAGAGTGGACGAGAGGGGGGCGAGAGGGGGACGAGAGGGGGACGAGAGGGGGACGAGAGGGGGACGAGAGGGGGGCGAGAGGGGGGACGAGAGGGGGGGCGAGAGGGGGCGAGAGGGGGGGGGCGAGAGAGGGCGAGAGGGGGGCGAGAGGGGGGGGCGAGAGGGGGCGAGAGGGGGCGAGAGGGGGCGAGGGGGGGGGCGAGAGAGGGGCGAGAGGGGGCTTGGCCTTATAAACGGTTGATGAACTTTATCTTCCTTTTTTTTTTTTTATTAGAACTATTTTCCTACTAATGTATTGCCTGGATGTTGACATGAGGGGGGGGGCGAGAGGTGGGCGAGAGGGGGGCGAAGGGGGGGGCGAGAGGGGGGCGAGAGGTGGGCGAGAGAGGGGGGCGAGAGGGGGACGAGGGGGGGCGAGAGGGGGGGGCGAGAGGGGGCGAGAGAGTGGGCGAGAGGGGGACGAGGTGGGCGAGAGAGGGGGGCGAGAGGGGGACGAGGGGGGGCGAGAGGGGGAGGCGAGAGGGGGAGGCGAGAGGGGGGCTAGAGGGGGGCGAGAGGGGGGCGAGAGGGGGGCGAGAGGGGGGCGAGAGGGGGGGACGAGAGGGGGGGCGTGAGGGGGGCGAGAGGGGGGTGAGAGGGGGGGCGAGAGGGGGGGCGAGAGGGGGGCGAGAGGGGGGCGAGAGGGGGACGAGAGGGGGGCGAGAGAGTGGGCGAGAGGGGGACGAGAGGGGGGCGAGAGAGTGGGCGAGAGGGGGACGAGAGGGGGACGAGGGGGGGCGAGAGGGTGGCGAGAGGGGGACGAGAGGGGGCGAGAGGGGGACGAGAGGGGGGCGAGAGGGGGTGGCGAGAGGGGGGCGAGAGGGGGACGAGAGGGGGCTTGGCCTTATAAACGTTTGATGAACTTTATCTTCCTTTTTTTTTTTTTTACTAGAACTATTTTCCTACTAATGTATTGCCTGGATGTTGACATGAGGGGGGGGGCGAGAGGGGGGCTAGAGGGGGGCGAGAGGGGGGCGAGAGGGGGGCGAGAGGGGGGGGACGAGAGGGGGGGCGTGAGGGGGGCGAGAGGGGGGTGAGAGGGGGGGCGAGAGGGGGGGACGAGAGGGGGGCGAGGGGGGGCGAGAGGGGGGCGAGAGGGGGGGCGAGAGGGGGACGAGAGGGGGACGAGGGGGGCGAGAGGGGGGCGAGAGGGGGGGCGAGAGGGGGACGAGAGGGGGACGAGAGAGTGGGCGAGAGGGGGTGGCGAGAGGGGGTGGCGAGAGGGGGTGGCGAGAGGGGGGCGAGAGGGGGACGAGAGGGGGGCGAGAGGGGGACGAGAGGGGGACGAGAGGGGGCGAGAGGGGGGGGGCGAGAGAGGGCGAGAGGGGGGCGAGAGGGGGGTGAGAGGGGGGGGCGAGAGGGGGCGAGAGGGGGGCGAGGGGGGGGGCGAGAGAGGGGACGAGGGGGGGGCGAGAGGGGGGCGAGAGAGTGGGCGAGAGGGGGACGAGGGGGGGCGAGAGGTGGGCGAGAGAGGGGGGCGAGAGGGGGACGAGGGGGGGCGAGAGGGGGACGAGGGGGGGCGAGAGGGGGGCGAGAGGGGGACGAGAGGGGGACGAGAGGGGGGCGAGAGGAGGACGAGGGGGGCGAGAGGGGGGCGAGAGGGGGACGAGGGGGGGCGAGAGGGGGACGAGAGGGGGGCGAGAGGGGGGCGAGAGGGGGACGAGAGGGGGGCGAGAGGGGGGCGAGAGGGGGGGACGAGAGGGGGGCGAGAGGGGGGCTAGAGGGGGGCGAGAGGGGGGCGAGAGGGGGGCGAGAGGGGGGCGAGAGGGGGGGACGAGAGGGGGGGCGTGAGGGGGGGCGAGAGGGGGCTTGGCCTTATAAACATTTGAGCTCAAACTGCAAGTCTCTAGCTGTAATAGAGCCGAGATCCCTACACAGGCTCTGATGAACCTCAACACCTTCACCACACACATCTACTCAAGTCATTATAAGGCCCTGAAGAAGAAAATAAATAGTTTCCGAAACGTTGGCCAAATATTGAGTTTTCATTTACACGACAGAACCTCGAATTCCTTCTACATTGAAAACATACTGTCCACTCTATTTAATCATTATACATATGAATGTGTCTACTAATTAATGGGCAGAGTTTTAATTATTTAACATTTTTAATTAACGTTAACAGTTTAATTATTTTAGTTTATGAAAACAAGTAAAAGCTCTTCATTATTTATGTATTCACTTATTAATATTGAATTTTTTTTTTTTTTTGTGATTATAATTTATACTCTTATTTCTGTTCCACTTAATTATAACACATTGTAGTTCAATACTTTTTTTATTAAAGCTACTTTTATATAAAATTATTGTAGGTTTTTATGTCAATATATATCTATAAACTCATTTCCCTTTTTCTAAATATATAAATATAGTTATACTGAATATATAAATATAAATAAAAAATTCAGTAAAACTGAAAAGCACGGCCAAGTACGAAAAAAATATCTACCGAAGTAATTAATAAACATTTTCGTAGTTGGAACACTTCCTATACGGAAACCTTGGATTTTAGATAATACACCATTGTC
Source organism: Aradus depressus (assembly GCA_963662175.1). Taxonomy (NCBI): domain Eukaryota; kingdom Metazoa; phylum Arthropoda; class Insecta; order Hemiptera; family Aradidae; genus Aradus; species Aradus depressus. Next base: position 24,599,612 of record OY759214.1, read on the forward strand.
GTTCTTGAAAAGTATTAATTGCACAATTAAAATTTCTTTTGTTGCCTCAACGGATAATTTTCTACTAATTGGACTTTGACCGCATTTGTCGCACTTACCATCGACTTCTTCCCACGAATCGAACGTAGATTGCACTAATGTTTGGAGAGTACTGGATTTTCCCTTGTTATTTTCAACATCAACTGGTATTCTTATGATATTGTCTAAGTCAGATGAATTGTTTGTATAACTACATTGTTTATTATGACAACGTGTAACAATTTTGAATTTAGCTTCAGTACAGCTTTTGATCACATCATACTTTTCGATGAGAAACATTAAAAATTCGCTTGCGTCTTGCTGTACATTTTCATCTGCAAATATTTCGTTCACATCGTTTCTCACTTCCAAAACATTAGTTCTTGTTTTGCGACCAGTGTATGACATGATGAAATTTCTGATAACTTCACAGTTTGTACTCCTTAATAAACGTTGTCTTATTTTAGTACAGTGAAGTAAACATTGCAATGTAGCATTTGCATAGCAATAAATACTGGGGTTTGGTAAACCATGGATCTCCCACGAGTCTGCAAGTGTTTGTTCATTTTGTATAATACTTTGAGTATCTGTGATTTTTGTTGATAAAGCCCATTTACGTTGAACTATTTTCTTGCTGTAATTATTTTGTAATTTTAATTCCGACAAGAACGATGTGTATAGTTTTCTCAAACGATTATATTCTAATATACATCTTTTATCAGCAGAGATAGAACTCGGACTGTAATTGATAACTCGGACTGTAATTGATTAAATGTAGCCCATCTAACGAACTCACACGAGAAAGTGCAACATAAGATTGTCCAAAACTGAATATATCACTACCAATATCAGTTATAATACATTTTAAAGTCAAACCCTGACTCTTGTGTATGGTTATTCCATAACTTAAAGAAATAGGAAATTGTTTCCGAGTCACAATAAATTTATTCAAAACTTGAAATTGAAATTCGCCTCTTTTGATACCAAAGGTTCTTCCATCTGTTGTTGTAATGTTCACCGACTCGACTGATTTTCCATCTGCAGCAAGTGTTACGGAGAAAACAGTTCCCACTGTACCATTTACAAGACCTAACGTCACATCTATATTTCTTCTGACCATTATTTTTGCACCAATTTTGATCGTGATTAAACGTTCAATTCCATCTGTTTCAGAAACATTTTCATCTCCTTCTTCGAGAAATGTATTAATTTTTTTCTTAACATACGAAGGACATTCAAAATCGTCTTGAGCCATAAGAATGATTTCTTCTGATTGCAATCTCGCTAACATAGCTTCGTTCAAGACAGTGCACATGTAACGTGTCGGCAATAAACACACAGGGTCAGATTGTAATGAATTCATATAGTTACATAATTCATCCAACCTTTCATTTGACGAATTACTTCTGAACTTGATCAATCGTGTTTCAAGAATCTTGCTGTCTGATTCTGTAAGAAAACCTAAACGAACTTTAGCTAATATGTCTTTATAAGTTTCGTCATTTTGTTGGCGCATATTCTGAATAAGTTCATCATATTCGAAAATGTTCCACAATGGAGGAGCTCCAATTGTCCCCTTGGGCGAGAGAGGGACGAGGGGGACGAGGGGGGGCGAGAGGGGGACGAGGGGGGCGAGAGGGGGGGCGAGAGGGGGACGAGGGGGGCGAGAGGGGGACGAGGGGGGGCGAGAGGGGGGGGCGAGAGGGGGACGAGGGGGGGGCCAGAGGGGGGCGAGATGGGGGACGAGAGGGGGTGACGAGGGTGGCGAGAGGGGGACGAGAGGGGGACGAGAGGGGGGCGAGAGGGGGCGAGAGGGGGGGCGAGAGGGGGCGAGGGGGGGCGAGAGGGGGACGAGGGGGGGCGAGAGGGGGCGAGGGGGGGCGAGAGGGGGACGAGGGGGGGCGAGAGGGGACGAGGGGGGCGAGAGGGGGACGAGGGGGGGCGAGAGGGGGACGAGAGGGGGGCGAGAGGGGGGCGAGGGGGGGCGAGGGGGGGCGAGGGGGGGCGAGAGGGGGGCGAGGGGGGGCGAGGGGGGGCGAGGGGGGGCGAGGGGGGGCGAGGGGGGGCGAGGGGGGGCGAGGGGGGCGAGAGGGGGACGAGGGGGGGCGAGAGGGGGCGAGAGGGGGACGAGAGGGGGGGGCGAGAGGGGGACGAGAGGGGGACGAGAGGGGGCGAGAGGGGGGACGAGAGGGGGGACGAGAGGGGGCGAGAGGGGGGACGAGAGGGGGCGAGAGGGGGGCGAGGGGGGGCGAGAGGGGGCGAGGGGGGGGGGCGAGAGGGGGCTTGGCCTTATAAACGGTTGATGAACTTTATCTTCCTTTTTTTTTTTTTACTAGAACTATTTTCCTACTAATGTATTGCCTGGATGTTGACATGAGGGGGGGGGCGAGAGGTGGGCGAGAGGGGGGCGAAGGGGGGGGCGAGAGAGTGGGCGAGAGGGGGACGAGGGGGGCGAGAGGTGGGCGAGAGAGGGGGGCGAGAGGGGGACGAGGGGGGGCGAGAGGGGGGGGCGAGAGGGGGGCGAGAGGGGGGCGAGAGGGGGGCGAGAGGGAGGCGAGAGGGGGGCGAGAGGGGGACGAGAGGGGGGCGAGAGGGGGGGGCGAGAGGGGGGACGAGAGGGGGGGGCGAGAGAGGGCGAGAGGGGGGCAAGAGGGGGGCGAGAGGGGGGCGAGAGGGGGCGAGAGGGGGGCAAGAGGGGGCGAGAGGGGGGCGAGAGGGGGCTTGGCCTTATAAACGGTTGATGAACTTTATCTTCCTTTTTTTTTTTTACTAGAACTATTTTCCTACTAATGTATTGCCTGGATGTTGACATGAGGGGGGGGGCGAGAGGTGGGCGAGAGGGGGGCGAAGGGGGGGGCGAGAGGGGGGCGAGAGAGTGGGCGAGAGGTGGGCGAGAGGGGGACGAGGGGGGGCGAGAGGGGGGCGAGAGGGGGGCGAGAGGGGGGCGAGAGGGGGGCGAGAGAGTGGGCGAGAGGGGGACGAGGGGGGCGAGAGGTGGGCGAGAGAGGGGGGCGAGAGGGGGACGAGGGGGGGCGAGAGGGGGACGAGGGGGGGCGAGAGGGGGGCGAGAGGGGGGCGAGAGGGGGGCGAGGGGGGGCGAGAGGGGGGCGAGAGGGGGGCGAGAGGGGGGCGAGAGGGGAGGCGAGAGGGGGCGAGAGGGGGGCGAGAGGGGGACGAGAGGGGGGCGAGAGGGGGGCGAGAGGGGGGGACGAGAGGGGGGGGCGAGAGGGGAGGCGAGAGGGGGGCTAGAGGGGGGCGATAGGGGGGTGAGAGGGGGGCGAGAGGGGGGCGAGAGGGGGGGACGAGAGGGGGGGCGTGAGGGGGGGCGAGAGGGGGCTTGGCCTTATAAACATTTGAGCTCAAACTGCAAGTCTCTAGCTGTAATAGAGCCGAGATCCCTACACAGGCTCTGATGAACCTCAACACCTTCACCACACACATCTACTCAAGTCATTATAAGGCCCTGAAGAAGAAAATAAATAGTTTCCGAAACGTTGGCCAAATATTGAGTTTTCATTTACACGACAGAACCTCGAATTCCTTCTACATTGAAAACATACTGTCCACTCTATTTAATCATTATACATATGAATGTGTCTACTAATTAATGGGCAGAGTTTTAATTATTTAACATTTTTAATTAACGTTAACAGTTTAATTATTTTAGTTTATGAAAACAAGTAAAAGCTCTTCATTATTTATGTATTCACTTATTAATATTGAATTTTTTTTTTTTTTGTGATTATAATTTATACTCTTATTTCTGTTCCACTTAATTATAACACATTGTAGTTCAATACTTTTTTTATTAAAGCTACTTTTATATAAAATTATTGTAGGTTTTTATGTCAATATATATCTATAAACTCATTTCCCTTTTTCTAAATATATAAATATAGTTATACTGAATATATAAATATAAATAAAAAATTCAGTAAAACTGAAAAGCACGGCCAAGTACGAAAAAAATATCTACCGAAGTAATTAATAAACATTTTCGTAGTTGGAACACTTCCTATACGGAAACCTTGGATTTTAGATAATACACCATTGTCGTTCTTGAAAAGTATTAATTGCACAATTAAAATTTCTTTTGTTGCCTCAACGGATAATTTTCTACTAATTGGACTTTGACCGCATTTGTCGCACTTACCATCGACTTCTTCCCACGAATCGAACGTAGATTGCACTAATGTTTGGAGAGTACTGGATTTTCCCTTGTTATTTTCAACATCAACTGGTATTCTTATGATATTGTCTAAGTCAGATGAATTGTTTGTATAACTACATTGTTTATTATGACAACGTGTAACAATTTTGAATTTAGCTTCAGTACAGCTTTTGATCACATCATACTTTTCGATGAGAAACATTAAAAATTCGCTTGCGTCTTGCTGTACATTTTCATCTGCAAATATTTCGTTCACATCGTTTCTCACTTCCAAAACATTAGTTCTTGTTTTGCGACCAGTGTATGACATGATGAAATTTCTGATAACTTCACAGTTTGTACTCCTTAATAAACGTTGTCTTATTTTAGTACAGTGAAGTAAACATTGCAATGTAGCATTTGCATAGCAATAAATACTGGGGTTTGGTAAACCATGGATCTCCCACGAGTCTGCAAGTGTTTGTTCATTTTGTATAATACTTTGAGTATCTGTGATTTTTGTTGATAAAGCCCATTTACGTTGAACTATTTTCTTGCTGTAATTATTTTGTAATTTTAATTCCGACAATTACATCAGCATATTTTTGGTTAGATTAAACTCATACTGGCAAGCTTTGAAAACTTTTTAAAAACTATTTTTTTTTGTTTTATTGGAGTCGCGGTTGTTAAATACTTAGTATAGAAGCCACAAGTCCCGTTCCTCTATAAAATGCACTTTGAAGTGGTTTAGCACATTTTTAATAGGCCGAAATCTTTTAGTTTGTGTATGATGTGAACTCACTCGAAAGGGGAACACAAATTTGAAACGAAATCGTTGACATAATAACAATATTTATTAGTTATTATGAATCATTCGGGCTTTAACAACAATGTCATATCGCCTACTACCAGAGCACTCTTTCATCACTCCAGCGGACATGAGCCCGACTCTAGTGTAGGAGTCCTAAATTTTGCCTACCTTAAATTTTTATTGACCTAGGGTAAAGGTCTTTCACGAGTACAGGCTCGGGACCATCGTTTAACGTCCCATCTGAAGAACGGCGTGCTCAAGGCTTTTCATTTTACAGATAACTAAGGGCCTCTGTCGAGGCATCGTAGTTCCAAAGCTGGTAATTGCGAGATGATTCTTAGCCACGTATGGTGGATATCGGGTATGCCGTTTCCAAGATCCTTAGGTTTCATCAGAGCCTGTGTAGGGATCTCGGCTCTATTACAGCTAGAGACTTGCAGTTTGAGCTCAAATGTTTATAAGGCCAAGCCCCCTCTCGTCCCCCTCTCGCCCCCCTCTCGCCCCCCCCTCTCGCCCCCCCTCTCGCCCCCCCCCCCTCTCGCCCCCCCTCGCCCCCCCCTCTCGCCCCCCCTCTCGCCCTACGATGCCACACACACACAGACAATGGCTTCAGACTTTTAACAGCCCTCCTTTTGCGTCGGGGGTTAAAAATGGATTTTTTTGAGGATATTTTTAACATTTCACTCAGAATATATAAGAAGTAAATATTGTTAGAGGGGGCCAGTAGCTCAGTGGAATGCGTGCTCGTTTACTGAGCTCAAGATTGCGGGTTCGAAACTCGACAGAGGCCCTTAGTTATCTGTAAAATGAAAAGCCTTGAGCACGCCGTTCTTCAGATGGGACGTTAAACGATGGTCCCGAGCCTGTACTCGTGAAAGACCTTTACCCTAGGTCAATAAAAATAGCGAGAGGTGGGGCTGAGAGAGGGGGGCGAGAGGGGGACGAGGGGGGGCGAGAGGGGGGGGGGGCGAGAGGGGGGCGAGAGAGTGGGCGAAGGGGGGGGCGAGAGGGGGGCGAGAGAGTGGACGAGAGGGGGGCGAGAGGGGGACGAGAGGGGGGTGAGAGGGGGGGGCGAGAGGGGGTGAGAGGGGGGGGGCGAGAGGGGGCGAGAGGGGGGCGAGGGGGGGGGGCGAGAGAGGGGCGAGAGGGGGCTTGGCCTTATAAACGGTTGATGAACTTTATCTTCCTTTTTTTTTTTTTTACTAGAACTATTTTCCTACTAATGTATTGCCTGGATGTTGACATGAGGGGGGGGGCGAGAGGTGGGCGAGAGGGGGGCGAAGGGGGGGGGCGAGAGGGGGGCGAGAGAGTGGGCGAGAGGGGGGACGAGGGGGGCGAGAGGGGACGAGGGGGGCGAGAGGTGGGCGAGAGGTGGGCGAGAGAGGGGGGCGAGAGGGGGACGAGGGGGGGGCGAGAGAGTGGGCGAGAGGGGGGCGAGAGGTGGGCGAGAGGTGGGCGAGAGAGGGGGGGCGAGAGGGGGACGAGGGGGGGCGAGAGGGGGACGAGGGGGGGGCGAGAGGGGGACGAGGGGGGGCGAGAGGGGGGGCGAGGGGGGGCGAGGGGGGGCGAGAGGGGGGCGAGGGGGGGCGAGGGGGGGGCGAGAGGGGGGCGAGAGGGGGGCGAGAGGGGGGCGAGAGGGGGACGAGAGGGGGGCGAGAGGGGGGCGAGAGGGGGGGACGAGAGGGGGGGGCGAGAGGGGAGGCGAGAGGGGGGGCTAGAGGGGGGCGATAGGGGGGTGAGAGGGGGGACGAGAGGGGGGGGGCCGTGAGGGGGGGGCGAGAGGGGGCTTGGCCTTATAAACATTTGAGCTCAAACTGCAAGTCTCTAGCTGTAATAGAGCCGAGATCCCTACACAGGCTCTGATGAACCTCAACACCTTCACCACAGCACATCTACTCAAGTCATTATAAGGCCCTGAAGAAGAAAATAAATAGTTTCCGAAACGTTGGCCAAATATTGAGTTTTCATTTACACGACAGAACCTCGAATTCTTCTACATTGAAAACATACTGTCCACTCTATTTAATCATTATACATATGAATGTGTCTACTAATTAATGGGCAGAGTTTTAATTATTTAACATTTTTTAATTAACGTTAACAGTTTAATTATTTTAGTTTATGAAAACAAGTAAAAGCTCTTCATTATTTATGTATTCACTTATTAATATTGAATTTTTTTTTTTTTGTGATTATAATTTATACTCTTATTTCTGTTCCACTTAATTATAACACATTGTAGTTCAATACTTTTTTTATTAAAGCTACTTTTATATAAAATTATTGTAGGTTTTTATGTCAATATATATCTATAAACTCATTTCCCTTTTTCTAAATATATAAATATAGTTATACTGAATATATAAATATAAATAAAAAATTCAGTAAAACTGAAAAGCACGGCCAAGTACGAAAAAAATATCTACGAAGTAATTAATAAACATTTTCGTAGTTGGAACACTTCCTATACGGAAACCTTGGATTTTAGATAATACACCATTGTCGTTCTTGAAAAGTATTAATTGCACAATTAAAATTTCTTTTGTTGGCCTCAAACGGATAATTTTCTACTAATTGGACTTTGACCGCATTTGTCGCACTTACCATCGACTTCTTCCCACGAATCGAACGTAGATTGCACTAATGTTTGGAGAGTACTGGATTTTCCCTTGTTATTTTCAACATCAACTGGTATTCTTATGATATTGTCTAAGTCAGATGAATTGTTTGTATAACTACATTGTTTATTATGACAACGTGTAACAATTTTGAATTTAGCTTCAGTACAGCTTTTGATCACATCATACTTTTCGATGAGAAACATTAAAAAATTCGCTTGCGTCTTGCTGTACATTTTCATCTGCAAATATTTCGTTCACATCGTTTCTCACTTCCAAAACATTAGTTCTTGTTTTTGCGACCAGTGTATGACATGATGAAATTTCTGATAACTTCACAGTTGTACTCCTTAATAAACGTTGTCTTATTTTAGTACAGTGAAGTAAAACATTGCAATGTAGCATTTGCATAGCAATAAATACTGGGGTTTGGTAAACCATGGATCTCCCACGAGTCTGCAAGTGTTTGTTCATTTTGTATAATACTTTGAGTATCTGTGATTTTTGTTGATAAAGCCCATTTACGTTGAACTATTTTCTTGCTGTAATTATTTTGTAATTTTAATTCCGACAATTACATCAGCATATTTTTGGTTAGATTAAACTCATACTGGCAAGCTTTGAAAACTTTTTAAAAACTATTTTTTTTGTTTTATTGGAGTCGCGGTTGTTAAATACTTAGTATAGAAGCCACAAGTCCCGTTCCTCTATAAAATGCACTTTGAAGTGGTTTAGCACATTTTTAATAGGCCGAAATCTTTTAGTTTGTGTATGATGTGAACTCACTCGAAAGGGGAACACAAATTTGAAACGAAATCGTTGACATAATAACAATATTTATTAGTTATTATGAATCATTCGGGCTTTAACAACAATGTCATATCGCCTACTACCAGAGGCACTCTTTCATCACTCCAGCGGACATGAGCCCGACTCTAGTGTAGGAGTCCTAAATTTTGCCTACCTTAAATTTTTATTGACCTAGGGTAAAGGTCTTTCACGAGTACAGGCTCGGACCATCGTTTAACGTCCCATCTGAAGAACGGCGTGCTCAAGGCTTTTCATTTTACAGATAACTAAGGGCCTCTGTCGAGGCATCGTAGTTCCAAAGCTGGTAATTGCGAGATGATTCTTAGCCACGTATGGTGGATATCGGGTTATGCCGTTTCAAGATCCTTAGGTTTCATCAGAGCCTGTGTAGGGATCTCGGCTCTATTACAGCTAGAGACTTGCAGTTTGAGCTCAAATGTTTATAAGGCCAAGGCCCCTCTCTCCGTCCCCCTCTCGCCCCCCTCTCGCCCCCCCTCCCTCCCTCTCGCCCCCCTCTCGCCCCCCCCTCCTCCGCCCCCCCCTCTCGCCCCCCCCCTCTCGCCCCCCCCCTCGCCCCCCCCTCTCGCCCCCCCTCTCGCCCTACGATGCACACACACACACAGACAATGGCTTCAGACTTTTAACAGCCCTCCTTTTGCGTCGGGGGTTAAAAATGGATTTTTTTGAGGATATTTTTAACATTTCACTCAGAATATATAAGAAGTAAATATTGTTAGAGGGGGCCAGTAGCTCAGTGGAATGCGTGCTCGTTTACTGAGCTCAAGATTGCGGGTTCGAAACTCGACAGAGGCCCTTAGTTATCTGTAAAATGAAAAGCCTTGAGCACGCCGTTTCTTCAGATGGGACGTTAAAAACGATGGTCCGAGCCTGTACTCGTGAAAGACCTTTACCCTAGGTCAATAAAAATAGCGAGAGGTGGGGCGAGAGAGGGGGGCGAGAGGGGGACGAGGGGGGGCGAGAGGGGGGGGGGGGGGGGCGAGAGGGGGGCGAGAGAGTGGGCGAAGGGGGGGGGGGCGAGAGGGGGGCGAGAGAGTGGACGAGAGGGGGGCGAGAGGGGGACGAGAGGGGGGTGAGAGGGGGGGGGGCGAGAGGGGTGAGAGGGGGGGGGGGGGGCGAGAGGGGGCGAGAGGGGGCGAGGGGGGTGGGCGAGAGAGGGGCGAGAGGGGCTTGGCCTTATAAACGGTTGATGAACTTTATCTTCCTTTTTTTTTTTTACTAGAACTATTTTCCTATTAATGTATTGCCATGGATGTTGACATGAGGGGGGGGGCGAGAGGTGGGCGAGAGGGGGGCGAAGGGGGGGGCGAGAGGGGGACGAGGGGGAGCGAGAGGGGGACGAGGGGGGGGCGAGAGGGGGCGAGAGGGGGGCGAGAGGGGGACGAGGGGGGCGAGAGGTGGGCGAGAGAGGGGGGCGAGAGGGGGGACGAGGGGGGGCGAGAGTGGGGGCGAGAGGGGGGCGAGAGGGGGCGAGAGGGGGGCGAGAGGGGGGGCGAGAGGGGGGCGGAGGGGGGGCGAGAGGGGGTGGCGAGAGGGGGGGTGGGGCGAGAGGGGGGCGAGAGAGGGGGCGAGAGGACGAGGGGGCGGAGAGGAGGGGACGAGGGGGGCGAGAGGGGCGAGAGGGGACGAGAGGGGGGCGAGAGGGGGGCGAGAGGGGGACGAGAGGGGGGGCGAGAGGGGGGGACGAGAGGGGGGCGAGAGG